>JBCNJP010000027.1:75489775-75557275 GCA_039602395.1 Deinandra increscens subsp. villosa
ATGTTTCCACTACTCTTTCCGCTGCAATGAAACGAATTAATGTTTTATGAAGTTTTTAAATTATTAGAAGTGTTCTATGTATCCTCGACTATGATTCCATTCTCGCTCACACCCGAAACCGTTGACCGGGGTGTGACAGTTTACTTCCGTTAGACAAATTCCGTTAGTTACGTTATAAGTGGTAACTTAGTAATTAATACCTAACTAGGCCGAATACGTCCACGTCCTTTGGTTGATCACCGAACCCGCCCATATGTGCTATGTATTCATTATGGTTGTCATTACGTGCAATATGATTCAAAATGCATGATTTAATATTATGAATAACATGACGAATTGTAAATCCTTGATTATGTGAAAACTGACCACTTTTGGGTAACCAGCGAAACTACCGGGCGAAACTATAATGTCGCCCGGCAGCTTGTTGGCTCACTTGTGATCAGAGCCAGTTTCGCTTGGCCAGCGAAACTGCCAGCAAAACTAGGCCCTGATATATAATAACATAAAACCCTAGTTGCCTCATTTTGTTGCACCATTCTCTCTAAAACACACACACACACCTCTGGAAATCTGGTCAGTCGAGAAACACAACCAAACATCAAGATCTCAGCCTCAAGACAACATCCATTCGATTCCTTGATCGAATCGTGAGTCCCAAAACCTTTCTTTTATGCCTTTTGTTTGAGTTTTCTTAAAAAGCATGCTTAAACCTTCATGAAACTGTTTGATCTGCTAGTATGTTGCTTAGGGATGCTAGATCTGTTATAAAGTTCACAACTTTACGTATGAAATCCAACCATGATAGAGATTTATGCTATTTTAGCCATTTTAGGGTTTTATATGTATTTTGGGTGATTTGATGACAAAATGCATGTTTAAGGTGTTAAAGCTTACTAATTTATGTTGGTAAATGCCTATGTATGCTAAACAATGAATTGCATGTAAAATGGAAGCTGTTAGGTTGATTTTTAGGCTGATCCGTATGTTTTTCGCGACCAGCGAAACTGTGGTGTTCTCTGGGCGAAACTGTCCAGCGAAACTATGCATATCTTCATCCAGCGACACTATGCAGCGAAACTGCAGTGTCGCCGGGTAAACCAACCAGACCAGCTCGAGCGAAATTACCGAGCAAAATTCCCTGAACGAAAGTTCAAACCAGTTTCGGGCGAAACTTGGCTAGCGAAACTGTGTCAACAGTTTCGAGCGAAACTAGCCTAGCGAAACTGTGTCATCGGGTATTGCCTAGCGAAAGTGCTGCCCGTGCACCTAGCGAAACTGCTAGCGAAATTATGGCCTGACCTAAATCCAAACTTGTGAAATTTACTTAAATGTTATGCCATGACTTGCATGATTATGCCATGATGATACATGCTATGATTTCTGTGATATGTGAACCCTTATTGATGATCAACCATCGGTGGCGTGCGTCTGTATGTCGAGTCATAGTTCCAACGTGCTATGTTATGGGCCATAGTGACGTTAAGTAAAGATTAGACACAAAACTAATACTTAAGACCTAAACGTGTTCATAGGTCTTCATTAAGCATACTTGGAATATTAGCAAGTGTAGCAGTGCAACCAAAGGTGAGTGTCACTAACCCAGTTACCGTGAACCCGTTTGGGTCACACCGATCAACTAAAAGTAAAACAATGCTGACAAACTCGAGAGTGCGAGGCACCTCCCTGATGAACGTGAAAACTCGGAGTGCTCGGCACCCATTGGATGAACTTGAAGTGTTTTATGGGAAACACTTGTGAAACTTAACAAACTATTTTTGAAACGAAAACCGTTTTAATATGGCTAGCGTAGGTTAAAGTCTAAACCACATGATATCACATGATTTCTAAGGATGCCTTGAAAACTTAAAAGTCCTCAACTAAATTGTACCATTAATTGTAAAGCGAGGGGATGTTGGGTAGATCTACTGGAGTTTGACAAACTCCGCCCCGTGGCACGGGGAGTGCACGGAGGTACAATATCAGCCTATCTGACCGTGATCCCGAGAGGACACGGGGGAGGCAAATCCGCGATGACGTAGGTCCGCAGTACTAGATGGCACGGCCACTACAATAAATTATAGTCAGCTTTGGTGCAAACTTCCTTAGTGCATGGAACAACGGATTAGCTACCCGCGATATCGGTTGAGCACTTTAACTATACAAAACTAGTACATACCCGATAACGTAGGTTACGGACGACACTTTTACTAAACCACGATACTATGATTCTGATTAACACAAGCATTGCTTTTCCCAAATAAAATGTACATAAGGATACGTTCATACGATTATGATTATTAGACCGGGCCGCTGCGTGACAAGCCCACTGTGAACTCACCAACCGTTAGGTTGACACTTGCGTGGTTTAAACTTTTGCAGATCGCTAAGGAGTATCCGCTGGAGGTTGGCATGGCACGAGAAGATATTTATCTTTGTTTAAACTAAACTTGGGAATTTTTAAAACAATGTTTATGTAAAGCACGTGGTTAGTGCTAAGACAATATTTTATTCTGCTGCGTTGTATTTGAGACTTTACTTTATAACTGATTTTGAACTAACTCTGATTCATTTAGTATTTGTAACTAATGGTTGTGGATCCTGGTCTAGCCGCACCCCTTAACGGTATAAACTCCGTTAGTGGTTAATTTGGGGGTGTGACACTCGTCCCAATTTTGAAATGTGTGTCGAAGGCCTAAGGATGATTGCCTTCGAGGAATGATCTGATCAAAATTGCTTGTAAATTTTGGATTTAAAAAAAAAAATTAAAAAAAAATATATATATATATATATATATATATATATATATATATATATAATGTGTCTATATTTCAAAAGCCTCATAAAAACAGGGGAAGAAATATCATTGTTTCAGAAAATCTGAAAAAAATATCTGTTTGAGGTTTTTATGATGTCTTTTGGTTGCCTTGAGTTGGTAGGAAGTGATATAAATTTCCAAGACGATCGGAGACTGACACGTGTAAGGCAGAAGTGAAAGACGACTCAAAGATGATGTTTCGGTAAGCTTAATCAAAAACTATGATCATCCATGTAAGTGCAGTAAACTTAACTTCTATATATGTTTAGTTTTCCATCCTGGTTTACATAATTTAAAAGACTGAGTCCCAGCAAAAACGGGTTGAGAGTGGTATTCACCTAGTATTCACTCTCTCACACGCCATGTTTCTGCTGTTATAACAACACCACAGAAAATTGAAAAGAAAAAGAAAAATGAAAAGAAAAAGGAAAATAAAAAAAAATGATGATAAAAAAAATAAATTATTGTGTTTGGTCTTCTCTGTGTGCTTATGCGGCCGACCTGATCACCAACTGATAATTAAGAAAATAAGTGGCAGTCATAGCGGTGTTGCATGGTTCCTCAAGTTGGGGGTTTGTGAATCCTCAATAAACTCTGAGGTTGGGTAGGTTTTGCTATGAACAATTGGGTGTGGGGACGGTTAAACATGACGGTAATTATGTACCATATTTAAGCACTTTAAAAAAAAATTTGTCTGGATGTGAGTTTATGTGATTTCTAAAATTTTGAGCAATCATCTAGAGCGTCAAGTAACAGAAGCTGAAAAGGGTTCCTCAGTCAAAGATATGTCTGGTTTGATCCATGAATTTAAATCAGCTTCGAGGCAAGTAAATTTTAATTCCTGTAATTAGGTTATATTTGCTTTATGATTTATTTTATGTTTCTATGTCTTTAAATGTTTAAAATTTAATTTTTCTATTATTTTATGATCAAGATCAGATATTCGAGGTTTGAGTCTGAGGGGAAGTTTTGTAAAATATCAAAAATTTCAAAAATTAACCTTTGTTCAAGTGTGTTATCATTTAAATGAGGTTAGGGGTGCATTTGATAACTTTTTATTCATGAGGGGCCTTAGTGAAAAAATTTTTTATCAAAACCCTCAACACCCTCATTTCCGATCACAGTTTACGATCCACACACTTTCTCTCTCGGTTTACGACCGCCACCGAATAAACCCTAACCGCCGCTCAAGCTCGCCGGAAAATCTAGTCCGACCACCTCCGGCTACCCATTGTGAAATCAGACGTCACCAACTCTCGCGTAATCGATTTCTGACCACGAAAACGTCCAAATCCCTCTCCGATCGACTGTGTTTGTTGGTGATTTCACGAGTTTTGTGAGTTCGAAACCAAGCTTGGTTTTTCTTGTGTTTTGGTGTGACATACTCGCGTTTTAGAGGTCGGATTTGTGTTTACAACTCTCTAAAGGTAATGGTGGATGTTATTCTGAATGTATGATGTGTTTTAACGAGTTTCCGAAGTTATTGCAGGTCCGTTAATGGTGGTTTTCTGCGTTTACGACTGGCGCGTTGAAGGAGACGACGATTGGGATTTACGATCGTCGATTACGATCGGTGATTACGATCGACTGCGTTCTCGACTCACAGTGTTTACGATCGGGCTTAGGTTTTGTCAAGAGTTTTCGATTGGGCCTATGCGAACTGTTTTTGACCCGATCGTGAACAAGCAATCGGATCGTAAACCTAATTTTTGGATCGTAATCATGAATAGTGGATCGTAATCACATGTGTAGAATCGTAAACTCACTTATATTTGAATAAAAATCATAAACACCTAATATTTTTAGAATCTCATCAAACTTAATCCTTTTTAAGTTAAAACCAATGGTGTTTGTCATTTTATGATTCAAAATCAAATATTTTTTTTAAAAAAAATTTATTGAGATTTTCTGAACTTAAAAAGTTAAATTTGATATTCAATTGAATTTCAAGAAAGTCTTAATAAACATAGTTGCTTTTTAATACATTCAAGCCTGATGCATTTGTCTCGTTTTCTCAGATGGCAGACGATATGCTTGATGAAGAGATACACTTTGAGAGAGACCACTGCATCCCGGCCTATCTTGATGACCCACCAGAGAGACATATGTAGTTATTCTACTCTTTGGTGGCGGGGCTGAACGTCTGCAAGATAAACCATGCCCTTAGAACAAGCCTGCTTATCGATGAGCAACTTGTAAGAGAATTATGGGGTACTGCGAGAGCAAGTGAAGATAAGACAAGGATCACTGCGACAATTCAGAACAGACCGATTGTGATTCTTGAAGAAGACATCAGCAAGGGATTAAACATCAATGACAATGCTGAAGATCCAATTGAGTACTCAAAGACTGTTGTGTTAGAGGGTGCTCAGTCATTGGGATATGAAGGAAAGTTCCCTCCCATTTTCAAGAAGCTGCTGCCACACTACTGGAGGTGTCTGGCACACTACCTGCAGAAGTCCTTCTTGGGGAAGAGGACAAGTTATGATCAGCTGTACAAGATGCATGGCACTACTTTCGTTGCTCTAGCCTTAGACTAGAAATTCAATTTCTCAAAAATGATGCTGTTGGATTGGATAGGCAATGCTGATCTGAGCGCCAGAGAACAGTTCCTGATGACACCAAGATTTGTGCCGATGGTGGTCATGAAGAAATATCCCATGATAGAAGAAAGGATAGAGAAATTGGATATCAAGTTCATGGATAATGGTGTGTTCGGCTTTGCAAACACACGACAGAAAGGGATAGAGCAGCTTTCAAGGAAGGATTGAATGGACCAAAAGAGGTGCCTTTCCTGAAGTCGCAAGAGAACAAGAAGAAGAAGAATCTGACCCTGAACCAGAGGTGCCCCCAGTCAATGCATCTCTGGCAGAAGACCATGATATAACAGCAACTCCGGCTGTGAATGTTCTAGAAGAAGCTGGCATTATACCTTCTGATGAAGACAACGTGATGGACGACATTTTCCCAGAGCATGAGAATCAGGATGATGACATATATGGGGATCTAGGGCCCATCAGTCACAAGAGAGCAAGAAATGACTTAAACTCCTCTTCCAGCAGTGGTTCAGTTCCACAAGAATTAGATGTCCAATTTGAAGTGGAGGACGTTCAAGAAGAGCCAATTCCTATGCGTGAGCCATCACCAAGAAAGAGGTCAGATCCCAGAGCCATCAGGTTTAAATTCCAGAAAACGACCTCAAGCCTGATGGTATTTGAGCCTACACATGCCAATACACAAAATGTTGATGCATCTGAACTTACCAATGAAAAGAGCGCACCCCAGGCTAATCGTCAGGTTGATGTACCAGAATCAACTCCCATACAGACTGAAAGTCCTATTCGGAATGAACATAGCCCAGTTCATGATGAAAGGCAATTCTTTGATGTAGACAGCATGATTATAGAGCCAAGCCCTGTGAGGATCAATCTTTCAACTGAAGCAAGCCAGCCTCCTGTTGCTCCAACTTCCGACCTATTCAAGCCGCTGTGGGAGCATCTGATCTTCCAATTGAGATGAGGTTAAGTGCTGATCCTCAAATTAATTATCTTATGTCTCAAAACAGAATTCGTGAAAATGAGACAAAAGCACTTAAAAATGAAAACAAGACTTTGAAAGAGAACGAGGCTGCTAACAAGCTAAGGCTTAAGTTCTTGTATGAAACCCTGATGGATCTGAAGAAGAAATATTCAGAGTTGAAAGGCGTTGTTGAGTCAAAAGCATCTGGTGACCATGGTCAAAGCTCATCTCAAGGAATTCAAGATGTAAGTGCAATACATGAAGATGAAGGAGATGACACAATTGAGATGTCTGAGTATGTTCGTGGTGGAAGATTTATTTCAAAGGCTCCTGAAGGACAAGTCAATTGGTTTAAAGAATTTTTCAAAGGTCCTACCCCTACGTTGTACTCCATAGATGTGGGAGAAAGTGCTTTAGACAAGAAGCGGAGCCGAGAACCAATTCTGTGTTGGTTTTATGATGCTGAAAATGAATTATTTGCTGTAGTGAGAGTCCAGTCGAGTACTACCGATCAAGAGGTCAATTCCACTCATGGACTGAAACAGAGTTGAGGAACTTGCTGAGGGCACCGTTCATTAATAGGTGGAACAACAATCATGGTAATCTGGTTCGCAACAATCTGATAGCTCAAATGGAAGAAAACTTTGTAAACTTTGATTTGAAGGCTGCAAAGTGGGTTGAAACTGGAACAGATCCTGTCACCGATGAGCCAATTGGTGAGATGAGGTGTCCTCCCACCAAACGAACACGAGTTATCAACATGCTCGATGAAATAGAAGACCATAGGCTTGTAAAGAATTTTGATAGCTGGTATTATGATCCTACAACGTATGAGGTGGTGGTTGTGTGCAAGAAGATGAGAGAGTTCCGCATGTATGATCCCATTGATTTGCTGAGATTCGGAGAGAATGATATCAAGATCCTGGCATCCCGTCCAATACTTGGTGATGAACATGACATGGCATATGCTATACGGGTGGGTATGTTTCATGGCACAGCAAATCTAATTGTGGAGAAAGGTTGGTGGTCAAGGAAAGAAGCTCATACTTTCAGATTTGATTTATGTCTTCCTTAGACTATCTAATGGTTCATGCCTAGGGGAAGATTGTTGGGCTATACATTTGAGGCATGAACATTAGATGTGGGCTTACTTGTTAATGGGCTTGGTGTTCACAATTTGGGCTTAGAAGGGATTACGATTGGAGCTTAGTGGGCCGGTCCTAATGGGTTTATGATTAGATTTTAGGGCTTTGTAATGGGTACTATATAAACCCATAGTGTTTATGATGGAGCTAGCTTTTGATTACGATTCTGTCTCTCTCATTGTTTACGATCAGTTTTCATTAGCTCAAGAAAGTATTGATTATCATTCAAGATGTGATCTTTGGTCGTTTATCTCTTTGTCAAATCTATTTCTTCTACTTTCTTCTTGAATCAATCTTGTACAAGGATTCCGCACTTGTACTAGATCAAAATATCATGAACGGTTGTTGATCCCAGACCAACAATATTTTGAAGAAAGTAGAAGAAATAGATTCAAGAAGATTGTTGGTCCGAGATCAACAACCGTTCATGATATTTTGATCTAGTACAAGTGTGGAATCCTTGTACAAGATTGATTCAAGAAGAAAGTAGAAGAAATAGATTTGACAAAGAGATAAACGACCAAAGATCAAATCTTGAATGATAATCAATACTTTCTTGAGCTAATGAAAACTGATCGTAAACAATGAGAGAGACAGAATCGTAATCAAAAGCTAGCTCAATCATAAACACTATGGGTTTATATAGTACCCATTACAAAGCCCTAAAATCTAATCATAAACCCATTAGGACCGACCCACTAAGCTCCAATCGTAATCCCTTCTAAGCCCAAATCGTGAACACCAAGCCCATTAACAAGTAAGCCCACATCTAATGTTCATGCCTCAAATGTATAGCCCAACACATGGATACCTTGTAGTTTTAGCTTTCAGAAAAATTTCAATTTTGAAATTGATATCACGTGTAATTTAACTTAAATCAGCAGAATACTCCTCTATCAGCAACTTTTCAATCACCAATAGATCTTCTAGAAGTACCTGCACACTGGTCAAACACGTCAGTTTATAAATGACCCGAAGCGAACCGCCTCTGGTCGACGGGTATCTTGGTTTCCTTTCGAAACCACTTTAGGTTTCCAAATTTGTTGTTTTGATAAATCAGTATCTGATGAACCAGTCACAGTCGATTGTGACGAACAACCTACATATGGAATATTTTGAAAACGAGGAATAAATCTTCCTTGAGTTTTGAAAAATGTAGGTTGATGTTCATCAAATACTCTACCTTATTCATCAATGAATCTATGTTTGGCATATTTACCAACAAATGGAACCTTTCCTTTTCTTGAACTAGAAGCAGCAGAAATCGGACATTCTTGTGCCATATGCCCCTTTTTCGGCAATTATAACACAAACGATTATTGACATTTCGGCGTTTCGGAATCTGCAAAGCTTCACAAACATATTCATCTCCAAAATGATCATAAAAATGATCGAATACCTGGAATCGATGATCATAAACCCATTTTGATGTAGGGCTCTTTGGAGTAACATTTGAACTTCCAGGAGAAAATTTAGCAGTTTGCCTCTTCTTGGTCTTTGGAGCATCAGCAGATTTAATAAAAACCTCAGCTATTTTCCGAGAATCCACACAGTGTAGTGGAAACTCCTTATCAGAAAATATTTAATCTGAGCCTTTGAGTTTATAAAATCGCTCCGGTTGAACCTTTTCAGCATGAAAAATTTCTTTCTTTACTTGCGTCATACTGATTTTCTTCAAGTTTTGTTGTTTTTGATCTTGAGAAGCAGCAACTTTAACCTAATTCTGATGGAACCCCAAACCTTTATGTTTACCAGAAACCTTCTCTCCCGAATCAGACGGTTTATGCCCGTTCTTTGCAAGACAAGAAAACTCTGCTTTGACCTTGTTGATATCTTTTGGAGCATCAACTATCGTTTCAGCAATGTCAGTAGTTGAACTTGCAGATTTCTCTTTGTCATCAGATGAATAACTAGACACAACCTTTGGAGACTGTAACAAACATGAAATTTCGGGACGAAATTTCTCTAAGTTGGGGAGACTGTAACAACCATGAAATTTTAACTTAATAAACTATAGAGCTATTATTTAATTACCTTTATTACTTATTTATTTAATTTTTTTTTCTAAAAATATTATATATATATATATATTTATATATATATATATGAACACTTGATGATCATGAATTTTAACCTTTATATAAACTTGTTTTACATATGTGTTACACCTATATATTTAGTGTTTTGTGTATTGTAGATTATAAATATATATATATATATATATATATATATATATATATAGTTGCTCAAATAAAATATTTTTTAGAAATTTTTATTAATGACCACAAAATTATATAATTTTTTTTTTTGAATTTTCGTTTATGTATTATTTTAAACTTAATGTTGTTGAATAGTAAATTTTCATCATTTTTAATGTACTTTTTATGATAAATAACAAGAATTTAACCGATAAAATAAAAATTGTTCAAACAAAATATTATTTTTGACATATCTTATAAAATATATATAAAAAAAAAAGAAGAACGTGACAAATGAAGTTGTGTTCAAATACTTATTTAGGCTTATAAATTTATTTGTATAAAAAAATTAAAAAAAGGGTTCGCAGGTGCGTCCCGTTTTTCCGGTGGGTTCGCCGCCGGCGACCACCCCACTCGCCGGAAAACCTCCAAACCGGCCAGAAACGGTTATTCTCACACCTATAATGACAGGTAACGTTCCTCTCATCATTCTAAACATCATTGTGGTGTCAAAACCGATGATTAAACACACTTAATCACCATTAAATGAGTTGAACTTGTAATAATTCGGACCTTAAAAGCCGAATTAACTCGTATTCATGGTGTTTCCTATGCTTGGGCGCACTAAACCCACCAAAGTCAGTACGAAATTTTGTCTCTGCTTGTGTTTCTGAGCCGCCGCTACTCCGGCAGCCCCCCCCCCCCCCCCCTTTTCTCCGTTCCGTCACCGTTTGAGGTATGTATTTACACCATCTCTTTCGGTTTTCATCACTAATCAAAAGCCCCATGTTAATTTCGTATTCCATTCATGTTTTAAAGATCGATTTGGGGGTACAAGAACTAGGGTTTTCGAATGGTGTATATGAGGAAGAAGATGAAGCATGCATATATGTTATATTGTTTCTGTTGGATGGATTACCAGCGAACTGGTAGCCCAGCTGGTAATCCACCCGAAACACAAAGTTAAGGTCGCGGGTTCTAGCCCCATGCTTAACGTTTTTCAGCATTTTTTCCCATTGTTTGCATGTTCCATGTTTTTCCTTCTTTTCCTTCTTTTAAAAATCATATAAAAATCGAATAAATTCTTGGAAAAATTTATAAATACTCTAAATCCTTAATATATATATATATATATATATATATATATATATATATATAACCTATATTCTAGTGTTTATAAAAACTATGGTAATCGTTTTTGTTACATTTTGAAACAAAACAAAAATATATTATAATAAATAATCATTTATTATTTTCTTTGAAATACAAATTCACAAATCTTTTAACCCTAACTAAAGATAGATATAACGATTGTATTTTTATACAAATTTGTAAACACTTTTGATTTTCATATCAGAGGCGTTAATTTATTACACATTAATTAAGAAGACTGAAATGTTACTTTTTCTTAACACATTATTTCGTCATTACAAACTTTTCTAAAAACAATTGTGGTAACATCATTTATTGGTTTTCTTTCTTTCGTTCAACTGTTATTCAAATTGGTTCAATTCTAGTCTATAAACAAAACAGTTGTTGACCATTAAAAGTTCAAATCAATTTGAATGCATCTCTTCAAATCCTCGAACCCATCAAAACCCTAGATATTCTACAAATCTTCCTCGTAATGTTAGGCTAATCACCTCGTTATTCAATTAGGACATCTTCGTACTTGAGTCATTCTCATTTTGTCAATCTAGTGAATCAAGCAATCTAAGGTGAGTTCATAGCCCCCTTTTCTATTCATTTCCAAACCATTTTGGGGTGGAAAACACGCATAAATATTTTCATTCATTACTACTTTATTTTCAAGCAAACCATATATTTTATAAGGTTTATCATCGTGAACCATTGGGAAACTTTACTCATTCAAATACTCCTTCCAAATATGTAAAGTCAAATATTGTTGAATATTTGTATCTATACGTAATAGAACGTATAAACGAATACTTTGTCATGTTATTCATTATATGCTAATATGTAACTTGTATGTTATTTGGTCCCAACGCTGAGATTCCTTCGAGAGGAATTGAACACGCGGACAAATTTGTATGCTATCTGGTCCCAACGCTGAGATTCCTTTGAGCAGAATTAAACACGCGGACAAACGTTTATGCTATTTGGTCCCAACACTGTGATTCCTTGCGAGGAATTGAACACGCGGACAAACATTCATGCTATTTAAATTGTCTCATGTCACTCCATGCTAATTGTTGGTTTATTTATTTAACATGTATGACTTTGCAAACCCCATCAAACGATTTTATTTCAACTGCTTTGTTATTCAAACCTATGACTCACCAACTATGTATATAGTTGACCATTTTCGTGTGCTTTTCAGGAAAATGGACATCCAAATGTTGATTATATCTAAGAGCTTATGGACCTAGTTAGAATTTATGTTATCAGTTAAGCATTGTGACGTGTAATAGACGTCTAAGTTTTGAGTTATTAATAAAATTTGGTATTCCTTCTTATCCTTGCGCTTCTATACTCTTTTCGTGACACCTCGATGTTTCCGTCATTGGTCAGGGGTGTTACAAAGATTAAGCTAAGCATGGAATATCACCCACAAATGGATGGGAAAAGTGAACGCACAATTTAGACATTGGAAGATATGCTGAGAGCGTGTGTAATAGAGTTTGGTGGTAGTTGGGATAACCACTTGCTGTTGGTGGAATTCGCATTCAATAATAGTTATCATACTAGCATACAAATGGCACCATTTAAAGCGTTGTTTGGAAAAAAAAAATGTAGGATACCTTTATGTTGGTCTGAGGTGGGAGAAGGACATCTCACAAGACCAGAGCTCGTCTTGTCAACGACCAAAAAGATTCAAGAGATTTGTAATAAGCTCAAATCCGCCAAGGATCGGCAAAAGTGCTATGTTGGTCATCTTCGCAGACCGTTGGAATTTGAAGAAGGCGACATGGTATTGTAGAAGATATCCCCTTGGAAAGGGATTGTACAGTTCGGAAAGAAAGGAAAATTAAGCCCCCGCTACGTAGGACCATTTAAGGTGATATCAAGAGTTGGTAGCGTGGCTTATCAACTGGATTTGCCCGAAGAACTTAGTGAAGTTCATGATGTGTTCCATGTTTGTAAATTGCGCAAGTGTTTGGAACATGAAGCGCTTACAATTCCTTTGAAAGAGATTCGAGTAGATAAGAAGCTAAATTTTTCAGAAAAGCCTATTGAGATCGTTGAGCGGATCGTTAAGAAATTGCGTAGAAAGAAAGTACCAATGGTAAAGGTAATATGGGACGGTCGTCGTGGACCCGAGTACAGTTGGGAGTCGGAGGCAGACATGCGAAGGAAGTACCCGCATCTTTTTTAGCCTAAGTGAATTCTGGGACAGAATTCTTTTGACTGGGGGAGGATGTAACATCTGTAACAAAACCGTCATAATTGGAATGGAAATTTACAAGAAAAAAATAGAAAAATAAAGTTTCTGATTTCATGCGGACCGCAAGGCCACCTTGGTTCCTTCCTACGATCCGCATGACCCTACGGGTCATCGGGTCAGATGCGCTACCCGCCGAGTTGGATCCGCGCGTCGCCTACATGGCATGCGGACCACATGCCCTCTCTTGTGTACTTCATGCGATCCGCATCGAACCAGATTGTATAAAAACAAGTTTTTTCCCATTTTATGCTCATTTCACACGCACCCAGTTAAAGAACCCTACTTTCTCGACTACTCCACTAGTGGAAGTAGCTAACATCAAGTTACAAGCTCATTTGAGTTTTGTGGAGCTCGCGTATGCTACTAATCTTCCTCTATTTCCATTTTTGAGCTTGGTTTCTATGAATATCTACTGATCAGTGGCTATTCACCCCCATTTAGGGCTTGCATGTGCGATCAAGGAGGATCCAAGGCATGTGGGAGCAAGATTGGGGTGATTTGAGGTTAGTTTGTGTTTGGTTATGCGTTTGATCTTGTTTTATGAGAAAATCACATCTAAAATAAGTTTTGATGATGCATGCAATGCTAGAGGGAGGATCTGGAGTTATCATAAGGGCTGGAAATAGAGAAAACCCGTTTGGAGAAGTTGGTACAAGATTTAGTGCACAAGGTACCACCCTTTAATGCACGCATGTTATTATTCGTGTTTAAATTGAGGATATAAGACTTGATTTGGGAAACTCGGCAACCTCAGTGACTAAAATGTCACAAAATGAGGATTTGGTCATCAGCTGGAGACCCATTGTTTGATTAATTAGTGTTTAAACCAAAACCAGGTCGTTTGCAATTTTGGTAAATGGTTTAATGATGCTCAGACAAACTCAGTGGCTGGATAGCTTTAAATTTTAGCTAGAAACAGTCCTAAAGTGGAAACCAAGGATTTGGATGTGTTGGAGTTGGCTAAACCCGCATATAAATCGATTTCGTGTAATTTTGGAATAAACTGGGACTTAGAACTTTTGTTTGAAAGGGCCTGAGTGCCTGAAAGTTGTATATTTGACTACTGAGATGAATTGGAACAAAACCCCCCATTGACGAAATGGGATATAATTGAAATAAGGCAAACATCCGCTAAAAGACAAAATAGTCGATGTAGACCGCATGGGCTTTCTTGGTGTTTCCCACAGTCCGCATCGCTTGGAAAGTCAATAGGGGCGTTGACCCGCCATCCGGATCGCATAGACTTGTTTCCAGTTTCTCGCGGACCGCATGTCCTTTCTCACCAGAATTGTTGTTTTGCTTTAAATCCTGATTTAGGAGCAACCGAGTAACCCGGTTTGGTTTTGATTGCGAGTATGGGCCTGTTGGCTTTCAGTAGTGAGATTTCACCACTCGGTTGGGCCTGATGATCTCGTACGGGTATTATTGATCACTTGATATTGTCTGGGGGGAAGTCTAAGACTACCCGATTGTTGTTTTTATCTATTGTTTGTAGTAATTGTGCTTATATACTCAGAATCAATGTTGAAAAAAACGCTTGGCGTTAGCTCGGCGGTCGACCGGTGTTAAGGGATTAATCGGAGACTAATCGGGGATTAGTCGGAATTAATCGTCCTTGACATGATTAATCGGTGATTAATCACTAATCGGTTAAAGGCCGCTAAGCGATTAGTCGGTGATTAATCGGAGGCTTGGCGGGATTTTTACAACCATGCTCAGAATAGGTTATGATTTAGATATATAAATCTTGATATAGACTTGCATCTTGATATATACTTGCACCCGTTTGTTATTTGTGAGTTAATAGCTTTTCCTCTACTTTTGATCAATTATTTTGGGTTGTACATGAACCACGTCAAGTTGCTTTTGTTGTTATTCTTGTGCCTGGGTATTTGTGATACCGTGTTATAAATTCAGACTCACATGTTACGTGATGTCATGTTGATTAGTATGGTCAATTTAGGCCATGGGCTCTTAGGAGGTGGGCCACAAAGGCATATATTTCATCTATGCAGCTGTATAGGTAGATCATGGTATCTCATACCCGTTTGACTGACCCATTAGGGCTGGGTGATGGGATATATGTTTAGTTCATGAAGGGAGGCGTGCGGCCGTAGGATCGTACCCCTAGATTGCATGTTTAACCATAGGGATTTATAATAGGCATTGTATTGGAAAATTGTTTTGGATATTTTGTTGGTGTCAAAACCACTACGACTCACCAGCAACATTTGTTGTTGACGTATTTTGGTTCATGTGCAGGTAAGTGATTCTTTTGGGGTGATGGTCACTTTGATGGTTTGGTTGGGACGAGATTTGTTGTATTTTGTTGTTGGGGTTTATCCATTGTTGTTAGGATGTTTGTTGCTGTCATGACTTTCCGTCTCATTTCTTGAACTTTGTAGCCATAGGGTATCCCTGGGCGTAGAACCTAAGTATTTAGTGATATCCTTATGTTTCATATACTTGGCGTTTGTTGTTGATTTGGACTCGTTGTCCGTTGTTTGTGCTTGTATTCTACCCTTGTGCTTCATCTATCTGTATGCTTCCGCAAGATCTGATACGACAGCCTGTCCGACATCCTCTCCCCCGCGCCTAGTAGGGCACGACGGGGCGGAGTGTGACAAATCAGTACAATGACGTTCTCCTTTGGTGTCATTTGTGTAACTCTGTAGGGTGACTAAATCAGTGTAGCTCTGTATAGTGGTTTCCCCTTTAAACTACATATCCTAATATGTCTTTTAAATTTTCCCTTTAGAAGTTTCTTATATCTGTGGAACCGTATCCAGTATTTTATATATATATATACATCTATATATATATATATACATATATATATATATATAAGTTAGTTCTTTAAATTTCGTTATACCATAGAATACAAGCTTATGTTCAATCAGATTAATCATAAGGTTAATCTTGCAAGATGAAAATTGATATAGAGCTCCCACTAGAGATGATTAATTTAAACTCATTTGGATATTATTGATTAGTCAAAAGACATAGACCAAATCTATTTTAGCAACCTCCAATAGATGCTCTATTATCATCTTCGTGTATGAATCTGTGATAATCAATATCCTAATCCATTTGATCTTTTGCGACGGGCGACAAGATAGCATCTTAGTCAACGCTTTGAGTGATGTTGTATCTTTCACAACTAGTTGTGTGTTATGAGTTTGAATGTTGTATACATGCCATGTATAAGTGGCATCTCAACTCTTATGCCTCCAAGCCATTATCAGATTCAAGATCCGATATTGCAGATCAGATTAGCAAATGAGGTGACCCTTGATCTTGATTTGGAGAATCCCAAGATAAGCAAGTCATCTTCCAATATCTTTCGGATCTTTTTATATTTACAAGTGCTTATGTTCATACCCTGATTGTTGCAACAACCTCTTGTTGGTCAAGTGTATTTAACAATAAATTTGTAGGTCTTGAACTGTTTTAAGATAGGCTACTTTTACTTTTAGTTCCAGTTTAATAACTGAAGAACTCATGCCTCCCTGTCAGAATCTAAGGAACACTTTCCTTACTTCTGACATGAAACTAGCAGTTTTCATATGGGAGTTGGAAGTAATATTCGATGTTATATGTAGTATCTATTGTAAGTATTAGTTCATATATTGAGAACCTCTAGATACTAGTTTTAAGGTGAGTGTATGAATTCGAATAATATTGGTTAAAGAGGATGTGTCAGGCATTTAATATCATTTATCAAACATTAGTATGTAAGGTTCCATTCCTTTCACGTGCTCATGCCATGGGGCTGAGCTTGTAAGTTCGAACTTGTGAAACATTTTCACATGTTTTGATATGATATTAGAATTCTCAAGTATCAGGTATTTGTGATCGCGATCAGATTTACGTATCAGTGAGTTTAGATATACCTGAGGGTGTTGAACAAATGTTCAAGACACCGGGTGATCAATGAGACGATGCTAGCTGTACATAAACCAAGAAACAGACGGTTCTTTTTTGCGGGTAGGTCGTGGGGATCCGAGACAAAAAGTGTCGCGTGGTGTGAAACCTAGTGGCCGCAGAAACTCGGGTCGATCGGCGGATCGAGGCGGCAAACCCGATGTACCCAGCGGCAGGAGTGGCGGCTTGGGGTGCGGCTGAAATCAACGACGGATGCGTACAAACCAGCGGCTTGGCGCAGGAGTAGTCGCGACAGAAGGCGGCGACCGGTTGTAGGTGTGCGACCAAGAGCGGCGACGGTGTGACCTCCGATGGTTGTGGCTCGACGAGAGTGAGATCAAAGGAGGTGGCCAAAAATTTACCTAATGACAGTTAGGTTTTTAGGTGATCCTTAGCGGTTATATTTTATAACTAGTTTGACCTTTATCTAAAAACCAATTTTAGTCCCTCTACAATTCCTTTAGTGTCTATGTCCGCCATTTGAATCCACATAATGTTATTTAAATAAATCAATTTTATCTATAACAATTATCCACCAAATAATAATTTTAGATAAATATTGGTTTATCACTATTATTATTTAAACCGGAATTATTATTGATCCAGATAAATAAAACGAGTTTATCTAAATTAATAATTTCGCCAATTATTATTATTAAACAAGTTAATAATAATATATATAATTCATTATCAAATAATTAATTTATTTCCATTAAATACCATTATCTAAACGGGTTTATTGCTCCTTGCACCCGATGTAACTCTTACGGTTCATAACCGGATCGAGTCTAGACATACAATATCCACCGGTATGTTTGTTTTCAGTGATCATTTTTCAGTTATAAGAAACTCAATACTTTATAAGTGAAAACAAACTAAGGAACCTGAATTACATATATGATTAGTCTATATATATGATTATTGGGCTATAGATTCTCCAATATATAAAAGCCCATTAAACACTTAACCCATTACAAAACCAAAGAAACAAAAGCAGGTAACCCGAAACCCAATCTAATGAACCCACCTTGTCAAAACCAGATTTTTTAGTTTACAACAGATACAAACTAGAAATCGATTTTCTGATTGATTTGGCAAACTTTGAATACGGTTTTCTTTCGACTGAATATAATACTCAAACCGAGGAAACCAAAACCCAAACCGATGAATACCCCTACCAAGAATAATCAGTTTAAAATGAGCAAGCTTAATTACACTAGCTTTCTCTCTAAAATAAGAATATAACAAACATATCCAGTAAAACCTCATTTAAATAGTAAAGTCTAAGAAAAATGAAATGAATACAAACTCTACATCCATCCTATAAGATAGAAAGAATGCTCATAGATGGATGTTTCACAAAAACAGTCTCATCTTTTAAGGAAAAGACAGAAGCATACAAGGAGAAAGAAAAAATAAAGACGAGAGACAAAGAAAATTGTTAAGTCTAAAATAGCTACGTACAAAGACACGTCTAAGACTAAAAGACAAAGAATATTATATAGTCCAAAATAGCTACGAATAAAGACACGTGTAAGACCAAAAAATCTATATATATAATAAAAGAAAAGTTTTTGGCACCACAATTTGCCATGTGGCACCACCACATTCATCCTCAACAATTTTTCCCGTCAATAAACATTCACAAGCGGATCTTCTAATTTTGGATATATATATCCACTATTTATTTATTGTAGCGGATCTTCTAATTTTGGATATATATATCCACTATTTATTTATTGTCTTCTAAATTATTTAATAACCAATTATTTAATTACTTAATTTAATATATAATATAGTTTATTAAGTTACATCTATCTATATCTATCTATACTCTATACTATATAATAAACAAAAATTTTGGTCATAGTTTAATTAATAAAAAAAGAAACTTGACATGACTACAAAATTTTGAATTAACCCGTGTAACACACGGGGATTTTTAAACTAGTAAATAAATAAAAAAAATAAAATAAAAACCTGTCTACGATGAATAAATAAACATCTTAAATAATAAGTTTTTCAAATAAGCAGTGTGAAAAAGAAAAAGAAAGTCAACATCAATGCAGATCTTATCTCGCTATCAAAACAATTGCACATGAACTTTTAATAACTTCCTATTCAACACAAATATATTTTTATTGATAGAAAGGATGATAAAATCACAAAATCAAATGGGTGGAACACTTGTAGAGTCTCTCGATCTCATTTGAATTCAACAACTATCCATTTATGAGTGACAAAAATTGAAGACAAGTATAATTTTTATGCGTTTTAGCTTACATTTAAGGTTTGCCTCGCAGTATTACAACTTACGGTTGGAGTCCCTCAATTTAATATAGATAGATGTACACTTATTACCCATACACAAATATTCTTTTCACTCTTCCCCCTCTTCTCTTTCCCTTGGAACAGCACCAAATTTGTCAACCAAGATGTCCACTACCAAAGGCACCAAGTCCTTACAAGGGACACCCTTCTTATAAATATCACCCAAATGTGAGTCACTTCCAATTCTACCCCCCAAGAAAACATCTGCCCCTTCGACAACCTTTCCATTTTCATCCCTAGTCATGCACCCCATAAATCCTATATCCGCCACTTGAACCTGAGCACACGTGTTCGGGCAACCCGTCCAATGCATTCGTACTGGATGGGTTACAGAAACAAGTCTATCCACTTCTTTTGTAACCTTCAGTGCACGAGCTTTCGTCTCGATTATTGCCTGTCCACAAAACTGATTACCCGTACAAGCTACCAGCCCTTTCATCAAAATAGGTGGCTCAGGTAGAAACTTTTCTTTCAGAAGTGGCTCCTCAAGTAAAGCTTTGACTTTTGAGTTTTGCACGTTTGGGATTATGATGTTTTGTTCCACGGTTAGCCGAAGCTCTCCAGAGCCGTACTCATCAGCTAACCTTGCCAGTTGGTCCATGTCATCGGCTTGGATTCGGCCCACGGGAATATGAAGGCCCACGAAGTTAAGGCCTTCTTGTTTCTGTGGGTGTACACCAAAGTAGTCCCTTCTTTCCCATTTTTGGTCAACGAGGTCTTCAGGTGATGCTCTCTCTAATGCTTGCTCTGGCATTCTCTTGACCACTTCCGACCGGAACCCTTCTACACCCTGCACCCCAAAGTTACACAAATTAGCAAGACTAACCCTCCAGAAATGAAAATTTATGGTTTTGAACTAAAGATTAAAAAAATGACATACAAGTTCATCAATCAACCACATCATTCTAGTCTTCTGCCTATTCCCCCTCGTACCAAGATCACGATAAGCCTCGAGAATCGCTCCACATACCGGGATAACCTCTTCAGCTGGGACCCACGCGTCAAGAGGTATTGCCTCTGCACACCGCTTCGGGCTAAAGAAACCCCCAACCAGCAAATTGAACCCAAACCTACCATCCTTAGTAGCTGGCATGTATGCTAGATCATTGATATGAGGGTGTTCATATAGATCATGTGAACCGATCACACACACGTTCCACTTCCTCGGCCTACAAAACCATTCAAAAAAGTCAATATGCATCTCTTTTCACAACCAAAAAGTAAAAGTATAAAGGTAACATTCAAGATCCAAGTGTATTACAAGTTGGTAAATTCGGGATTCCCTCGCGAATTCGCAGTGATGAATTGTGATAATAAGTTGGTATACGGCCTCGTGTCCACAATTTCATGTGGATCTATTCCTGCAATCGGATTCCCAACCGGGTTCCTAACATTGTCCATACCACTTTGTAGGCTTGTTAACCCAACTTCATCAAGACCCTTAAAAATTGCAGGTACGTCGGGTAGCATAACACCTCGAATTTGCCAGTTTTGGCGCGTGGTAACATCAGCACAACCTTGCTCACCATACTGCTTTATCACACTAGCTAAGTATCTGGTTTGTGCACTAGTTGTTACACCATTTGGAAGCTTCAACCTCATCATAAACCGACCATCTACACATTAGAAGCCGTTGGTAAACAGAATTAGAACTTGAAGTTATAATCTTTATGATCCACAAAATATTATGAACAACTAAAACCCCAATACTGAAAATAGGTTTAGTTTAAACCTATAAACAGTAATCAAGATTAATGGGTATTTTCTCGATTGATCTAAAGATTCCGGATTACAGTGTTCAAGATTTAACAGAATTACATCTTCAAGTTATAAAATGAGGATTTAAGATTAATGGGTATTTTCTAGATTGATCTAAAGATTCCACAATAAACGATTCTGAATTGTTCTTGAATCCAAAGTTATGATCTTTATGATCCATTAGGTAAAATCCCAATAATGAAATTAGGTTTAAACATATAAACAGTAATCAAGATTAATGGGTATTTTCTTGTTTGATCTCAATAAACCAGATTATATTCAAGATTGACAGGTTTTGAACCTAAAGTTATGATTTACAGAGTGACTAAGTAAAATCCCAATAGGGTATTTTCTTGTTTGATCTAATGATTCCAGCTTTCTAAAGAAATTTAGAGATTTTAATGGTGCTAGGCGATGTTATAATAATAATTTCAAACAACATATATATTGTGCTTACAATGATGCTTCCTTCTGTGAAACAAACCAAGCCATTTGAGTCTGACGTCAACATCATCTTTAGTATCCTTAGCTTTATCAATTTCTTCAAATGGGATTTTTGCAAGATCTTCAATCCCATGTTCCATGAAGAGTTTCATTGGTTCGCTACCAATCTTGACCTTTTCATGTGGATTGATACCCTGCCGGAACTTCTCCTTGAGAACAAAATACCCACCTTTCTTTTCAACTCTCGCTTCCAGCCTGTCGGCGGTGATCTCCTGAGAAGGAGCCGGGACGGCGGTTTGCGGTGGGTTTGCATAGAGTCTGGTGGAACTGAGATTTGTTGTGGTTGTGGGGTTGAGAAACGAAGTGGGTGCCATGAAGTTGGCGGAAAACGTTGACATGTCGCCGGGAAAAGGAGAGAAGGGAAAGTGGTGGTGGTGGTGGCGGAGGAGAGAGAAGTGTGGGCATTTTTGTAGGGTGGAGGAGGCGGTGGGTGATGGCTCTTGGATATCCGTAAGGGTCGTGTGTTTTAACCTTTTGGCTATCAGAACAAGACAACGACAATTTAGAACATATCTAACCGCCAACGATTTCAGTGGCTTTTTTATAATAACTTGAAGAGTAAACTTGGTTTTCGTTTGTGATGTTTAATCAAAAAATCAATTTTTGTTAAACTATCTTAACGTTGGTTGCTGAGCTTGAAAACTTATACACAGGAGATAAAAACCGAAAGTACTTAATTTTTCTTCAATTTTTCATCGTTAATTCAAATGACCGTTCTTAATAATAAAAATACTATATGTTTTTAATAAACAAAGGCCTAAAATATTTATGTTAATGCGAGAGAAATGGTGAGTATCTATAAGAAGAATTACAACTCACTTTCAGAATTACCATGTATTTCTTCTTGATTTGATTGTGGTTGATTTATATGCTATTGTGGTTCACTTATTGAAGCTTTGTGACGTTTACTCTCTTGTTCATCACCCTTTCTTTTGAAAAAAAAATCAATAGTTTTCGTCTTTCTCATAATAAACCTAATAAAAGAAATAATCAATCAATAGGTTTATAAAACCAAAAGTATACAATATCTAATTAACTAACTTCATCAAAATTTAATCAAAAATTGATCATACAATTATACAGGGGGCAAATTTCATCATACAAGATACAAGTACTAAGTATACAACATCTAACTACATGAACAATAATCATTACATGGTGGAATTGGAAAGCTTAAAGAAGATTGGAGAGATGGTTACTTACCCCTTTCAAAACCGTAGTGTCCAAAACCCTCCTTCTTCAATTTCGATTTCCCTGGCCGGCTCCCTGCTGCTTTGCGCGAACCAAGGGGGTAACGCTTCTTTTTCGTTTTCTTTTTTGTTGTTGTTGCACTTTGCTTTTAGTAAACAAAACTACAACATATACTAATTACTTGACCCCTTATACTTTACTACAATCTAAAAATAGGACCCTCAACTTAATAATGTTTCAATAAGACCATCATCTTAAAGCAGAACCCATTTTTGAAAAGGAAAAAAAAATCGGTTTATGAAGCCTTAAAAATCAAACTGGTAAAACCGGTCCGCCAACCAGTAAAAACTCGGTATTTTTTAAGAAATAAATAACTTTTGATAAGTTCGATAATCGGTTTTTTAACCGGTTAATAACTGGTTTGTCACTTAAAAAACTCAAGCTTGTTTAGAACCGACGGTTTGGACTGGTTAGATATCGGTTTTTACTATTCTGGTTATTAACTTGTTTGGTTTTTGTAACATCCAGGTTTTTAAATTATGAATATCATGTTAAAATATAACATGGGGCAAAAAAAATCCGTAACTTGGTTAGGAGTTGTTATTATATAAAAATAATTTGGCCTTATTGCGTAAAATAATGCTTTGGGTCTTATTTGTGATAAAACTGAAAGTTTAGGGACCATTAGGGTCATTATGCCACAATTAATTTAGTAAAATTGTTGGAAAACAAATGGGGGTCGCCATTTGCTCCAAGAAATCGACCTAGCTCTCCCTTGTTCCCCCAAAATCAAAATTTTGCAACTTGCAAGCTTGAGCCGCGATTTCTATGTATATATTTAGAATTAGGTGTGTTTTTCATCACCTAAACGCATCCTTGAATCAAGTAAGTGATTCCTCCATCTTGTTCATGTCTAGGTCACGAAAATTTAGGGATAGAAACTTGAAATTGATTGGTAATATTTGAAATCTATGATGTTGAGAGCATGTAATGCTATGTAGAACCTTTATTTTATAAGTAGTTGGTGATTTAGTCACCAATCTCTCAAGATGAACTCTTGTGCTAGATGACTACCTAAGTGATAAGTGAAATGGTAGTTTATGATGAGTTTACATGTAAAATATATGATGAAATATGATATAAGATGCTGGGTTGGAGGGAATTCCACCTAATTTATGTTAAATGGTAGCTTGGAAGGTTCAAGAGATTGAATTACATGTATGTATGAAATTGTGCACATAAGATGTTCTATGAAATGCCTACATGAACTTTATTGCTTGAAATATTACCAAATTGGTAAAATTGAAGTTGTATGCATATATGTGATATCATGCCTAAACGTGGTAGCCAACATAAGTGTAATCATGATGAAATGCTTGCCTTGTTGGATATGTGTAAATTGACTATGTGCTATATTAGATCCATGTTGACGGGCGGTTATGTATGTGGCAATAGTCATGTAAATAATCTAATTGGGTTGTGAACCACTAGGCAATCTAGACGGAAGTGGAGGCTCACCCGGAGGTGTAGCAGGTCGCAGTAGTTCAAGTTCACGAGGTAACACACTACTATCAATATATGCACATGTATGATTATGCATAACCTTAAATTGGTATTTGGATTGACTCACAAAGTAATAGTAGAGATTGTAATGAAATGGTTCATAGAAACCTTGGAATGAAGTTTTTTGTTACAAATGGGTCAAATGGTTTAAAGGAACCATGTTAAACCAAATGATGATAGTTGACTAAAAATGGTAGATAGGAACCATAGAAATAGTCAAGCATGGCTACAATGGTGAAAAATGGCTCAAGGAAGCCATTACCATGTGCTATGAGATAATCGATCGCAAATGGTTCGTAGGAACCACATATCATGAATTATGAGGTTTGGATTAACGGGTAATGTAAGAAGTACCCGGGCTTTGGAACCCATGTTAATAGGTCAAACACGTTAAGCGACTCTGAGTCACAAATGAGAATTTGGTAATTGTAGGATCATTTAGTGATCTAAACTCATTGATGTATTCATTAATGTAATGAATATCCATATTATGTAGAAAATTAAGCTCGCTACTTGATAGTGAGGCTTAATGGGTCAAACGGGTTGGGATTTGGCCAAATACGCATATTGTGCTTAGTTGTCATCTAGACCCAAAAAAGGGTAATTAGAATTAATGAAAAAACATGTTTAAAGTGTTTTAAGATCTTAGAGAAGTGATGGAAATGACCTAAAATGGTTTTGGAAGCAATAAGGCAAAACAGGAAAAACAACCTCTAAATTTTGGCTAAGTACGGAACTTGCCGAAATTGGCCTCAGCCTGGAAATGTTGCTCCAAGCGTATCGCTTGGAGCAATGTTCTCAGCAGGCGATACGCCTGGCAGAACAAGCGTATCGCTTGTTGGAATGATTGTTCCGAGCGATACGCTTGGGGGAAACTAATGTGTCGCATTTGAACAAGAAAAACATGTCAAGTTTAAATAGGTAAATACTTAGTGACCAAATCACACACTAGGGCAAGCGTACCCGTTGTATGCAGTATAGTATCAATAAGTACCGAGTATCAATCCACAGACGCGTGTACAGACTCCTGATAATGTATCATAACTAATATTTAACTGATGAATTTGAAATGACTGATTGAAAGTAAACTAATCAAGCAGTAAACAAGCAACAAACAAAAAAAACAGATCAGAATGAGAGAGATATCACCCAGCCTAGAATCCACTAAACCCGATAAGACCCTCGGATCGACCAATCAACATGAAAAATATTGTCAAATGAGAAAAACCAACTGAAGAGGACTATAGACATATCCTAAACATTCAGGCAATCCTAGATGAAACACATATAGCAATTGATGCGAATTTGCGTAACGGATCTACGGTTTCGATCAAAACAAGCAAAAGACGCATATATCGAGAGACCACAAGAAAGGTCTCTCTAAATGGCACCTAATACATAAAATGATTCTGATTTTAATTACCTAGGACCTAGAATCACTAAACACGAATAAGTATGCTTAAATCTCGTCATAAGTACTCTAACCTAACAACCAGTGCCTAGCCAATAACCAGCATAAGAAACAACTCGGTCAATTTAATCTCATATGGATGCACACAAAATCAGCAACAAATCAATAACATATCATCATGTAGGAGGTTTCCGGATCATGTATCAACCCAAAAACCCAATAAGCAAAAGGCTAACAATAGGCTAATCAATAATGGTTATAGTTCTATAATCCCTACCAAATAACCTACATGAAATGTCAATAACAACAGCAACAACAAATTAAGCACACATAATCAACTGAGGCAAACAAAATAGAATCATAAGAAAAAATCACATAATCATGTTGAAAGCTCAAACCGAAAAGCCAAACTGGTTTTAGCTTTATCTAAACAAGGTGATATAATGAAATCAGCCAGACATCATGTATCTAATCACAAAATCCATACAATTTGAGCAATACATGGTATAACAAGCAAAACTAGGAAGAAGAAACCGAATAGGATGAAGAATATGCAACCCGAAGCTTCCAAATCTTCAATCTCCACTCTAGAATCTTTAATTTAGCCCTTGATTTCTCTACAATATGCCTCTGATCCCAATCGTCTCTCAATCATGCTCCCCCTTTTATTCACCACTTCCAATTGCTTAAATGCAAACAATAGGTTTTTACATCGTCTAACGCGCTCGCGGACCGCCAATACTAATAGACAGAAACTTGTTGGTCCGTGAAACACACTTTCCCTTTTCTTACTTTCCTGGCTCGTGGACCGCCGAAATAGGTTATGCACATTGTCACGGTCGGCGACTACTCCTTTTCTCTTAGGTGACTTGAAGACTCGCGGACCGCCAATTTTGTGTAGGTGAGGGTCGTTGTGACATCCCGTAAGTTTCCGTCAACCTAAACGATAATGTATACCTATGTGCTGACTGTGTTATGTATCTACTTACTTGCAACGTGCCAATTTTATTATAATTACATTCGTTTACAATAGGAATATAGCCTTGACGCAGCCTTAATTCATGTTGAGAAATAATACTTGAACATGATGACTTCTTTGCACGAAATGGTCGCTGGAATTTCAATAAAAATAAAGCGACTAACCGAACTCGTTTACTAAATTTACCAAACCATGTAGTAAACACTACACATGATCCCATCATCTTGGGATATATTATTATTATGATCATCGTTTTACTATTATTTTAATCATAAACATTTTATCAACCTCTATCATTTTATCATTCACATATATCACGGATAACCTTAATAAACAATTTAGTACTAAAACAACAAGTGTTTAGACAACGACAACAATCGAGACTTGTGATCCAATCTTCACGTAAACATTTAATTATTTTACGTCCCAACCATTTTATTTAACCTTATTCACGTTCACAACAAATATACTTTACATGCATGCAATATATATACTCATGCAACGTAATTTTTCAATGTTATTAACCCTCGAGTATGTTTGTTCCAAACCGAACCCTAGTTTATTTATTTTATGTCGTCGTGGATAAATATTTTGTAAAACGTTCAAACCCGATTCGATTTATTCATTTTCTTTCTTTCCTTCGCGATTAAACCAACCCGTCTCCTTTTCCCTTCCTCCTCTCCCTCTCGTTTTGCTCGACCTAACCGGCCACGGGTTCGAACCCGTGACCCTTGTTCTCGTCGGCTCCCAACCGAAACCACCACCATCCCCATTCCATTTAAATGATCTAGTTCATGGTTGTACTATAGTTGGCTCCTAAAATGTGCCATTCCCATCAAATGCAACATTTGCTTACACACCTACATAGTGTAGGTTGATCTTGCCATCACATCCCAACAAACCTATGGACCAATGGATAAAAGTTTCCCTCACATGACTCAAATCTTTCCCTCTCTAATTTCCAGCCATGTTCCTCTACAAACAAACCCACATATCACAAAATTTCAAGCCACTTGAACTCCCTTGGTGTGTATAGGAGCCGGCCGAGCACAAGGCTCGAACCCGAGCCCTCTCTTCTCCTCTTTCAGTCCGCAATCAAACCACAACACACACAAACACTTGACACTTTATTTAATCATCCCACACACTAGATTCTTAACACTTTAAAACACCCAAACACTCTCTTTCTCTCCATCTCTACTCTCTAACCCGTCTCTCCCTCTCTCTCTCGGTTCTTTTGAACCGCTACCCTCACAAACATAACCAAACACCCCTACTTTTTACTTGACACCTCATATATATTCATCCTTAATAACCCTAGCCCCAATTTACCATTCAAGAAACTCTCTATCCTTGCTCTCTCTTCCTCCAAACCGTAAGTCTCCCTCTCTCTCTACTCTCTCTTTAAAACTCTTGAGTAATCACACATTCTCATAATGTTCTATGATGTTAGGAAACTTGCAAACTCAAGAATCATCATCATCATCCTCATTTTCGGCCCGCTTCTTCTTCTAGCAAGGTTCCATCCTTACTTTTTCTAGTCAAATCTCACTACTACTAGTGTTCTTAGTATTATTTCATGTTCATTACACTCCATGTACAAGTCTTGACTCATCATGTTGTCTAAACATAGTTTTGCTCACAAAAAGCTTACTAGTTAAAGTTTTCTTGTATGTTCCACCATGAAACTTGCTACTAGGAACTCATGTTAGTATTTTCTTACAATGTTATGTTTACAACTTAGTTTAGATGTACTATTTTACAAGCATGTGTTTAGAAACCTTATATAGCCATTAGTTTTGTGTACATTATGTGTTATGTATAGATTTTGTGATTTTGGACCCCTTGATGCCTAACACACGTTTTGGACCCTTAATCTAGTCAAAATAAGTTATCTTGGACTTTAGGAAGATTACTAGTGCCTAAACTCACCATAACAAACTTTTACATACAAAAGTACACTTTTTGGAACATAGAAAACTCATTTTACTAAAGATCCGTTTTGACAAGAAAATTAGGACTTCCCAACAGTATGTTTAGGTGCCTAAGACATTTTCAAAATATGGCCAAAAGATCCCTTAACAAATTACTTAAATTTGGCACAAACCGGGACTAAAACGGACACCCAACGGGCCCGGAAACATCATTTTTGTAAGAAAATATAAATCTGGTCCAAATGAACTCATAGGGTTGTTTTAATGGTAAAAACATGTTTACAAACACATATGGTGAATTTAGGAACCTATCATGTCATTAAACAGGCAAACGGGACCAAAACGGCAAAACCGACATAAAATCCACAAAACCGGCAAACTAATGAAAACCGACACTTGAAATATTTATATACTAATTTTGGACAGAAAATCATCATATTTTACTGTACTTGATTGATTTCTAACTTAAATGGATAAATATCGTGCAATCGGTGGTTACCGTGAAATCGCCCGGTTTTCAACCAATTAGTCAAAATAACCAATTTCTCATATGAAAACCCTCATTTTGACTTAATATTATTTCTATAAATATTTACCATCTTTATATATTATTTGGGAATTTTTGTATATTTTATTTAATTAAAATATGTATAATTTACATTTTTCCAAATAAATACATGAACGAATATTTTCACTTTGACACTTCAAATCATTTGACCCTAAGGCTATCATGACGTCAAGACTTGACCTACCTAATTGGAGTGACATTAATGTCAACCCAATTACTTATTATTATTGCATGTCTTATAATTATCTAGGCTTGCATTTCCGTTGATCACATTACTGACTACAGTTTCTGAAACATGTGAGTTTTCACGGCCCCTTTTCTTTTTAACTGTTTTCATTTACTTGGGAGAGAATTCATATTACTTTTATTATGCTAGACAATTAGACTTTGTTATCTTATCTGTTAGATGTGCCTTTCGGCCGTCCACATCTATTATTTCATGTTTATTCATGTTATAACCAAACCCCACTATTAACCGAATCCGATTAATTATCATATAAAAACGGTAACGTTTGAATAGATCTATTGGGTTAACGCCTCTGCTCTGATTTGGTAGCTCCAATCATGACTCCGTTTTATTAGTCCAAGAGTACAAATTGTTATGTCTTGCTTTTGCGGTATCCGCTGGACAAAGATACCAAGAGTGGGTAGTCAGTCAGTTTCTGAATTCAGGGTATATGGTAACATTTCAACAAATCTTATCTGAATTTGTCAATGAATAGCATAAACAAAATTTTCACAACAACACTTGTATATTTTTCAAAGCTAGCAACTTTAAACATGTGTGACTCACCAACAAAATTATTTGTTAACCATTTTCTATGTGAATTCTCAGGTGCTTAACTTTACTGCTGTTATCTATCTGGACCTGCATGATGACTGTTGCATTTAGGAACTTCAAATAAAATTCTGGAGTATGGTAGTAGCCGTTGGAGATTTTCTTGGCATAACATCTGACGGTGTCATGTCTTAAAAATCTTTTGAAAACTAATGTTTTGTAAACTTAAAACAATTTGTGTTACTCATTACTTATATTCCGCTGCGTAATGATTTGAAAATTCCAATTTACTCCAAACAAATATCAATTCCAAACGGCTCTAGTTGTTGAATCATCCAGAGTACGTTCATGACCTTGACTGTGATAACGCTGGTTCACATCCCGACACAAATTTTACAGGGTGTGTCAGTCGCGATCCGCGAACAAACACTATAGCAGAATCTTAACTTATTCCAACTTTCATTCTCGACTTCAATCCGCATCCAGTTTTCACCCGATTTCTTCCAAAACACCACAACACCACCAGATCACTTGAAATTCATTGTATAACCAATTGAGTATCCAAATCTCACCAAGACCTAATCGAAAACCGGTTAAAATGCGGGATTTTGCAATCGAAAACATGTATAAGATGCAACGCATCAAATATCCCCATACTTAACCTTATTCGTCCCGAAAAAGTTCGCGATGGAATCATAACCGAAATGTTGACTTTTAGCTAACATTCTTTATTTAAATCCATAAATACTCACGCGCTAGATGCGATACCGGTATTTCGGTTCGAATAAACCCAACCGTCGAAAACCGAAGCCCCTGAACATGCTTTATTGAAATCAAATTCTAAATACGGGTCCCACACTTTTAGATTCGCAGCTAGACCTACTCCAGTCTCAATGCATGAATCGACACGGGACAAACTGGATCAGGGTTCTTCCCACCATAATCGATAAAACATTTATGACTTAAAAATTATGGAGAATGGAATGATGGATGAGGCATTGAGCTTGAATTGAAATTATTTCATAATTCCTAAACGAAATTGAATCTCGACCCATGGGTAGATCCGCCAAGTCGCGATCCTGACGGGTAGTACGTCGGCCTCGATCCTTGTGCACAAATCACTTCACCCTAATAGTGTATCTTCCGAATCACTATCCCAAAAGGAAACACGTAGACTTAGAGATTTTAGCACTTTATTCGATTTTTTTATTTTATTTATTTATTTATTTTATTATTTTTATTTATTTATTTTTATTTTTATTTTGATTTTATTCAAAACAAGCTCGTAACGGATGAAGGATGGAAGAATGGGGCGCCATAATATTTTTTAATCAAAGCTAAATTAATTAGCAAAATCAGGATTTTTAAGCTTATAGAAATCAGTTGGGCGTACCGGCATATCACAAACTAGGCGCGCTTCCAACTTTATTAAAATTTATTTATAACTACTAAAAAGCCAAAAAACTCCAGTTTTTTTTTATCGTTTTCTAGTTTACTGATGTGTTGTTTAGTGTATATAAAAAGTGGGGTTCTACACTATCAAATTTTAAATTTATAAACTGGTTATTCACCAGGGGACTATACCAACACACTAAGGCAAGTATACCTGTCGTGCGTAGCACAGTATTGGTAAACACCGGGTTGTCGAACCTCAGGGACACGAATTTGTTGAAAACAGTCGATTCATAATTCAGCCGGTTTTTGTTTTTATTTTGAAAACTGGTTTTAATTTAGAAAACTGGAAATGACAGTAATTAAAATGTTGTTTGGAGAAACAGAGTTTGGTAAAGGATCACTTAGGCATGGCTCCTCCAACTTAGGTTTGACAGGTGTATCGGTAATGCGTGACTACTTATCTTTAAGGTGAACTAGGGTCCTAAGACAAGGCTTACCTGATTCCTATGGATAGGTTCACGTTTTAGGGTTATAGACACGCCCTAAACGGTTACTATTGTTCCATGGTTAAGTGCTGATAAGGTTGCGGTTTATGAAGTGCCCTAGGCTGGGTCCCGAGTTATCGGTGGCTCAACTCACAACTGGTTGAAGGGTTAGGGTAGGTATGGCCCTAACGGTCCTATAGTTGTGAAGCGGTTACAATTGGGTTGATAGGTTGACCTAGTAGGTCCTAGACACGACTAAGCAGGAACAGACCCGAGTTATCGGTGAATGCTTGACTACTTGACAATGGGAAGGGTATCTACTAGCTAAGGGTAAGGTGATTTCTCACTCAAACTCTATGGTGGACTCCTAATCGAATTCTAGGGTTTCCCTGATGATCGTGACTATTTCTAGTTCACGCGTACGCCGCAGGTTCTGTTGTTCGGCTATACAATAGTTCCCTAACAATAGATGGCTTAGCAAGCTAGGGTTAGGGTTCCACAAGACCAGAGATTGACTAGATACAATAAGGAATTCAATTCATCAACCACATCAAAGCAAGCATAACTTTTACTTCATAAATGCAAATGTAAACGAAAACCGATACTTATAAAGTCAAACCATGGTTGGATTCGCCTCGCCTAAGCGATACGATGAGTTTAGCCAACCATGTTAATGTTTAAACATATATAGATCTGATTCAAATAGAAATTCATGGCTAAATATAAATACAATACCAAATGGAAGCTCGAAATGGTGAAAAACGCTAAATCTCGACTCGTTGAATGCTTCAAAACTTCAAATCTTCAAAAGGCTTCAACGAGGGCTTTCTTTGGCTTCTCTTCTGCTCTCCAAGATGTTCTGAATGGTGAAAATGAGCCCTCTATTTATAGGGGACGAAATCACAAAACTGCCAAAAATAGGTCGTGGCCTTGGTCTGGATTACACGGCCGTGGGATTGATTACACGGCCTAGGTCAGGCCGTGGGATGCTTACACGGCCGTGGGATTGCCCTCACGGCCTGGCTCAAGCCGTGGGATTCTGCTGGTCTGGTTCTCTGGTTCACACGGCCGTGGGATGAGCCACACGGCCTAGATCAAGCCGTGGGATGAGTTCCTGGCCGTGGGATGGGACTCGTGGCCTGTGTTTCCTATGACGATCTGGTCAGGCTGACCCCGTGGTCTGAGCTTGGCCGTGGGATGAGCCACACGGCCTAGATCAAGCCGTGGGATGAGTTCCTGGCCGTGGGATGGGACTCGTGGCCTGTGTTTCCTGTGACGATCTGGTCAGGCTGACCCCGTGGTCTGAGCATGGCCGTGGGATGAACCTCACGGCCTGGGTCAGTTTTGACCAGATTTTGACTTTGGCTTTTTCGGTTGACTTTTGACCCGAACTTTGACTTTTTGACTTTTTCCTAAGTTTCTTCGTTTTCTCGTCCCGTTCTTCGTGCCAAGCCCGTTTTCACCTGTAACTCATGATATTTGTCAGAAACGTTCACAGATTAGCAATTTTAACATATATTTCCCCCGTATTTGACCCGAAAATCATCATTTTTGATATCTAAAACCACACACATCAAACATCCCCATACTTAAACATTGCTTGTCCCCAAGCAATCCATTTTAATCTCGACACTACTACAACTCTATCTTAACCACATAGACATTTAAGTGTACATATTCGGTCCGCAAGATTTACTATCAATACTAGGGTTTACAACCTCGCAGGTTTTAATGATTTGAAAACTCACAAAATCTCTCAACCAAGTAATGCGAACCATTATCTATTTTATTTTCACACATCTCACAAATTCACTCGACCTATGGGTTTGATTTTTGAAGCGAACGCTCTAGTCAAGCATATCTAAGTGTTTCTTGGGTTTATATATACGATCGTGCCGCCGAGTTCGTTATAGGATCCGACCAAAGAATGGAGGGGGATACTCAAACGTTTGCTCACATATACGGGTGTATGAGCTACCACCCAAACGTATATCTTGGCGTATACGTACAGCCTTTTCACAATTTTTATTGTGATTTATTCATATCTATTTTTTTCTTTAGCTTGATTTAGGGTTTTGCAACCTTTCAATACAAGACTAATATTTTTGATTTTTTTATTTATTTTTTATTTTTATTATTTTTTTTAATACTGGAGTTGTGCAGAAAGTCCAGTATCTTCGGGCAATTGACGACCCGGAGAAGATCCATAACGACCCAAGGCGATTAATTTGACACGGTCTCAACATAAACTTAGAACATGTTTTAGACATACGACATCCCTCATGACTATATATATATATATATATATTTTTTTTTTCAATTTTTCGCCTAAATATATTTTTTTTTCTTCTTTTGTACGCTTAATCTCACAAGGGAAATCGGGTGAGTGGGTTTTTGTTGGTTCACAAAACTTAATCGAAAGACTTTGATCATGCGATTTTTATGAAAATAAACCTTTAAGGAAAACCTTTCTTGCGACTTGCAGACACGATAAGGCACAAATAAATTATCTATGATTTACGTTAAAAACGGTGTACTTTCGTGTCATGTGAGATTGGGAAAAATTTTCAAAATTTTGGGGGATTTTCAGACTTTTGATGTGGTGAGGGAGTTATGTTCAATTTGCTTAGCCAACCCTTGTCATCCCCATACTTAGAAAAATGCAGTGTCCTCAATGCAGAAAATATAGAAATAAACAAAAGGGTTGGGTAAAAGGAACTCCCTGATTGTTGCGATTTTCATATGTCCCCATTTCTGCACACATCAAACACCTGACTCTTGCACCATTCCATGTTTTGAGCAGTCGAATTCCTAAAAATTAAAACACACAAAAACAAAACACACACAAAAATAAAATTACATAAAAAGTAAATTAAACCATCGGGTTGCCTTCCGGAAGCGCTTAATTTATTAACGAGTCTTTAGCTCGACTCGGCCGCCCTCCTCAATCAGGCGGCTTCTCCTTTATCTGCTTCCCACCGAGCCCATGTGGACTCTTTCTCATTTCATTCCAGGAAGAGACTGTGGTGGTTGGGTAAAATCTAGCATCATCGTGCCACCAACTTTTAAATTTCCCAGGTCCAAATTTGATTGACCTGAGATACTGAAGGAGATAGTCATAAGAATTGGGGATGCTGGGGCATCCCCATACTTGAACGGTTGGCCAATCCTCCTTAGCAAGTGTTGCAATATGTGGCTTTTGAAGGTTTGGTGGCGATCCACTCTCATGCTTGTCCACGGGTTGGTGGTCAAGGATCTCTGGAGGTTTATGTAAAACCTCCCATTGTGGCTCTATTTCCACCATCATATCAGGCGGTTTTTCTTCTAAGTCATTCTGAGGCTTTAGTAGTGAATCGGTAATTACAAGATCTTGTGCTGGGTCGAATGGCCCATTTGCCTCAACTATGAGTGCCATGGTGATGCTCTCATCTCCTAGTTCCACGATCATCTTTGCCTCAAAGGCTTCGTTTTCATCTGGCGGCTCTTCCTTAGGACCCCCATACTTGGGGTCTTCCATATCTTCACGTTCGAACATTTCGTCTTCTTCATGTGATTCCTTCGGTAAGTCTTGTGGTTTATCCTTCTCGCCAAATGTGTGTGATTCAAACTGGTCACATTCAAGCGCGTCATCCTCATCAACGGGAATAGGTGTCTCTCTTGACTCAGCTGCGTAGGTCTGCTCCTCTTGCTTTAGGTAATGTGGGATTGGAAGTATGAAATATGATGAATCGTCTTCATAATTGAATGGGTCCTGGTCCATTACCGTGTCCATCTTCATGTCTTGATCACTTCTATTATGACATGTGACGGCTTGATCTTCACTCTCGTATTCATCTTCGTTGATCCCCATGCATTGTCCGATTACCCTGAGCTGCTCACCTGTGCGACTAGATAGTTCCTCGTGAAAATTAAGCTCAACTTCCGTTTCTCGCAAATGATGCGTCGTTTCCTTGAATGGCTCGGTAGCTTTCCTGGTATGATCACTCGAACTCTTCATATAATCAATCATTTCTTTCATCATCTCACGAAGGCTGGGTCCTTCCCCTGTATGAGGGCAGTACTGTGTATTGTGAGGATCCCCACAGAACTCACACCATTCACTTGTATAGCACTCCTCGTGATCCTGGTGGTAATCTTGATTGTAGTTCCCGAAGTGATACTCCATGGGACTTATTCCAAATGTTGCTCAAGTCGAGAAGATTCACGAGTGCGAGATAGGATTGGAGAAATTAAAATGACAAATATATAAAAAAAATAATAATAATAAAAAAATAAATATATACACAAATAAAAGGAAAAAAATATTCACAAAGCTAAACTACTAATTACGACTGTTCTTAACACTACTGTGTCCCCGGCAACGACGCCAAAAACTTGATGTGCTGATAAGTGTATATAAAAAGTGGGGTTCTACACTATCAAATTTTAAATTTATAAACTGGTTATTCACCAGGGGACTATACCAACACACTAAGGCAAGTATACCTGTCGTGCGTAGCACAGTATTGGTAAACACCGGGTTGTCGAACCTCAGGGACACGAATTTGTTGAAAACAGTCGATTCATAATTCAGCCGGTTTTTGTTTTTATTTTGAAAACTGGTTTTAATTTAGAAAACTGGAAATGACAGTAATTAAAATGTTGTTTGGAGAAACAGAGTTTGGTAAAGGATCACTTAGGCATGGCTCCTCCAACTTAGGTTTGACAGGTGTATCGGTAATGCGTGACTACTTATCTTTAAGGTGAACTAGGGTCCTAAGACAAGGCTTACCTGATTCCTATGGATAGGTTCACGTTTTAGGGTTATAGACACGCCCTAAACGGTTACTACTGTTCCATGGTTAAGTGCTGATAAGGTTGCGGTTTATGAAGTGCCCTAGGCTGGGTCCCGAGTTATCGGTGGCTCAACTCACAACTGGTTGAAGGGTTAGGGTAGGTATGGCCCTAACGGTCCTATAGTTGTGAAGCGGTTACAATTGGGTTGATAGGTTGACCTAGTAGGTCCTAGACACGACTAAGCAGGAACAGACCCGAGTTATCGGTGAATGCTTGACTACTTGACAATGGGAAGGGTATCTACTAGCTAAGGGTAAGGTGATTTCTCACTCAAACTCTATGGTGGACTCCTAATCGAATTCTAGGGTTTCCCTGATGATCGTGACTATTTCTAGTTCACGCGTACGCCGCAGGTTCTGTTGTTCAGCTATACAATAGTTCCCTAACAATAGATGGCTTAGCAAGCTAGGGTTAGGGTTCCACAAGACCAGAGATTGACTAGATACAATAAGGAATTCAATTCATCAACCACATCAAAGCAAGCATAACTTTTACTTCATAAATGCAAATGTAAACGAAAACCGATACTTATAAAGTCAAACCATGGTTGGATTCGCCTCGCCTAAGCGATACGATGAGTTTAGCCAACCATGTTAATGTTTAAACATATATAGATCTGATTCAAATAGAAATTCATGGCTAAATATAAATACAATACCAAATGGAAGCTCGAAATGGTGAAAAACGCTAAATCTCGACTCGTTGAATGCTTCAAAACTTCAAATCTTCAAAAGGCTTCAACGAGGGCTTTCTTTGGCTTCTCTTCTGCTCTCCAAGATGTTCTGAATGGTGAAAATGAGCCCTCTATTTATAGGGGACGAAATCACAAAACTGCCAAAAATAGGTCGTGGCCTTGGTCTGGATTACACGGCCGTGGGATTGATTACACGGCCTAGGTCAGGCCGTGGGATGCTTACACGGCCGTGGGATTGCCCTCACGGCCTGGCTCAAGCCGTGGGATTCTGCTGGTCTGGTTTTCTGGTTCACACGGCCGTGGGATGAGCCACACGGCCTAGATCAAGCCGTGGGATGAGTTCCTGGCCGTGGGATGGGACTCGTGGCCTGTGTTTCATGTGACGATCTGGTCAGGCTGACCCCGTGGTCTGAGCTTGGCCGTGGGATGAGCCACACGGCCTAGATCAAGCCGTGGGATGAGTTCCTGGCCGTGGGATGGGACTCGTGGCCTGTGTTTCCTGTGACGATCTGGTCAGGCTGACCCCGTGGTCTGAGCATGGCCGTGGGATGAACCTCACGGCCTGGGTCAGTTTTGACCAGATTTTGACTTTGGCTTTTTCGGTTGACTTTTGACCCGAACTTTGACTTTTTGACTTTTTCCTAAGTTTCTTCGTTTTCTCGTCTCGTTCTTCGTGCCAAGCCCGTTTTCACCTGTAACTCATGATATTTGTCAGAAACGTTCACAGATTAGCAATTTTAACATATATTTCCCCCGTATTTGACCCGAAAATCATCATTTTTGATATCTAAAACCACACACATCATTTACCGCAACAAATTCAAGGACCATCTAAATCACAACAAGGGGAAATGATAAAAAAATTCACAATGTTAAGCAATTTCAGATTAATTTACTCTCCTCCCCACACTTATTTCGTACATTGCCCTTAATGTACGATAAATCAAAATAAAGCACAAAACAAAGTAAATGGAACTGAAATACTCCCCTGATCACTTTCGAGTGCAAGTGAAAATGAATAATATAACGCAAACAGGTCTCGACTGGTCAAGTGCCAAAACTCCCTGTAAATGTGCCAAATGGTCTCCACAAGCTTCAAAATGAATGATGAAACAGCTATCGACTGACAGATTCCAGAAGTGTTTCTCCCAACGTCATCTATCAAAATAATCACAAACAAAACATCAAAGCAACCATTAAATATATACATATCACTGCCAAAAGATAAATCCATCCCAGCCATACAAAATAACCCGAGTTTGCATCCCGAATTAAATACATCAAAATCAAAATAAACAAAATATAACTCGGATGAAGAAGTAACCGATTGATGTGCAAAAATCGATCTATAAAAATAAGTAAAATTATCCCAGACCTAGACACACTAAATTAAACCCAATTAACCTAAAACTATATCAATTCAACAGGCAAGCGAACCTATCTGATGTAGAATAGCTTATGGTAAACTGAGGTCGAACCCTAGTGACACTAATGAAAGACAAAATTAACTAAGAAAAATAAATTACTGATTAATTGATGAGATTTGGTTTTTGATTTGGAGAATTAATTAACTAATTACATTAACTAAAATTAACTAAATTAAAATTAACTAATTACTAAAACTTACTAAAAATGGAAACTGCTAAAATTAGAAACTATTAAAAATGGAAAGCAACATAACAAACTCAAAACTAAGAGACGAAAACCAACGATGATGAGAAATACCGCCTAGACCAAGAATCCTAGCTAACGCTAATGACTTCCCTTGACTATGACAAACCCGATTGAACCAGGATCTAAAGATACAACATATAGAAAACCTAGAGCCCCCAAACACTCTCCGGACGTAACTGATAAGATTCCTAAGGGTTGGAAAATGCTCACTGATTAGTTAGTTCACCTTTTAAGTTCCTCCCAACCGATAATTCTACCGCTCGATCAATTGGTTCACCATTTAAGTATTTCCCAATACAATTACCCTAATCACCCTTGAAATTAATCTAAGGCACCTTAAAGCAATTGGAGCTACCTTTAACAACTATGATTGACACAACTAGCAAATTTACCAACTAATCTAAGGGACCTCCTTTTGAGATAATCTTGACCTAGACAATGAACCAACCCAACTAATTGACAAGCCTATCCCCTTTTAAGTTCTAGACAAGACAGAATATAAAAATCAAGATAACAATTATCAACCAATATTCTAGTTCGGAATGTCTCCTAAACTATGCCTTAGTTGAAAACCCTAAAGCTAACACCTTTGGATGCATTACCCAACCCGAAAGATATTCGAAGGTAATACAAACACCAACTGACAATCAAAACCCTGATTGAAATACGCATATGCAACATTCACAACAGGTAAAAGGGATTTCAATAGAACATCAAGCAATCAAACAATTGTCATAATCAAGAAAAGTCAAAAAAACATTTACTATTTGTCCATTAGTCTATATGGTACAATTCTTTTAGCTAAGATCCATCATTATGTCCAGAATACTAATAAAAATAGAAAACTTTAATCATGAACATGGTCTAAGAAAAACAAGATAGAAATCAAAGTAGACAATAACCCAAAAAGCTAAATTAATGTTTAATGCTTCGATCCAGGGCCTCCAGATAGTTCTCTATCGATCATCAGCTTCGAATTTATCCCCAAGAACTCTGAGTTATGGCAGAATGCAAGTTATATCGACTAGAACCCCAAACTTATATTTATAAGGAAAATTCTTGGGTTTCCAGACTTTTGCCCTCCAAGCGTATCGCTTGGAGGTTATGGCATAAGCAGGCGATACGCCTAGAGGATAATAACGAAAAAATAGTCGGGTCAACATGCTGGCGACCGCCTTTGACTTTTCAGGATCCGCGCGTATCACCTATAACACCATCAACACTAGGCGATACACCTAGTGCACACTTTCCAACATTTCTTCTCTTTTGAATCTTGAACTTCTTTTCCGATGCTCGTTTTCCCTCCGGAATTGAACTAAAACTGCAAAATTATCACGAAACACACATTAAGACACTATAAACCATAAACAACTAAAAACTCAAGTAAAATGACTCAAAATACTCACGAAACTATCACACCCCCAAAAAATCCCACATGCGATAATGCTTCGCAGGGAGTGTGACAAACCAGGATCGCAATCCATTAGTTACACCAAACAACCAATAATTAATAAAAATGTTTTATATTTCATTAAAGTATAATTACAGAGTTTTCAATTACGGAAGCGTAAGTACAATAAAAGTATTCAAGTAAAACATCGTCACCAAAGGTGGCGTGACTTTACCAAAGACACCAAAAGTGTTTCAAAGACTCATGCATGCGTACTCATGATACTCGAACATATACAACCTGAGAAATAACATGCTAAAAGTGTCAACACAATGTTTGGTGAGTTCACAGGTTATTAGTTTAAAAACAGTTCCAGTTTAATGTAAAACAACTATTCATCGACATCGATAGTTCAAGTTTAAGTTCAAGGTTGACTGTTCAACACCAGTTGAAGTTCATGTTTAAGATCACGATAAAACATATACAATAGCTAGCTAGGCTATTTTCAAGAATCTAGGCATGTCAATGTTAAACAGTTACTAAAGCTTGACTGATACGTTGCGTCTCGAAAGACTATTGTGCCTCGTTTTAAGAGGTAAATAACACCCGTTTGATATCCAATCGTGTCAGCGCGACTGATCCGGGTGGGGCTTGTAGGACCCAGTAGTACTACTCAATAATCTCCTGCTACTTCCCGTAATTAATCAGTAACAAAAAAGTGAGGACTTATTCCCCGTGCACTACCATTCAGACGATATGATTATCAAAACAATTTAAGTTCATGCATGTTAATCTCCCCTAACAGGATTGAAAACAGTAAAATGGGGCAGTGAAATTCACCTTCGGGTGCAAAGCAATTCCAGATAAATAATAATAGCAAGTAGCAACTAGTAGGTCTCGGGTCCTCTACCAAACACCTAACGAGTATACATACGTAAGTGTATGTCAAACTAGGGTGACCTAGTCTAAACGAATGATAAATGGAGAATAATGTCAAACTACGACACGACGGAAAAGTCGAGTCCAAAACAAGTCGAGGATGACACATAGCCAAAAACATAACGATTATGAAAGTCAATGGAAAGTATATTATTAAATAATACTGTTTGTCCATGAAATCGAATAATATAATTATGTATATATATATATGTATGAATATATATAACCAAATATGTAATTAAATAAATAACGAGTACTCAATTATACTTGTTTTTGTATTTATATATATATATATATATATATATATATATATATATATAATCCAATGTTTTAGAATGCTTACATCGCACAATGCGACCAAAATATGTTATTCACATATGCATATCTACACAAGTTATAGATTTTCCAAAACATCCATTTTGTATTCTTAAGTACATATAAATATATATGTATATATATATTTATGATGAAAACTCGTGTTATATAATATAACGGGCTAAAAATCAAGATAACTATTCCCTCAAGAGCTCCACAGTCTAAAATATCATAAGGAACGATCAGTGACAGATTTTTAGTCAACCAAGTCCATAAACAAGTAATAAAAATAATAACAACAACAATCGGAGGTCATGAGGTTCGAACCTGTGACCTCTGGTTCCATTTCTACCCAGTGGGCTAGGTCTCCATTTGGTTAAAGTTTCGAAAACAATTGATTTTGTATGCTTACTGGCCTAGAACCATTGTTACAGAAAAATACAACAAAAATAATGGAGTTGTCGGGGTTCGAACCAACGACCTTTCTATTTGGAGGCGGATGACTAACCACTGAACCAGATGTTAGATTTTCTTTCAAATCTGATTCAAAATTTATATACAAGTGCTTCAGTGGTCACCTCTTCTCCCTCATCGCCCTCGACGTATAACCGCCGAACTCCAAATTCAGGTCGTCGGTTCGTCGGAAAACGCGAATGATGAACACGATGCACGGAAATGAATCAAATCACATAGATAGATGATTACCTTGGGTCGGGGATGAAGGTTGACATGATGCAATGCCGAAACCAAACTCGAAACTCGAAGGCGAACTCCAATCCCGGTCTCGTTTGCTCTCGTTTGCTTCTGTGACTCGCAAAGAAGTTGATGGTCGCTATGGGGTGATCGAAGGTGGTGTAGTGATGGTGCAGCCTGGCCAGATACCTCTCGGTTTCACGGTTTTTCTTCGTCACCGGTTAGAGAGAACGAGAGAAGGATGTGGGTGTTTGTGTCGAATGGAATGAAGAAAAGGGAGAGGGGGAGGAGTTGATTACATTAATTTCTTAGAGAAAGTGATCGGCTGAAACATCTGGTTACTGAAATGCATTTAATTAACTATCACATAATGGAAAGAATAGTCCCTCATGATATTACAAAGGTGGCGTAAGGTTTAGGGAATGACAAGGTTAACCCTTCATGGTTCAGGTTAACTAGAATGGGTTTAGAAGGTTAACAAGGTTAATACCTCAAGTTTAGAATAGGTAATTTAAGTTAACTGAGTTAACAAAAAAAGTGTAAACGATGGCCAAACGAGTATATGTCAACACATATTTAAGGTGTGACGCTTATAAAGTATAAATTGTTGATTCATCACATAGAATCATGAAATGTAAATTCACAAATATATATTTAAAGTTCACACAAAATGATGAATCCATAATCGTACAATACATGTAACCTCACATAAAGTAATTAAAACGTTAAGTGTAACCACGTGACACATTATCACGTAAAATAATAGGGTATAATGTGTGTGTGTGTGTGTGTACATATATATATATATCACATAAAATCGGGAGTACAATTGTCACATAACATGACGAGGTGTTCACTAAAAATTATAAAATATAATTTACATTATGTCATAAAACATAAAATGTTTAAACTTACGTGCATGCACGTATAGTGATGGTTATACAAAACCCTCATTTTCTAAGGTCAACACAGTTAACACATAAATGTTCACACAACATTTATTACAGTTTAAGTTCAGTTGAAGTCAGGAAAGGACCTGAAAAGACGGATTGTCATAGTATCCCCTTAGTGAAGGATTTTCGTCCAGAAAATTGAATAACCTGGTTAACAAGTTGGTCATAAAAGAATTTTTTTTCTCAGTTGTCACATCATCCCCTTGTTGATAGAATTTCGTCCCGAAATTTAAATCAGTGACAATTATTTGAAGAGTCGAATTGGCAGTAACGTAGACAAAGAATTCAGGTTTCTTAGTCCAAGAGGATTGTTGGATGTTATGAGCAAGAATGGGTGTCCAATGTTGAGAATATGTCATATGTTTAAGGACTTGGAAAAGAAATTCAAATCGAAGGTATATAAAATGATTTTCTTATCTAGCGTTCTCCTACGAGAAGAGTTGAACAAATGTAATATAGGAATCGTGTTACATGACCAGGATGAACAAAGTGACACGATAACTTAAGTATCTGAAATCAAAATTTCAATGTGAAGGAGGACCATAACACGTCCGAGTATCCTCTAGCCATCGTACGCATTGCTAGGAGTGAGATTCTCATTTAGGGTCTCGTTTTACTTAAGGTGTACGCATTCACCAATAGACCCGGTGAATCGAAGCAAAGGTATCTGAGTATGAGAGAATTGTGTTCGCATCAATTCAGTTAATGTTTGTTTAGTAGACCCGAGGTCCAAAGAAAACGTAAACGTCTGAATTTGCCTATCAACTAGGAAATCGCATAGAATTTACACAAGTCTGACCAAATAAACATGAGGGCTCGATGGGTGATTTAGTTATTAATAAAGCTATGATCAATTACGTTCACATGATTCATGATAACTTCTAAATTCACATTTCATGCAGTAACGGTTCAAATAGCATACGAGTTTCCATGAAGGTTTATTTTAAAGGTTGATGCGGTCCAAGCGTACTAGCATGCAATATATCATGAAGGTTTTATCATATAATGCATACAATTGTCCTAGCATCAAATATACTAGCATACAACCCTAGCATGGCATATCTCTAATATATAAGTTCATAAACTAACCAACACAACCCGTACGGTACAAAGTTGACGGGGCAACTTCACATAGTCTTGTCATTCCCACCGAGGTAGGAGACTTAGGACCTTGTACGGTGTATGATTTTCACACTCAATCAAGTTAATACATTCACAACATGTAATTTTCTGTTTCATAGAACATTTCATACACGTAACTAATCATGCAATTCTATGCAACTTATGTTTAAACCAACACTTCAATAATTAGTCAGTTTCTATACCCTAACATAGGGTTAGATTCTCAAATTTAGCATGCATAAATACATATGTTTTGTAAGCATTTCTCATGAGAAGGTAAGAAGTAAAGAAACTATCTATCATGGTTAAAATGGTTCAATAGTTTCTCACATACCAAAAGATAGCTGGCAACACACTGATTTTGTGACAAAAGGACTGAGGTCCAAAGAGAAATCCAATCAAGAGCTCACAACAATTTAAAAGGTAACACGTAGCAGTTTGTTTTAGAAAAGAATTACTTAATTATGTTAAGAATTATTCAAGAAATCACATAGACGATTAGGTTCAAATTCAAGTTGGAGTTCAGTATCATACAACATATCATCATGCACATTATTTAGCTAAAGAATCCAAAAATTTAGAGTGAAGATCCAACAAAATAAAGTGTATCTATGAGGTACCGAATATCGAAAAAGTGATCTGCATGATTACGCATGGCATCAAGCATGAGAATAGAAAATTGAGGGAAAGAACCAATGGCTTAGTTCGTGAATTCGAGTAAGTGATGGGATAGCAAACTTATGATAATCGCAACTACACATTCCAAGAATGACATGCGAGTTTAAATTGGCACTAGTGAAGATACCAGCAGGGAGGATGCAAATAACGTAATGGATAGTATAAATTTCAGAGAGAAACATATAGCGTGCTTGATAGAATTTGGTTAGAATTCGTGTAAATAGATATCAAAATGAACGTGTCAACGGTTATACAATCCAATAGAGTAGTCATCTCGTTAGAGATATATTCATTGTTTAAGCTCATCAGTGTGCCCAATCTCCTTGGTGTTCTTGCGCTTCATGCGTCATGCTTCATTTCTTGTCAAAACATCGGTTGAAATGGTCTTTAAAAATAAGATAAAGTATGAAAGTGTTATAAAAGGGTGTTAGCAAAACACAAAACATTAGGATGTTCAAAAGTTGCTTTGGCTTGGGTTTCCTGTACGTATGCATTTTTGCTAGGATTCAGTGCAGGTTTACCGCGGAACAAAAGATTTAATCGGGTGTTCCATAGAAAAGGACATGGAGGGTATCTCTTTAGTGATAGCCAGAAACTTGATAAAAAGAAAAGTAACAGTCACTTCAAAAATAGTTTTCCCTTTAAGGGTCAACCTACTTCCTAAAAGCTAGAGTTGATCATTTGATCAGGTGGTTTGTTATTCATAAGGGAAAATCTATGGGTTTTAAAACATTGATGATCTTCTGAGTCAGAATCCACATCTGAATCGCAACAGGAAATTTGCTTTAGGATAATTTTCATTCTAGGCCCGGATAAATCGCAAGCATGGGGTTTGATTATTTCGAATATGTCTCTTTTGGTAGGAGTACATAACAGATATATGTGATCTCGGAAAAAGTAGCATTAAGCAGTTTTATCGAGGATATAGTACCGTTAGATGGAGTTTCTCTAGATAAGGGTCCTGTGAATGACTCTAAAATAAATCCTTGGTCTGGTACTGGTCCAACATTCAATGTGTCACCAATGTTTATATATAGGGTGTACCACAGCTAACCCACCACACTACCAGCACCTTAAAGGTGTACCAGCTACCCACCATTACCAGATATTAGTCAAACGACATTGAATATTTTTATCGGAAATAAAGGAAGCCGAGTTTCTCGCATACGCTTGAATGTAAAGGGGTGAGAGATTAAAACCTCAATACGTTGTACAAACAAAATGTGTAGGTATATCCATTCACAAGACCAGTGGGATGTGTAAAGTTTGTCATTCTAGTGAAGATCATCGAGAGTTTGGCACGCGCAATGCGAATATCATAAAGCTTCATATTTCAAGACGATCAAATTTAAACACGCCACAAGGTTTAAGTTCAAGCTGGGGGTTCATCAATGAAAGTTTTCTGAAAAGGACGATGAGGATTCGTGTATTCGGAATTTTTCGATAGTCGCTATGACATGAGGGTTAATAAATATACAAATGTATGGACAACTTGGTGTACTCAATGCGTAAGAAGGGAAAATGCAGGTCGATGGTATAATTAGTTGTAGATAACAAGACGTTCTCGCTTGATGTGTGTAAATAGGGTTTCCATAAAAACTTTGTGTTGTTACTGTGATTGAGGCACAATGCAGTCTCATCATCAATTGTGTTAACTAGTAAGAAAGCTAACCAAAAGTGTAACACCTTCCGGTTTAAAGCTTAGAAGCTTTATCTAGGACATAAAGGATTACAAAAGCACGAGAATCAGAAATTACGGTTGCTAAATCATGAAAGGTTTGAATTATGCAAACAAAAATCGATAGTACAAACTCAAGAGATAAATCGAAATAGTCCTTACGTTAAAACTCGGAGTCATTATTTTGAAAATCATGAAGGATTTTCACTAACATTACCCCATTAGGGAGAATGTGTCTTGCGGTGAGGTAGGCAGTTTGTGCACTCGTGACGATGCTTCTGGCAACAAGTTTTGGTTAGCACAAGTAAATCAGGAAGCATAAATCTTCAGGGGAAAACTTCACAAAAGCTGTCGGCCAAGAAATATGCTCCATTGATCGCGGTATATGAATGATCCAATTCGTTTATCCAATGTTGTGAGGGTATTCGTCCAGTGAATGTATATACAAGTTGTCTCACAATCATGAAGTTTCAGGGATTGATATGGTTGGTAAGGTCATGAAATAGGATTACGATTCAAAATGAATTAAAATTAGTCAAAGATTTCGTCAAGAGTTTTCATAGTCAAGAAAAAATTTTCATTTAAGTACTCAAGTGAAACAATGTCCCTTCAAGACTAGCATTCATAATATGGTTCAAAAGAGTTCTTAAAGGGATAAGAATCCATATATAGGAGAGATAATATCATGAGCAATAACGTTTACAAAGATAGATGACTTTGATCATCCGGTTAAGTTCAACATGTTCAACATTCAATGCCACGAGGATAAAAGAAAGAAAAAAATACAGGAATTTGGTCCCAATACGACTATTGGCTTGCCTAGTAGGATTCTCCAGGATTTCCATATACTGCAAATTACATTTACGTGTGCACCCGTAACTGTGATTTACTTTATATGATCACCCTAGTTCCTCTTACTTGAACTACCAGGTATGGTGGAGTACATATGAGATATCCATAATGTGGGTATCAGGGATGTGGTCACTAACCCATGGTTATCTTGACCAGAATTTGTTAAAGAGACAAGTTTCAAGAATAAAATATTCGCTTTAATTGGAATGACCCACCCGAAGCGAGTCAGACAGAAATTTAGCTCAATAGGATCTGAATATGGTTTATCACGCATACCGAGTTGATCATAATCCGATACATAAAGAGAAAACTTTAGTCAGCCCACATCAGGTATAGTTGAGGTTATAAGAGTTGTACCCAAGTTGCATTATTTCAATGCACAACGCGAGAAGGGAAAGATTTTAAAAGATCAAGGCGATTGCAAAAAACAATTAGGATAACGGAAGCAGATACATGTGCCCCATAAGCAACCAATTGAATCCACACACTACTGCTTCTAGTGAAGCTGAATGATCGCACTACTAGCATATTATGATAACATTTCCCGAACATGTGAGTTTAGAGGTATATGTGGGGCATGTATAACAATAACCTCCTAAGTTATGGGAAAGTTTTAAGAATAGGAAGAGGTATCACACCACCTTCCTAAGTAAGCACTCGCCCAATTTCGGTGTTCTACGCCCAGTCCTTCAGTCTAGAATAACCCGAGCAGTAAACGACTCGTCAAGAGTGAAGATGTGATCCTCAATTCAATGTCTCGTCATCTGTGGATGTTAACCAAGAGGTGCATGACTCATAGAGGTTAAGGAAAATGAATCAAGAATAACCAGCTCCTCGTGGAGAGTATAAGGGGATTTGATGATGTAAACTAAATATTGTAAACTAGGTGCGTGTAGGAGTGAGTATCACGATGCATGAGAAAAATGTTTAAGTGTGCAACTAATGTAAAGCAGTTACATTCTAAGATAAATCTTAGTTCGCTGTAACCAATGGCTCTGATACCAATCTGTCACACCCCCAAATAATCTAACACGATATAACGCACTGCTGGGAGCGTGATAAACTGGGATCGCAGTCCATTAGTTACACCAAACAACAAATAATTAATAAAAAAGTTGTGGAAGTCCTTTCTTACTAAGGCCAGCCATCACCAGAAGCCCCTTGCTAAAAGTCTTGCAGGACGAAAGGTTAGCAACAAGACGCTTCACAATATTAGCGTCATAACCAGCCTTAGGGGGAACGTCAGAAATGGTTGTCCCGGCAAGAAGAATAGGAAGGGCTTCATGAAGGAAATTAGAAGAAACGAAAAAGTAATTGTTTTTCCAATCGTGAACACAATTCAGGATGTAATTGCTGCAACTAGGGTACTTAACGGCACGACGCTTCTTAAAGGTCAGTCAATCCCCATCCCAACGGATTTTGTAAAATTGACGAAACATGGGAACGGAAGGTTGACCAGAAAGCGACAAATAGGCCACTTTGATGTGAATGATCTTACAAAAAGAATAGGGTACATTTGCGAAAAATGACACCCGTAACTCTTAATAAAAGAAACTAAAAAGGGGGATAAGGGATATCGGACATTGCACTGACGAAAAGTTGAAGTGTAAATCGTCACTCAATCAGGTATCGCCCCGGCACGATCTTCCGGCAACGGAACCCTAGGGTTCAAAGTCAAGGGAAGGTCGAACTCCTTGATAAATGTCGCAAGCTCACCCCCCGTGAGAACGGACGTAATAAAAGACAAATCAGATCGAGACATTCCGGCAACAAAGAAACCACTAACCTGTGAAAAATAGCAGAGAGTGCAGAAAATCGCCGGTAGTTGCAAAAGAGAAGTGATAACCCCTTTTTCCCTTTCGACGGTTAATAAATAAGAGGAAAAACCATCGGGATTCGGGATTTACTCCCATAGCAACACGTGTCCGACCTGGCAACTAAACTGCCCTCAACCACCAAACATGTTTACAGCTGTGAAAAAGGGTAAAAATGTCAAGGTAAAAGAGAAGTCGGAAGGCCCTTAGGAACTAGAGAAACAGAAGGGGCTGCGAATTAGAGAAGGCTCGTCTGAATTGAGTCTCTAGCATTCTTCACCTTTGATTCTCGAATGAACTAGATACTGGGGGGACTTGATGGGATATACTCACGAATGGCCTCAGATAAGGACATAGAATCAAAGAAGGACACAACCAAAGCTTGAAGGAGAAGCATCTGGGCGGAAGGGCCTGCGTGAGAACAAAAGGAATTAAAGTATTACTCATAGGTACAAATCTGACAGGATAAGACTAGCGCCGGCCTCGGGAATAGGCGAGCTGTGATGTGACAGCCCCAAAGGACGAGGGGAGCCGGCGACGGGTTTCCTGAGCCACGGGAGGGCTTCCGTACAAATAATGTTTCCTGTTGGGCGGAGAAGCTGCACGTCCGGAGCTATAATTGCTCTTTGTAGCATTAAATGCGATGAGGACGAGTTCCACTATAAGGAGGAAGGTAACTCGGGAAAAAGGTCAAGTTCTCTCCTCTCAATAACTCTCTCAATACTTTCCGCCATATCTCCGACGAACCTTCTTTTACTCTCACACCGGAGCTTGATCACGAAGACCCCCTTTGGGGCCCTTCATGTCAAGGCTAACGGTGTTTCTTGGTTTGTAGAACACTTGATCGCAACGCAAGATAACTTAAAGTCGCTAACTAGGAAGAATACCACCCCTCGGGATTCTGGGACCCAACAATATTATTGGATGATATAAGTTGCTAACAACTCCAAATCATGAGTCCAACATGCGTGGGTGTTTAATTTTAACTCAAAATCACTGGAAAAATTACTTTGATTTTGAAAAAGTCACGCACAGTGACTTTGCTCTGTGTTCGCATGAATCTGAAAATCTTCAAAATTGACCTATTTATTGTGATTATTGATGAAAACTAAGCATTCCAATATATTCTTTGGGAAATTTCATTCAAAATATGTCAAGGAATCATACAAATAACCCGATTTGATGACTTGAATGAGAGATTCTTCAAGTTTTTAAGAAAAACTCAAGAACATGAAGAACAATGGCTCTGATACCATTTGTCAGGATCAAATTTGAGCCTTTACTCATGTAATGCACAGGTTCAAGTGCGAAAATCATGAATCCATGATCAAATCATGTTGTTTGTTTTTTGAAATCCTTAGATCTCCATGTCCAAAACTCAATAACACGAGGGTTTTCACAACACAAGTGCTATCTCTTTTCCACAGTCGTCCAGAATTGTTAATTAGGGTATCCTGATGTACCTATTTATACTAGAGAGAGAACAGGTCATCATTGCACAGATTACAAGAGAATTTATTGGAGTTAGTAAAATTTATGACATCAAACTTGCGAAATCGCCAATAACAATGATGAGATTGCCAAGACCATTTTTGAAGTCGCCAAGAACAAGATTCATACTACATACCTTAGTGAGGTCGCGAAGGCTTGGTGAGGTCGCCAAGGCTTGGTGAGGTCTCCAAGGCTTAGTGAGGTCTCCAAGGCTTAGTCCAAATCACCAAGGCAACGTCCAAGTCGCCATGGGCAATCATGAGATCGCCAAAAACACTTAGAAATCACTAAGTACACTGCTAAAATGCCAAGAATCATTATGGAAACACTAAGGGTTGTTTATTATGAAAACACAATGAATTATTAGCATAAACCAAGCGAATTAGCATGAAATAACACAGAATATGGATCCAAACTTTCATTATCATATCATCACAATAGTAAGGAACAAGGGCAATTATCTCAATATTAATCAACACAAGTTAAGACATTAAATAAGAAATACAAAACATCAAACACTTGAATGATTAACATAAGCATCAAGAGAATTATCCAAGTACAAATACAAGTGAAATGAAAGATTTGCAATTGAGACCAATACTAAGGATGCTATGTTTGAGTTGCCACTAACCCTAAATAGATCTTACACGGTTGGGTCACAACAAGTCCCAGTCAAGAAAGGTAGTAATGAACATCTTGAATACCGAATCAGAAAAAACAAGAGCAACGACCGGTACATTGGTCGAGTATATGAAGATAAAGCTCCATCAGATATGTATTAAAAAATACATTTAACTTCATATACTTTAAAATTGATATAATAAACTAAGATAATAAAAATACCCATTGTGTTTTTTGATAATTTTTTTTATAAAATTTATATTGGAACATATATAGAAAATAAACTATTACGTTTTTATAAAAAAGTTATTATATCTAACTTGCGGATTTTAGCACACATTATAAAAACTCTACTTAAAATAAAGTTTATATTAATAATAAATAGAAATAAACTATTGTGTAGAAAATATAGAGAAATGACTTAATTTCATTTTATAAATATGAGTATGTCTTATAATTTATAAACAAGTGGGTCGACCTGCGCTTCGCCGCGGAGCCGAACCGTATAAAGTCAAACTGAAAACGATTGCGCTAGAAGCCTCTTTTATGTCTATTGTTCGGTCATCTGCGTTGTTTGTCTTCAAAAGTGCCTTCCATGTTGCTGCCTATTTTCAACCATCTCTAGTCCTCCTCTTTTTCCATTGACCTCTTGTTGTTGCTTGATTCTGACCCTGTTGCAAAGAAAAGAAAGAAAAAAAAAAAACATAAAAAATGTTAAAAGAATTGAAAATATAGAGAAAGCAATATATTGAACAAATTGTAGGAGTGATATTTTTGGTCTTAAAGTTCAACTGAAAATCACTACAACATGTATTTAAACAGAAGACTTTACAATTAATGATAGCTATACTTGAACTTTACAGCTTTATATTCTTTGAATTTAAAGAGCACAAAAGCATAGTTGTTATACTAAACTGAGGATAATTCATTCATACACATATTTGTAGTTGTATACTGTTGAGGCTAGATTATGAGGCTTGTAATATTAAATAGTTTGGGCTAGGCTTAGAGGGTTTATTTAATTTAGTAGACTAATTTATTTCGGTTTACTATTGGGCTTGGGGTTTAAGAATGGGTTTACCATTAGGGTTTAACGGCCCAATTGTAAACTCATGGGGTGGCTATATAAACCCCATGAGTTCACCATTGTAGGGGTGGCTAGTTTACGATTTTGGGAGCAGCCAAGTGATTACGATCGTAAACCCGAGAGAGCTACTTTACGATTACAAGATTTTGTACTCGACAAGTTCATCTTGTGTGCAAAGATCAAATTTTTATTGTTTTAATCATCGTATTATTGTGTTCTCTTCATCTCTATTCTTGAATCACTAATCTAAACGGTTTCCGCACGTCTAGATTAGATAATATCGTGAACGGTTGTTGATCCCGGACCAACAATTGGTATCAGAGCCAAGAAACGAGTGTTTCGTGGTTCTCACGATATTGATTCAAGAAGATATAACAGTTTTGGTGAGTTTTTCTTGAGTTTTTCAGGTTTACGACCAGATCTGCTGCTGTTCCTGCATTTCCGATCAGTTTCTGGGCACTTTCGAGTGTTTACGAGTCGGTGTTCTTGGTGATCTTCATCGGAATCGTTGTTTACAACTTCAAGAAAGGATTTTTGACAGTTTACAATCTGGAAAATCGAGTTTACGACTTCAAGTTCGGTGCTTTGGGTGTTTACGACTTTTTTCTGACCGGAATCGTGTTTACGATATTTCTTACCGGAATCGAGTTTACGACTGTACTCGATCGGAATCGGCGTTTACGACTCATCTCGATCGGAATCGGCGTTTACGACTCATCTCGATCGGAATCAGTGTTTACGACTTGTTTATATCGGAAACAGGTTTACGATCAGGAGTTTACGATCCAGCTGTCTGACTCAATCGTAAACGGGTGTTTACGATCGGAAACTCTTTTGCGGCAAAAAAGTCACTATTTCACACCTTCACGGAAACGGACATAACTTTTGATTCGTTTGGAGTTAGAAGCTCAAATTTTAACACGACGTTCGTGACAACAAGCCCCAGAATTACCCCCGACTAATGTCCAGGGGAGCTCGTTTAGACCCCCAAATTCCACTCCGAAGGCCTCCGTTTTTTAGTTTTAAGTTTTTGACACTATTCCTTGAATAGTGATTTTGCCGATTTTGCCGACTTCACCAGATTTTCAGAAGTTGCACTTTTAAAGAAAGAAAATGAGTTCGGAACATCTTCAATACAAGAAGTTCTTAATACACTTGTCCGCGGTTGATCAATTCTAACGAATTTAAAGAATGGAAGAACGGGGTTGTAAAGTATTTGAACAATGAAGATCAAAATATGATAAAATCGATTATTGATGGTCCGTTCATACCGAGACATCAAAATTGGCCTAAAGAAGGAGAGCCTAAAACTCAAGCTGAATTCTCTGAAGATGACCAACGAAGAGTTAACATTGACAAAAGGGCAAGTGAAATTATATTCATGGCTTTATCTCCAGATATAGCCCAAAGATTTGAAAACTGCAAATATGCTCAAGAACTCTGGCAAGCTTTGCACAAAGCTTACTATAGAAATGAGGACGAAGAAAAGAAAGAAAATGAGAAACGTGTCCTCATGACAGAAAGTGCTGGTGCTGAATGTTCGAATCCAACATGTGCGTGATTAATTCCTGGACTTCAGCAAATTATCAAAAAATTAGAAATCGAATTGTATGATGTCCAATGTGCCAGAAGTTCATTCAAGGGTAGATGAGAGAAGGTGAAAGCTCAAAAATTAAACATTGATAAATATCATGGATTAGTCACCGAGAAGACTTTCTCATATGATCGGGCTAAGATGGAGATTGGTGAGCTAAAGAAGCAACTGGATGAACTGCAACAAAAATATAATGAGCTGCAGGACAGGTATGATTGCAACCAGGGTAGAAATAAGCGAATGCTAAATGCTGGAAAGGAATTGTGACATGCTGTTGTAACTGGTCAAGTTGGGAAAGACACGACTGGGTTCGGATCAGAGAAAACTGATAAGTCCTTGGCTGCAAACAGCATTATTCCTCCACCAGTTCCCAGAGACATTATAGGAATACTTCTTAGTGAGGATCAAGTTAAACCAACCAAGTCTGATTATAAAGAAGCTACTCCTCATATGGATAGTTTCTTGGTTGGAACTACACCATTGACTCAAGAAGAAATTGCTAATGAAGCAAACATGACTTATGGTGAAGGGAGAGTAGAGGATATATCAGACAATGATGCTGAGTGCCAGAAATATGACAGGTGTAATAACTCTAAGTTTGATGATGTGGGGATAGAGTTGAAACCATACCCCAAAAATGAAACCCCATACTTCAAAGTAATTGACGAAGTCAAAAGGGAAAAGGTGATCTTGACGACACGGCCTGAGGGGAAGATCTTTATGACATCTGGATCAATGTTTGACCAAGAACCAGATATTGGATATGACTTGCCATCCTTCTCCTCCAAGTTCAAGGGAATATCTGATGGAGTCATAAATAAAGCTGAAGTTGAGAGGCCAAAGATCACCATCAAGCCTTCGAGTATGAAACCAACAGCTGGAGTGAAGAATGAAAAACTCAAGGGAGTAGCTGTGTCTCCCATTTCTTCAGTTGGATCATGCAGTTGCCGTTGTAATTGCAAGAATGGTGCTTCAACGTCAAAGAATCAAGGAAGCACAAAGACAGTAGAGACAGGTTCGACACAGGCTTCGACAAACCAGCAGAAAGTCAAATCTGAAGATGCTGTCAAAGCAAAGAAGCAGACACAAGGCAAACCAGCGCCATATCAGCCACCAAAGACAAATGGGTACACGTCTGACTTCTATCTAAAGAAGCAGACTTGCTTTAATTGTGGCATCGCTGGTCATATTGCTAGAAACTGTCTTTATCGCCCCTATGAACCCTATTATCCGAAAACTCAAAGGGTTTCATCTCAGGAGTCTGTGAAGTCTAAGCCGATGATGGTGCAGAAACCTAAGGCAATAAAGACTGTTACTCCTAAGGTCTCTGATCAACATTGGGGTGCTGCCAAAGCTGAAAGAAAATCTTTAAATCAAAACAACAGCTTTCCAAGTTACCAAAATTTTCAGAAAAAGGTGAAGAAACCATTTTCAAAACAACCAAAGCTTGAAAAACCCATAGTTACCCCTCCCAAGGTAACTAAAACTGTTTTGAAAAATGATTCTAAAATGAAGAAAGTTGAAATACCTAAAGTCACAACTCCAAAGGTGGCTAAAACAAAAACTGTTTTGAAAAATGAATCTAAAACGAAGAAGGTTGAAATACCTAAAGTCACAACTCCAAAAGTGACTAAAACAAATGTTAAATCACCTGGAACTTGGAAACCAAAAATCAAGGCAGCTCCATCCCAACTTCCTGATTTCTCAAAGGGGATGTTCTTACAAGAAGTATCTTTTATTGATTCCTCAGGTGAACCCAGAAAAACAATGGCCTGGGTACCAATGGCTAACTAATCTCTCACTATGTGCAGGAACAGTCAAGGAGGATTATCACTAACATTTTTATTATTAATTTGTTTGTTGATAAGTGATTGTTCCAGGCACATTTAGGAGACGTATCTTCATGTCATGACAAGCATTTTTTTATGGAGGATATGTTTCCTTGAGAGGTAAAAGGTAAAATCCAGCATGAAATGTACTGTTCTTAACTTGGTTGTTTGTTTGATGAAGCGGTAAAGGGTATCTTGTGTCAAACCAAATTTCCTAAAATTTTCACTTGATGCTTGATTGTTGAAGTGTTTGACGTCTAATGCAATTTAGTGTGCATGTCATGAAACCCATTTCTCAAAATTTTCACATTCATACTTTGAAGATTAGTTTGGCCTGATGTGTGTGTCTTTATTTGTTCTGTTTGTTTGTGTTCGTGTTTAAAATAATATGAATGAAATGAATGATGTTCACAAAAGTTGTGACATTACAAATCAAAAAGCAAGGGGAAGAAATGTAAAGATGAAGAAAAAGTTGACCCCTCAAAAATAGTATACTTTTCAATTTTTAATAGTTTGTTTGTGTTTGTTTCTGAGAAAGGTAGGGGAAGTTAAATGTGTCAGGATTGGAGATGACTGACACGGGTAAAGAGGAAGTGAAAAGCAAGCTCCACAGTGATATGCTCGGTAGGCTCGACCTAATCTTATGAACACCAATGTAAGTGCAATGAACTTAAAATATATATATGTTTTAGTTTGGTCTTCTTTGCATGCTTATTCGGCTGACCTGATCACCGACTGAGGATTAATGAAATAAGTGGTAGTCATAACGGTGTTGCATGGTTCCTCAAGTTGGGGGTTTGTGGATTCTCAATAAACTCTGAGGTTGGGTAGGTTTTGCTATGTACATTTGGGTGTGGGGACGATTAAACATGCTGGTAATTAGTAATCTTTTAAGCATGATGCATATGGTTGGGTTTAAATGGGTCTGAGAGGGGATAATAAGTATTGTCCGTTAAAATTGATGTATTCAACATGTAAAGACACCGCCGCGAAGCGCGTCGTTTTGCTAAATGGTCTGACTCCGCCGCAAAGCGGATTCAATCGGCTTTTTGAGTGCTTCAATCTAAATGTATGAGTCCAGTTTGATATCTAAATTCAATCGGTTAACCGACTAATGTATCTAAGTTTCATGAGATCAAGATGATAATACTAAGTGGGTTTTGATTGTAGGTTGAAGCAAAGGAGTTAGTGTGGCCGTCACAAAGTCTGCACGGGGCATACTCGAGTTCCCTTCGGATAATACATATTATCTCCTCTCCTTCCCCTAAAAATTTGTCAAGATCTGCAGGGGGCATACTGTCATGCATCAAAACCCATGAAAACACATTTTGACTTGTCAAATTAACCTGGCCAAGACGTAAACACAACAAAAAAGAACTTAAAGACTCACACACGAAAGATAAAAATACTTACCAATATCAAACATGAGAAAGTTTACAAGGGATCAAACCGTATGAATCTGACTAAGGAACCCTTTTCAGCTTCAGTTACTTGACTAGGCCAGGCGATTACCGGTATGTTTGTCCGTTTTAAACTCAGACCCGTTTAAACCCAACCAAATGCATCATGCTTAAAAGATTACTAATTACCAGCATGTTTAATCGTCCCCACACCCAATTGTACATAGCAAAACCTACCCAACCTCAGAGTTTATTGAGGATTCACAAACCCCCAACTTGATGAACCGTGCAACACCGTTATGACTACCACTTATTTCATTAATCATCAGTTGGTGATCAGGTCGGCCGCATAAGCACGCAAAGAAGACCAAACTAAATGATTATTTTTCATTTTCTTTTTCTTTTTCTTTTTCTTTTCTTTTTCATTTCTTTTTATTATGTGGTGTAGTCATAACAGCATAAACATGGCGTGTGAGAGAGTGAATACTAGGAATTTCTTGCACCACTGGCGGACGTCGTTTGGGACATCACATCTTAGGGCCAAGCCTGCCTAGTTTTGTTGGCGATAATCCAGATCGATGGCTCGCACAAGCTAACCGATATTTCAAATTTTACTCAATTTCAGATACAGATCGGTTATCAATCACTTCGTTTCATCTAGATGATGATGCTTCAGCTTGGTTTGATTTCGTTCAAAGGAATCATCAGGTCAATGATTGGAATTCCTTCACGGTTGCCTTATGTAATCGTTATGGTTCGTCGGATTTGTTAGCTCCTAACGATGCCTCTACATATACATCTAATGATTCTCGTTCGATTGAATGTGTAACTGAGGGTCTTCCTTCTCAACCGCTTGTGGTTAAGCTAGTGTTTCCTCATCCCTCGACACCTTTTATTTATAATTGGACGATTTAGACATGAGCGATGATGCAGGCGACGTTGATGCTCACGGTGACCTTGAATCTATCGTTGTCATTCCAACTGATTCGATCACGGGCGTGCCTTCAATCACTTGTTTCGATGGTGGTAATTCTATTCTAGAGCTGGATTTAATACGTAGCACGATTGTTGTCTCTCCGATTCTTTCCGATTCTACTACTGCGTTTGCCATCATCAATTCCAGCTGTAAGTTTACATCACTGATTGACATTCAACACTCTGTTCCAATTCCGATTTAGGTAATGCTTGCTAATGTCACTCCAGTTGTCCATGATTCCACTCCTAGACTTTCGTCTAATGTGCGTATGATGCACCTTAAGAATGGTCATTCTGACATTTTGATGGTTAGTCATGACTCGTATTTTTCTGTTGCTTGGCTCCAAATGAGCTTTAGTTTTGATCCTGGTCCTGCTATGTTATCTGCATATGCTACCAATGGTCCGCAACGTAACGCTCGTCACCTGTTTGATGAAATGCTTACGCGGGTTGGGAATTTGATTCATCATTCAAATGATGTCGATGGTGATAATTCAAAGGCTAATGGCACCCCAGTTGCAACAACTCTAGAAAGAATGCTTTTAAAGGTTGGTGATGATCAACCTGTGGATTTCTCAATTGTTATTAAGAATGAAGGTCTACAAGGTTTAACAATTCATATGCGAGATAATTTGAACAAGGTAGCAAATACACATACAACACAAGGAGTCACTAATGTCACTGTCCTTGAAGCTAGTGGTCACATGAAAATTAATAGGGATCATATGATAGAGCTGGAAAAAGTTCATAGCAGAGGTGCATCGGTGGCACAAATGGAAATCCAAGTTATGGAAGTCAAAAAGTTCCAAGGTTCTTTCCCCTTTGAGTTTTTACGATGCACATGTTGTCCAAGAGAAGCTACAAAAAATGCAAATATTAATTATAATTGATGATTTTAATAAGCCGAAGCTTACTTATGGATACTTGCCCTTTGTGATTTGGTTGCACCAGCACTTAAAGTCTCAATCAGATGGTAATGATATTTGGATGGTGCCATGGTTTCATATCATTTTTTATGGCCTTGTTAGATATGGTATCGATAATTATACTGGGATTGTGCGGTTGAGTTGGACAGGTTTGACATATAGCTTGTCATTGCTTTCGGATAATGTTTTTCTTTGTTCCACAGTTCTAACTGAACCAAGATGGTGTATTTGTGGGATTTGGATTTTGATGGTAATGAATTGGAATGAGAACATAAAGAGTGAAGTTGTTTCTCAAAGCCCTAAATATAGACATAGTTTACAAGGCATGACTTTGGGTTATGGGTGGATGAAGTGGGATTATGAAGTCAAAGCTATGGTTCTAATTCCACGTGTTATAGTTTTTCGATGCAAATTGTGGGAATGGGTTTACAAGTATCTATTACCAACTAGGTTCAAAAACTATCTCACTGTGCTCACTGTTTTAATTGGTCGGTATGCAACAGGTGGCTCAACTGAAATCTTACCCCAGAAAATCATATCGTCTTGGATGGTGCTTATCCACAATCTTGCAGGCACCTCTCCTACAAGTCTAGTCAATACCTATTTGGGGGTTGTGTTTGGTAGTTCGAGTGACGATTTCTACCAAGTACCAAGACTCGAGCGTTATGTTTGCACGGTTGTGGTATCCTATTCTAGTTGGCATGCGATTACACTGCCGTCTGATTGTTATCTCATACAAATTATACTTCATAATAAGTTAGGTTTTAAGGTTATTGTGGTTCCAATTTGCGCATCACCTGATCGATTGCATGCTCGTTATGGTTATGTTCCCTCTATGCTTCTTTCACCAAAAGTGATTTCCTGTCTTGTTAACGTTCCAAGCATGGGATATTTGGGCGCAATTATATTTTTGGCTATGATTCTTGGACAGTTTATGAGCCTTGTTGGACAGGGTCGTGGCCTTCACAGACTGGGAGTTGGATATTACTTTCACAAGGTCCTTACTAATGCCTTAACAACACTTACACAATTGTTGTTTATTTCCGAGTTGGATATCATCCAGTGAAGATATCAAAGGGTTGTTCCATTTATATGCCACTTCATACATCGGTTAAAGTGGGAATGATGTTTTCTCCCATGCCATGGTACTAATTATAAGACATCTCAGCAGCTTGGTTTCGCACTTACACACAAACTTTATGGGCATAGTTGTAGAGCAGTTCACGAATCCACGACATCTACGATTGGGTAGGTTCAGAACTAGGTCTACTGCTGAAGATTGCCCTGCACAGATCATGTTGTTTCCTTATCTAAGCCTTGCCAATGCTTCTTTTCTAGCCCTTGATATAACATCATTCGCGGCGCTTTCTGGACACAAGCCCCTCCACATAGCTCGGTGCATATTTCACTTTCTAGTTCGTGTCGTTATATGGGCTACCATCTTCCACCGACCCCATCAAATCTTTGACTTGCACCTTGAGGACAATGTGAATTTGAAAGGGGGGGGGGGGGGAGTAATGTTATGATCGGCCCAATGCTAGAAGCCCCGGTAGTCAAACCCAACTCAAAGATGACAAGCCCACCTACAACATATATAAAGAGAAAGATAGTTAAGGCTAGGTCATAGAAAATATTATGAATGTTATGATAGCCTTCTTCCCCATCTTCTTCACAGACTGTGATTCATCTTAGTTCCTCATCTCCTTCTAGTTTATATCTTCTAGTTTATATGTTCTTATCAATCCCATGAAATCAATAGATATATAGTTGGTTATGGTTTCCTTTAATTGATTCCTATAGTTGTGATTATATCTATTGTTGGTCCAGAATCAACAACCGTTCATGATATTATCTAATCTAAACGTGCGGAATCCGTTTAGATTAGTGATTCAAGAAATAGATGAGAAGAAAACTAAGAATAAAATGAATATAAACGATAAAAATCTGATATTGCACACAAGATGAACTTGTCGGGTAAAAAATCGTAATCGTAAACTAGCTCCTCTCGGGTTTACGATCGTAATCACCAATGCTCCTCTTAGAAATCGTAATCGAGCCGCCCTTATGATGGTGAACTCATGGGGTTTATATAGCCACCCCATGAGTTTACAATTGGGCCCTTAAACCCTAATGGTAAACCCAATCTTAAACCCCAAGCCCAATAGTAAACCCAAGTAAACTAGTCTACTAAACTAAATAAACCCTCTAAGTCTAGCCCAAACTATTTTATATTACAAGCCTCATAATCTAGCCTCAACAATCTTCCCCTAGGCTTGTGATATTAAATGTCTTCAATTTTTGAAATTCTCCTTGTTAACTGGCTGGCATAGATGTTGATGAAGATTCTTTCCACAGAAATCTTCAATGGGTTTCATGACGGGCACTTGGGACTTCCTCTTGATCAGCATCAGCTTAAACTTCTTGAAATGAACAAGCAATGAAATGGAGAACTCTCATTGACTTGCTTTTCTTGAAAGAACTGGTTCTTGCTGAAACCTCAGTAATTGTCTTGAATCTCCAAAAATTAGAGGGTAAAAATGAACTTGTAACCCCTAACTTTGGAGAACTTGATTATTAGATGTTGGAATTGTTCTAAGTCACTATCTATTCACTTCAGTTACATGTTGCCAAACATAATGTCAGATACTAATCGTTAAATTCATTTCTAGAGATGCATAAAATGGGTCTGACGATCTTTTATCTTCCTTGAAACTCTTTGATTCTCTTTCTGCAAAAAGCTAGCGGGTCAGATTCTGAAGACCTTTTTCATGAACATACGAAAGGATCACAAAGAAGAGTGTAAATGAGTAGAATGGTAGAATTAAATTTCTCTAAAGAAAGTACACAAAGATCAAGTTCACCTTTTTTCCACTGTGATATTTGAAATGATGATAACTCAAATGGTTATTAATAGAGATCAAAAGAATAAACATTATGAAAGAAACAAACCTTGAATTTAAGGATAGCACGGAGGGAAATTCAAAAAATTTGCATAGGACCCGAATGCCATCTGTGTTGTTTCTTGTAAGGTTCATAAGACTCGGGTAACTCTCTTGTCGCTCCCGGGAGTCTGTTCCTAATAACAATTCCAAACCAAACATTTTTATTAAAAAAAAAAGATTGACAAACTCCATGGGAGTAGTCATCATATATAACATGCATAAGTAGTTACATAGACCTTTTTTTAATGTGCAACTCACACATCCATCTAATCTACTCTTTGTTTTACACAAAAAGTAAAGTAAAAAAAAATTAAAAAAAAAACAGCATTCAACATACATGTATGGTAGGATTAAACGAAGAAGGAATACTTGTGTCCGGTTAGATCTGGTTGAGGCAGTTAATACACCAGATATGAAAATCGACTTGCCAGACACAAGTATTCCTTATTCTCTATACTACATGCAAGAACATCGAATGTTTGATGAGCCATATGAGTTGTTGTGGCCACCAATTTCTTAAAAAAATCACTTTACTGAGCTCTTAAAGGGCAATGGACCTGAGTAAGGCATATAGAAATTAAGTCCTTCACCTATCATAAACTTATGCTGACTATAATGTTTTGTGCTTTGTGAGAATAATTAACTCTAAACATTTAAAATGAATTTTTGTATAGACAATTTGCAAGAGGATCTCCATTTAGTATGAGGAGAATGATATAACTTATGAAGAACTTTCTCAACTAGATCATTGAAAATGAAGTTATCTAGTTTCCGAAGTACAATTATGATAATTCATTTTTCTAGATTTATCTCCTATAGTGACTTAGAACAATTCCAAGTATATTATGATTTGGTAACACAATTATGACAAGGTAACACAAGATTGTCTTGGTAACGGGTCAAAGGGTTGGTGCCAAGTGCCAACTCACTTTGTCCATGTCAATTTTTTTGAGTAGTATAAAACCTATATATTAATTTTTTTAAATATACCAATATAGGAGTTTAAAAATATCTGAATAACACTTTTGGCAACTTTCAACCCACTTCATGAAAGGTAAGTTTTTAAATTTGACCCGTTAAAAATTGTGGAGAATGTGATAAAGTTACCTGATTTCCAACATTCGGGCCATCGGTAGTAAAGAGTATAGGATGACAACATTTATCTTCATTCAGCAGGCATGATTCCTGGAAGTGTGCGATTAGGGCAGCTTTTCCCTGGATTCTAGCATATGCAAGACATGCCACTTTTCCACTATGGAACTTTTCCCATTTTTTTCCATTAAAGGACTGTAAAAGTATATGCCATTTTTGGTATTTCCTGTGATATAATTGATCCAGAACTGAGAATTTAGCAGATTAGATGTCTCAGATCACACGAAGAATGAAACTTACCTTGTGAAATGGCACTATCTGAAGTGGATCAATCATGTTTATAAATGCATAACCCATATTGCATTGCAGAAGGTAAATTTTATAACAAAAGAAGAAAATGTCAAACAACACTTAGCTTGAAGTCAAGAGGCAGATATAAGAAATCATAAGTTCCTTGATTATGCTCTTTGATTGCAGCCAATAGCATTACTGAACTGTACCTGCAGTAATAATACTGGATTTAATAGCTGCAAAACTGGAGGAAATCCGAAGATAATCTAAACTAGTTATAAGATAAAGAAATGTACTTATTGGGAATATTTTTAATCATTAATGTTGTTCGGGGATCTTCTCCACGCAAAACATGCTCAATGTCAAGTTCAAACTTTTTATCGTCTGCGTGACAGGAAACAGTTTCATGTCTTCCATGGGATGTTCTTCTTGCCCGTCCCTTTGGCCTACTAAAAGAGCACTTCTTAGGATTGGAAGTGGTATGAGCACAGACACCATCATTATATAATGGGGGTGAGTAGGACCAGATTACAGGATTTAGATGGTGATTCTGGAAGGGGTTAGAGCAATTCAACACATGATGATGATCGCTGAGTGCTGACCACACAATTCTTGAAGCGCCTGTCATGACCATGATAAATAATTTGAGTAGAACCGAGTCACTGGTGGCATAGTCATAAATAGTTGAGATAATTGAAGGGTGATTTTTGCAAAAAGGTAATGAACATGTCTTGTTTATGTATGGGGTATTTTGTTTTCAACCATAAAAAGGCAACTAATTTTTGTAAATTAAATTGATTAAAGGTAATCTAACCAGGTTATCTGTTCAAAATGATAATGTGTCGGTCACTTTGACCATGTTTACTTTCTCAACATGGCGTCTGATAAGGGGTTAACCTGGGAGATTTCCTTCAATGAATTTTTTTTAAAGATTGAGCTTTTTCGGTGAGTTGAAAATAAAGATGGTTACCCATAACAAAAGTGAGACAAAATACTATAATATTACTATGCAATTTGCCATAATATGATTGCTTTTTCAATTGAAATAAGCACATTACACAGAAGTCCATCACTCTATTATGCCATACAAGTCAATGTTTCATTATGTTATTTCTATAAGCATCTGTTTAAGCATATTACTCTATATATACAAAAACCAACTTATAGTACCACTCTCATTTCATTGTGTACAACTTTTAATGCAATAGGTATAAGTTGGTTAACTTTTTCTGTACAACCTCCACTGCTTTGCCTTCTCGACCCCTCCCACATATTTTCGTCCTCTTCATCACTCCTATTCTTGGTCAAAATCGTTTTTTGTCAAAAAGTTATACCTACTACATTCAAATTAGTGTTTCGTCAGTCCTCTTCTTCCTTCGCATCCTGTTCCCTTCTTCTTGGTTGGTTTTAATGGCTGATGTCGATTTCTTAATCAGTGGTCTATTTCTTATTCATTCAGCGGTTGTCTTCCCCTTTGGTCCATCGTCAACAACGATGAGCTTTCTCTTCTTCGCGCTGCTTACAGTTAATCGATTTTAGGTTTTAATCTTTCAGTCCGGCTACGACAAGGGTGAATATGGCGGAGACCCTCATAAGATATTATGTTTTCAACTCTCAATTGCAACGTGGACAGCACTGGAAGCCATCTCTTCTATCCTCTATTTCACCCATAGTGCCTGACGTGGGTTTTAATCTTTTAGGTATTTCACGGCTTCTTGATTTTGTTTTATGAGTGGCTTTTAGCCATATTGCTAACCTTAACCTGATAACCCCTTCTTTTGTTCTTTCGTAACAGTCATCGTCTGTGTTCTTAGCTTCGATGACAGACTCGCATTTAATGGTGTACCAGCTTCATCAGCAAGTTATGTTTGTGGAGTCACAACTTTGCAATTTAACAAATTTTGTTCAGGTTGTAGACCCTAAACTTCATAAGCATTTGGGTATTTTCCAGTTACCTTTTATTTATGTGTTCATATTCTATATTCCACTAAAGCATGCTAAATGAAATTATATGGTTCATGAACACATACTATATAGATGGCGGTGATAATCTTTTTGTAGTCAAGATGGTTGTGGTTTATTTAAAACTAAAGTTTCTTTTGGTTATTCGTTCTGCTAATGGGAAGTAATATTATTTAATTAATTTTTTGGAAATTGTTATGTTCTTTAGCTTCCTATAATGTTGCAGTTACAAGTCTTTTATATTTAATTTAGGTTTTTAGGAGCACAGTGTTTTAATTATATTTTCAGGTTCATTTGCATTTTCTATGCACATAGGGGTGGAAATAAGTTCTGGTGGATATTTCATGTTTTTTTGTGTGTAATCTTCATAACGTCGCCTTTTGCAGGTTGTTCGATTATATGATTTGTAGCTTTATATGAAGGGCCTTGCGACTGGAACTTTGTATTATGATTAGAATGCGTTAGGTTCCTAAATGTCAATTGCTTCCAACCTTATTGAATTTGTGTTTTAACAGTTAAGGTCTTGAGAGGCATGTTTATTCGTTCTACCAGGCTTTCATTTGTTTTGTTTTCTCCTTCTGTGAGGTTTTTTTTGCTTTAAATGTTGCATGTGAGATTAGAGTCACTTTAATGAGATAAAATCTTGATTTTCAAGGTAATGATTTCAATAGCTGATGTAGTTTTAAACCATTTAAGCAAGAAATGCCTATTTCGTGTAGGTGTTTTTATACATTTACTTCTTTTAGATTATAGGTTTATAGACTAAAGCTTACACCTTAATTGATGTGCTAGACCTCAAAAATCTTTTTGTTTAGTGTGATTTAAGGTGTGCTTTTTAATGTTACTTCCCACTTTTTAATTGATCTCTGTTTAACTAAAAATGCAGGTCTTGGAATTGATCTCTCTTCAATTGCGGATGTTATTTAAGGTGTGTTTTTTTATGTTAGTTCCCGCTTCTTAATTGATGTGCTAGGCCTCAAAAATCTCTTTGTTTACTGTTTTAGTTTTTGGCTTGGGAAATTTGATATTAGTTGATGCATAGTGTGGTTTACACCTGTACTATTTTGTTCATGCTTGCCACTTCCTTAATGTTTTTATTCAGGGCTCTATCAATACATAAGTCTGTCTTAAAAATTAAATCATGGGTCTAGAAGATGGAGACTATGTATGCGCTAAACACCGTCGACAAGAACCGGACTACAGGGAATGAATACATCAGTCCGTCTTCAAAATTAAATCATTATAAACATACTAAAAAATGCTAATTTTCAATTCTCTTAAAATAGAAGTCATTTATAACTCTTGCCATATTACAAGATGTGAAATTGGTTAAAAGCACTCCCAGTCCTATGTATAACAGTTGAGAAAGAAATACATATATGTAATAGCCATGAATTAGCTCTTAAAAAATTCAGCTGCCTATTAATAAAAAAAAACAATCAAACCAACAAACAACTTATATAACAACCTAGAAACTTGCAGGTGGACCCGCTAATGCTACAAAAAAACAAGGAGCAGACCACAAGGATGAACCTTAGGAGAAGCCATTTTAAAAAACTGATGTGCACACCGAACCATAACATATGCAGCGGCACATAAACAACATTTTTTTGTTCTCTTCTTTCATTTTGTCTTTGATGAGTTTGTGTTTTATTTTTATTTTTATTTTTATTTTTATTTTTATTTTTATTTTTATTTTTATTTTTATTACAGGTGTGGGAGCTTTTCCTTTGTTCATTATGTTTTTA
>JBCNJP010000027.1:75567275-75589878 GCA_039602395.1 Deinandra increscens subsp. villosa
TCAGAGTACAGCAGATACGATGAGGTTGCTTGTATGATGATCTCGAGTATGACTCCTGATCTTCAGAAGCAATACGAATTTCATACACCTTGTGATATGATCAAAGAGCTGAAAAAGATGTATGAAAAACAAGCTGGTGTCGAATTGTTCGACCTAGTTGTGGAACTCCACGACTTGAAGCTTGAAACTGGTAAATGGGTCAGTAGTCATGTGCTCAAAATGAAGAGCTACTTTGACAAATTGGAATCGCTCAATTATGGGTATAATCGTGCTGTTGCAGTTGGCATGATCCTCAAATCGCTTACGAAGGATTTTGAGGGTTTTATGCGCAACTACAACATGCATAGTATGACTAAGACTATACCTGAGCTTCATGCTATGCTTGTCGAGTATGAAAAAACGATTCCTAAAAAGGCCACTAAAACACCCCAAGTTCTTATGATCAAGGGGGGTAAGATCCAAAAGGCTAAACGACCGAAAAAGGGGAAGGGCAAGATTGATGGCAAGGGTAAAGGCAAGGCTGTTGCCCATATCCCTAAAGACAAGCAAACCCCTCCGGCCCCTAAAGAGCATCAGGCTAAGGACCAGATCTGTCACCATTGTGGTGAAGTCGGACACTGGAAGAGGAACTGTCCTACCTACCTAGCTGAGTTGATGAAAAAGAGAAATAATACTAGTGGGACTAGTACTTCAGGTATCTTCACAATTGAATTATTTTCCTTTTCTAAGAGTGATTCATGGGTGTATGACACCGGCTGTGGAACTCACATCTGTAATTCGTTACAGGGTCTTAGAAAGAGGAGGAAACTGAAGCCTGGAGCTTTGCAGCTGTTCGTTGGAAATGGTTTGCCAGCAGCTGTGGAAGCTATAGGAGAATTTCATTTAATTCTGCCTTCTGGGTTATGTATTGTATTAGACAATTGTCATTATGCACCTTCTATCACTAGAGGTGTTATTTCAGTTTCTCTGTTGAAAAACCATGGATACATTAATGTTTTTAATGATATCAGTATTTCAGTTTCTAAAAATAATGTTCATTATTTTGATGCTGTTCCTTGTGATGGCATTTATGAAATTGATATGCGTGGTTGTGTTCCAAATAATTCAATGTTCACTATTAGCAAACGAGCCAAAACTGTTTTGGACTCTACCTATCTTTGGCACTGTCGTCTTGCCCATGTTGGCAAAAATCGCATTGAAAGACTTCAACGTGAAGGGATCTTACAATCAAATGATGAATCATTTGATCAATGCGTTTCCTGTATCTCAGGAAAGATGACAAGAAAACCCTTTCCGAACAAGCCGCAAAGGGCAAAAGAGCTACTTGGACTCATCCATACTGATGTATGTGGCCCATTTAGACATGTGTCAAGAAAAGGTGCTAGCTACTTCGTAACTTTCACGGATGATTTCAGCCGTTATGGTTATGTTTACTTGCTTAAACATAAACATGAGGTATTTGAAACATTCAAAGAGTTCAAGAACGAAGTTGAAAATCAACTCGGTAAGACCATCAAGATCCTTAGATCGGATCGTGGTGGAGAATACCTAAGCCAAGAGTTTAAGGATTATCTTAAAGCGTGTGGAATTGTCCAACAGCTTACTCCTCCCTATACTCCTCAGCATAATGGAGTGTCTGAGAGGAGGAATCGAACCTTACTAGAGATGGTGAGGTCGATGATGAACCTTACAACTCTCCCATTATCATTTTGGGATTTTGCTCTAGAAACCGTTGTACGCGTTCTAAATATGGTTCCAACCAAGAAGGTTGAAAAGACACCATATCAATTATGGCATGGAGAAGTCCCTGTGTTGTCTTACTTAAGAGTCTGGGGATGTGAGGCACTTGTGAAGCGCGATACGCCTGACAAACTACAACCCAGAACTACTAAGTGCATCTTCGTGGGATACCCAAAGGAAACAATGGGTTACTACTTCTATAATCCTTCCGAAAACACTGTTCGTGTTGCTCGATATGCTGAATTCTTTGAAAAGAATTTTATAGCTCAAGAGAACAGTGGGAGAATTGTAGAACTACTAGAAGATGTGTCACCTTCTGAAACAACTAGCAATCATCAACTTGGGGGGGGAAATGTTCAAAGTGATGAACCTCAAGTCGATGATGTTGCAATTCCACTTCGTAGATCCGAAAGGGTCGTACGTGAACCGGATAGATGGATTGGTCTAGTCGAATCCAAGGATAACGTATCAGGAGATCTCAATGAGCCTCCGAACTTCAAAGCTGCATTATCAGATCCGGAATCTGACAAATGGCTTGAAGTAGCGAACGTGGAAATGCAATCCATGCAAGATAACCACGTTTGGACCCTGGTTGATCTTCCTCCTAACGCAAGAACCGTTGGGAGTAAATGGCTCTTCAAGAAGAAGACCGACATGGATGGAAATGTACACACCTATAAAGCTCGTCTCGTGGCGAAAGGCTATACTCAACGTTTTGGCGTTGACTATGATGAGACCTTTTCACCAGTAGCAGACATTAGAGCTATTAGGATTCTCTTAGCCATAGCAGCGTACTATGACTTTGAGATATGGCAAATGGATGTTAAGACTGCCTTCTTAAATGGTTACTTGGATGAAGAAGTCTGTATGGATCAACCTGAAGGGTTCATTGATCCAAAACATCCCAACCAAGTATGCAAGCTTCAAAGGTCCATTTATGGACTAAAGCAAGCATCGAGGAGTTGGAATAAACGGTTTGATGAAGAAATCAAAAAGTTTGGTTTCGTTCAGAATCCCGATGAGCCATGTGTATATCGCAAAGCTAGTGGGAGTAATGTTACTTTCCTTGTCTTATATGTAGATGACATATTGATAATAGGAAAACACATTCCAATGTTGCAAGATGTAAAATCCCATCTTGGAAAGTGTTTTGCTATGAAAGACTTGGGAGAAGCAGCATTCATTCTTGGAATCAAGATCTATAGAGATAGAACTAAGCGGTTGATTGGACTAAGTCAAAGTGCTTATATGGATAAGATCTTGAAGCGATTCAAGATGGAGAATTCCAAGCGTGGTATAGTACCAATGCAGGAAGGACTTGGTCTGTCGGTCAAACAAGGTGCTTCTACACCTGATGAGGTGAAGCGTATGCAAAGAGTCCCTTATGCTTCGGCTGTAGGCTCTATCATGTATGCGGTGAGATGCACTAGACCCGATATAGCGTTTGCGCAAAATATCGTTAGCCGTTATCAACAGAATCCAGGTGAAAGTCACTGGACTGCTGTTAAGACCATTCTCAAGTACCTACGGGCTACTAGAGATTTGTTTTTGGTATATGGGGGAAATCCAGATCAAGAGCTCAAAGTGACCGGATACTGTGATGCTGGATTTCAGACTGATAGAGATGACACGAAGTCTCAGTCTGGGTACGTCTTCGTTATGAATGGAGGCGCTGTGGATTGGAAAAGCAAGAAACAAACCACAGTTGCTATGTCTGCAACAGAGTCTGAGTACATTGCTGCTTCGGAAGCTGCAATGGAGGCTGTCTGGATAAGGAAGTTTATTAGTGGGCTAGACATTGTCCCCACAAGTAACTTGCCTATTGACATGTACTGCGATAACTCGGGTGCATTAGTCATCGCCAAAGAACCCGGAGTTCAGAAGGGCGCCAGACACTATGCCAGGAGATATCACTATGTTCGTGAGCAGATCGAACTAGGTGAAATCAAATTACTCAAAGTTCACACAGATATTAACTTAGCTCATCCTTTCACGAAAGCTTTGTCGAGGCCGAAGCTTGAAAGGCATGCCGAGGGCATGGGACTTAAATTGGCTGGTTAAATCATGTATGTCTGATGTTCGGTATTTGGATAAAGGACATTAAGCAATTTCTGTTTATATAATGAAATAAAGTATTTGATATGTTTGATTTCATTTAATGGTTAAGTTGTGTCCTATATTTGCATGTTTAATCCTTGAGTACTTGTCAAGTATTCTAAATTGTCCATTGTCGATTAACTATATGGGAGTATAGTTAAACTAAGACAAAATCTGAGTGATTGGTTTGGATGGTCCCACCAAACTCACATGGTATTCATTGGATGCATACTGGACTGACCCACTAACGAATTGTCACTTTATGGATCGGCGTCATTAAGTGAAATTCGTAAATGGTTGCTTTATTTATCCTTAGACTTGAGATACAAGCAGGTCATGCATGTATGGATTGCACCTACTTGATATAGGTCTAACTATCCTGAATAAGGTAGTACAAAAGGGCTATTTTCAGTAAGTGTAGTGAAGTATGTGACTTGACACGTGTAGTCAAGAGGATTTGTTCCTTCAGCTTGGTGCTGAAGCAGATACCACTGGGCCCCTCATTGGACTAATTAAGATGTTTGCATGGCCGTGCCCAAATGAAATCTAGAGATGTCTCGATTTGCAATTTGGTAATCTTAAGTTAGTTGTGAGAATGAGAAACAGAATCGTTAAAGTATGGAATGACTTTGATCCGTATCCATATTTAACATGGTATCGGTAACAAAGGGATAGTAAATGACTGTACCATTAAAATACACTTTGAGAAACTGTACTTAAATATTTCTGGGAGCATTGGCGTGTTGCTAGACGCTAACCAATGTTATTACCTTTACTATTGCAAGCTCAAGTGGGAGCTGTAGGGATATGATCATGTAATAGTAAGCGTATGTCCGGATATTATTTAAGCCTACGGGGTCACACGTCTCGACACCAAATGTATTAATATTAATTAATAGTTAATTAATATTTATCACGAACATTTAACGAGGTTTCGTTAAAAACTGACAGTTAATTGTTAACAGGGGTGTTAGTTGTAATTAAGAGAGAGAGTTGTAATTGGATTACAATTGAGAGAAGGCTTTGGATAGGGCCTCTAGTGGATTTCGACTAGGGCTCCTATGCCTATCCTTTTACTTGTTTATCAAGTATTCTAATCCTATAAATAGACCCTCTGGGTTTAAGGATTAGTTGCTGCTTTATGAGATAAAGAAAAAACCCTAAATCTCTCTCTCCTTCCTCTCGAATTCGGCAACAAGAAAAACCCAAGGGAGGTTTCGGTTCTTGTGTGGTTCGACCAAGCCTACATCAAGAGAAGTTCGTGATCGGTTGCTAGCACATAGCATTGGTGTGTCGTGTGTGCGATCGTAGAGGGATTTATATCAAATCCTCCAAGAGATCAAGTCTTGCCGAGCTAAAAAGGTACACGTTCTAATACCGGTTAATTAGATTAATTCATAGGATTCTTTCCGCTGCGTACTCGTGTTTTGATAAAAGTTATATAACCCAACACCACTTATCTGAGCGTTAGAGTTGTCAATTAGGAAGAACTCAAAAGGTGAACTAATCAAACCGGTAAGCGTATTCCAGTCTATAGGCATTCTATCAGTTACGTCCGGAGAGGATTTCGGGGGCTCGTAGGGTTTCTATAGGTTGTGTCTTAAGATCCTGGTTCCATCGGAGTTGTCATAGCCGAGTGAAGTTGTTAATATTAATTAGGATTCTAGGTCTAGGTGGTAAATTTCTCATCTCTGATTTCGTCTTAAGGCTTTCTCGTGTCGGTTGTTAGTTAGTTTGTTAAGTGTGTTATTTAAATTCTTTATTCACATTCGAAAACCAATTTCTCAAATTTCCCATTCATAGAGTCCTAGGTTGTGTCTAGCTAGAATAGTGTCCTTAGGGTTCGATATTCGGTCTTCTGTAGCTATACTGCCACCGATAGGTACACTTGCCTTTAGGTTCGGTTTAGTTTTAGGAGTTTCGGTAAAATTAGGTGTGTCTAGGTCTAGGTTTAGGTCTAGGTTTAGGTCTAGGTTTTAATTAGTATTTTTAGTGTACTTCCGAGCACATCAAGTTTTTGGCGCCGTTGCCGGGGACACTTGGCAATAGCAAGACTAACTTAGGTCGTTATTAGGAAATTTTGAGTCTTTTTAGGTTTTTCGTGTCTAGAGTCTTTAGGATTTCCTTTCTCGAGTCTAGAATTTTATTAGGTTTATTTTCTTTGCGTCTAGAGGTTTAAGTTTCATTCTTGAGTCTAGAGTTTTAGGTTAATTTTTTTTAGTCTAATTATTTTCTTATTTATTTTTTATATATTTTGTTTTTTTTCTTTTCGTCATGGCCACAATCGATCTACAAAGCTTCATCGTAAATATTCGACAATTCGTGGAGGAGATGGCCACATGGAGTAGATATGACCCGCGATTACCTCAGGGCTTGGAGGTTGTAGAGAATGCTCTTAGCCTGATAAAACGGCTTCATGAAGAAAACACGCCACGCTGTATGAGCTGCGGTGGACCACATAACTCCCATGATATTTGTCCGATTCGGGTTGGTATTTGTAGAGAAATTTGTCAGAGGATCTTCCGAGAGCGAGAGGAAAGAGAAAGGCTTACGGGGGAGTCATCAAGGACGGTGTTTGAGGAAATCCGATATCAGGAGACGTTAATGGACGCTGAAGTCCCACCTCCGGTTAATCAGGGTATCCAGTGGATTTGTTATGACGATGACTATGATCTAAATCAATGGACGAATAACATCACTTCGATAGACGCCACCGAGATCGTAGAGGAGGAAGTTGCGAATGAAGGAGATGATGATTCAGATGGTATTAATGAGGAGTCTCCCACGGATGAGGACATGTCTGAAGATGATGCATACACTTCGGAGCCAATCTGGGATTGGTCGGAGGAAGAGGACAACATTGTGTGGGATGAAGAGTGTGAGGATGAGATCGCAGCGAGTGCAACTATTAATGAGGTAGATGAGGACTTAGATGATGAGGTGCTTCAAAAGGGTGATTCGGATGATTTATTTGAAGCACAAATGGTAGAAATGTTTGGTGAGGAGTGGACGACGATGTCACCAGAAGCGGTAGACGAGGATCGGTTTGACCCGGAGGGTGATTTGCAAAAGTTAGAGGAAGTAGATTGTAAGAATGACCCGAGGTTGAGCTTTATTGTAATTATTAAGTTAATTCCGGGTAGATTTAAGCATTGGTGGGTCGACTGGTTTTTAGGTATGATTTTTAAATATTGGTTGGTTAATGCCTTTAGATTTCTAAGCGTTTTGATGATTAGGGCCTTGGTTAGTAAGAACATTAAGGAGAAACCGCCTGATTGTGTTGGTTGAAACTCGGGGAAGCCCGAGTTGTAAATTTATGTAACTTACTTATTTGATTGTGCTTTATTTTGATTTCGGTTTTGCTCGTTTTGTGGTTGTGTTTTTCAGTGTTTGCAGGAAATTCGGGCGATTCAAGATGATGAAATTGTGTTGGAAGAGTCCAAGTTCCAAGTGACACGTTTCAACTTGCTTTATTTATTTTTTTTATTCTTATTTATTTTTATTTTTCGTGATTAATCGTGGTTTCGTCGAGTCTTTGTGTTTTGTTTTGTTGCAGGTTCGATGACATTCGCACTTGGATGTTTATGGAATTCAATGGAGGACCTGTGATCAAGCTCGCCTTTCATTCATCCAAATTAAAATCAGGGGAGTTTGTTCCGATTTATTTTCATTTTTTTTCTTTTGCATTTTTATTATTTTTATTTTTAGTGTGTTTTTTTATTTCTATTTTTTTATTCTCATCTCACATTGGGGACAATGTGTCGTTTAAGTGTGGGGATGGGAAGACTACGTCTTTAGTCTTGAGTCGTGTGTTTTTTATTTTTAGGTTAGTTTGAGTCTAAAAAAAAAAATTCCAAAAATCCAAAAAAATTGAAAATTTGAAAAAATGTTCCTGATTTTTGCTGCAACATAATGGGAAATGATAGTACAACTGGGGGTTCAATGTTCTAATTAAATGTTCTTAATTGTTAAATTATAATAATAAGTTGTATTTTAGCTAGTTTCGATGTATTGGTAGGCTCAGCTGACTAACTAGGCTTAAAAATCCTTATGCATCATAAAATAAAATAATAAATCAAAAAAAAAAATGTGCTTAATTGATATGTAAATCATGAAACTTTAGTGGGTTCCCGCCTTAGGTTGATTGAGGATTCCGAAACTGTTTAGAAAAATTATAAAAATTGCATCTTTAATATTTTCATATGTATATATCTTTTTAGTAATTTTGGCACACTTTTATCTTTTTACGAAAGTAAATTCGGTAAATAGTGGCGCCTCCGCAAATCCATTCCATTTGTTTGAGCTAAAAAAAAAATAGAATAAAATACCGAAGCCTATGTGTTTCCCTTTGGGATAGCGACTTGAAGAATACGCCTCTAGGTTAGGTATGGGCTAAATACCCTATGTGCTACCCATCGGGCTCGCTACTCAGTGGATGCTCCTCTAGGTGAAGTCCAATTCTATTTCAAAAAAGAAAAAAAAAAGAAAAAAAATGAAAAAAAAAAATGAAAAGAAAAATGAAAAAAAAGAGAAAAAAAATAGCTCAAATAAAAATTCATCCATTCATTCATGCAATTCAACTATTAAAAAGATATATGTGTACATAAATATTAAGATGCTTAATAAATAATGGGATTAGGATGAATTGAAAGACTTGAGTGTGAGATCCATTACGTTGAATGATAAAATAAATAAATGATAATATTTGATGCATTTGGGGCTAAACGGTCGGTGGTTGGGTTTAATCGGATCGAAATATCGATAATCGAACTAGGCTATGAGTAAATTGAAATGTGAAATTAAATTTGATAAATTGTAAGAGTTAGAAGTTGAGTCCCTGGTTATGATTCCATTGCAGTATTTTTCGAGGACGAAAAAAGAGTAAGTGTGGGGATGTTTGATGTGCTGCAAACACATCATGTTTTCCCGTGTATTTTGTATATAAATTGAGTCGGGTTTGAGTCATTTTTATTTAATTTTTATCTATTTTTTTAGTATTTGAGTCTTAATTGTGTAACGGGTCGTTTTTGTACAATTTAGTGTGAGTTTGAGTCTTTTATTTTTAATTGTGTTTATTAGGTCAAATGCGCTCAATATGGCTAAATATATTTGTTACAGGTGAGTATAGTTACCTAAGAGGATGGTATAACTTTTTATCAAAGTTCAAGAGTTAAAGAATTAATGATGAAAGTCGAGGGACCGACGTATAATTATATTAAGATGAGGGGCTAAATTGGTGCAATGTGAAAAAGTATAATGCTTAAATAGAGATTTGGATCAAGTGAATTGGAGCAAATGTTGAGTCGGTCAAAAGCCGACTATTTTGTCGGTTGTTAATTGCAAGCGTGTGGCTTGCGGAACTAAATTCAACTAGCGGTACGCTAGTTTTAAAAAAAAACCCGCAACACTACAAAGTTTGATATAAAATCAACGCACGGGTATTAGTTCGAAAAAAAGATTATTTGGAGGCCATTCGGCCGACCCTAGGCGACTTCTGCACTTAATTTTACAACCGACTTGGAGAGCACGAGGGACGTATTTTGAAGAAAAAAAAGAGGGGGGATCAAGGAGGAATCATCTGATTCAATCATTCGACACCGTCAATCAACCGGGTTTCATCTTTTCTTATTTTTACCTTGTAATTGATTTAGTTGAAACCATGTTCTTGATCAAGACTTTAACGTTTATCAATAATTATGGTTTAGACATGTGTGTTGGCTAAATTAATTAGTACCACTTAGACCGTTATGATGAATTTTTAGTGTTAATGATTTTTATTCAGTTGTGATAATTTTTATGATGGATGATTACTCTATTAAATTCCTCTAATTGATTGCAATTGGTGTATATGCATATTATTATTAGGGTTTTATTTATTAGTTAATGCTTAGATTGCCTTCGAATGTCTTTCGGGTCGGGTAATTTATCTAAAGTCGCTAGCTTTAGGGTTAGTAACCAAAGAGTGGTTTGGGAGACGTCCCGAGCCATAGTTATTAATTAATATTTATTATCTTGATTTTAATATTCTGCCTATCTAGAGACTCAAAAGGTAAAGGATTGTCGGGTAGTCGGAGTGGTTAATGAACTAGGATAACATTGTCTCAAAAGGAAGTGCCCTAGGAATTTAGCTAGTCTGTTATTCGTGTCAGTTGCAGTTATTAGAGGTAGCTCCGGCTATTTTAGGGTGCCTTAGATTATTTTGAGGGTGGCTAGGATAGTTGAAGTGGGAAGTACTTAAAAGGTGAACCACTTATCTGAGCGTTAGAGTTGTCAATTAGGAAGAACTCAAAAGGTGAACTAATCAAACCGGTAAGCGTATTCCAGTCTATAGGCATTCTATCAGTTACGTCCGGAGAGGATTTCGGGGGCTCGTAGGGTTTCTATAGGTTGTGTCTTAAGATCCTGGTTCCATCGGAGTTGTCATAGCCGAGTGAAGTTGTTAATATTAATTAGGATTCTAGGTCTAGGTGGTAAATTTCTCATCTCTGATTTCGTCTTAAGGCTTTCTCGTGTCGGTTGTTAGTTAGTTTGTTAAGTGTGTTATTTAAATTCTTTATTCACATTCGAAAACCAATTTCTCAAATTTCCCATTCATAGAGTCCTAGGTTGTGTCTAGCTAGAATAGTGTCCTTAGGGTTCGATATTCGGTCTTCTGTAGCTATACTGCCACCGATAGGTACACTTGCCTTTAGGTTCGGTTTAGTTTTAGGAGTTTCGGTAAAATTAGGTGTGTCTAGGTCTAGGTTTAGGTCTAGGTTTTAATTAGTATTTTTAGTGTACTTCCGAGCACATCAAGTTACCTTCATATATTATGTATTATGTAAGTCTTTTCATTAGATAATACTTATTATCCTCCCTCCTTCCCCTAAAAATATGTCAAGATCTTTCGGAGGAAGTCTTTTCCATTAGATAATAAGTATCATCCTCGAGTTCTCTTCGGATAATACTTATTATCCCATACTCCTTCCCCTAAAAAAATTGGCAAGATCTGTTGGGGGCATATTGTCATGCATTAAAACCCATGAAAAACATATTTTGACTTCTCAAATCGACCTGGCCAAGACGAAAACACACCAAAAAGAACTTAACGACTCACAGACGAAAGATATAAACTAAACAAATACTTACCAAACCAAACATGAGAAAGTTTACAAGGGATCAAACCGTATGAATCTGACCGAGGAACCCTTTTCAGCTTCAGTTACTCAACTAGTCCAGGTGATTGTCGGTATGTTTGTCCGCTTTAAACTCAAACCCGTTTAATCCCAACCGAATGCGTCATGTTTAATATAGTATAATATTACCATCATTTTTAATTGTCCCCACACCCAAGCGTACATAGCAAAACCTACCCAACCTCAGAGTTTATTGAGGATCCATAAACCCCAAGCTTGAGGAACCATGCAACACCGTTATGACTACCACTTATTTCATTAACCATCAGTTGGTGATCAGGTCGGCCGCTAAGCACGCAAAGAAGACAAACTGAGTGATTATTTATTGTCTTTTCTTTTTCATTTTTTTATTTCTTTTTTATTTCTTTTTCATTTCTTTTTCATTTCTTTTTCTTTTCTTTTTCTTTTCTTTTTATTATGTGGTGTAGTCATGACAGCAGAGACATGGCGTGTGAGAGAGTGAATACTAGGTAATTACCACTCTCAACCCATTTTTGCCGGGACTCAGTCTTTTAAACCATGCAACCTGGGATGGGAAACTAAACATATATATCTTTTAAGTTCACTGCACTTTCATTGGAGGTCATAAGTTTAGGTCGAGCCTACCGAGCATATCACCGCGGAGCTTTCCTTTCACTTCCGCCTTACGCGTGTCAGCCGTCTCCAACCCGGATATTCATTTTACTTCCACTAAACTTCTCAAAAACAAGACACAAACAATTAAAAATTAAAAAGCACACTATTTTTGAGGGATCAACTTTTTCTTCATCTTTACATTTCTTCCCCTTGCTTTTTGATTTTTAATGTCACAATCTTGTGAACATCATTTTTCAGTTTTTTTTTTAAATAAAAAATAAAACACACAAACACACTTAAAAGAACAAAACACAAAATTTTGAAAATATCTGGCCAAGCAAACTTTCAAAGAATTGATTTGAAAATTTTAGAAAATTGGGTTTCATGACATGCACACTTCATTGCATTTGAAGTCAAACACATAATCAATCAACAGCTTAATTGAAACTTTAATGAAATAGGTTTGACTCAAAAGACCCTTTGCTGCCTCATCATTCAAACAACCAAATTAAGAACAGTACCTTTCATGATGATTTTGACATTTTACCTCTCAAAGAGACATACCTTCCATTGTATAGATTACTTGACATGACATGAAGATACATCTCCTAAACTGTGCCTGGAACAATCACTTATCAACAAACAAATTAGTAATAAAAAACGTTAGTGATAATCCTCCTTGATCGTTCCTGCACAAAGTGAGAGATTAGTTAGCTAATTGTACCCAGGCCATTGTTTTTCTGGGTACACCTGAGGAATCAATAAAGGATACTTCTTGTAAGAACATCCCCTTTGAAAAATCAGGAAGTTGGGATGGAACTGCCTTGATTTTTGGTTTCCAAGTTCCAGGTGATTTAACATTTGTTTTAGTCGCCTTTGGGGTTGTGACTTTAGTTATTTCAACCTTCTTCGTTTTAGATTCATTTTTTAAAACAGTTTTAGTTACCTTGGGAGGGGTAACTTTGAGTTTTACAAGTTTTGATTGCTTTAAAAATGGTTTCATCACCTTTTTCTGAAAATTTTGGTAACTTGGAAAGCTGTTGTTTTGATTTAAAGATTTTCTTTCAGCTTTGGCAGCACCCCAATGTTGATCAGAGGGTTTAACCTTAGGAGTAACAGTCTTCATTGCCTTAGCTTTCTGCTCATCGGCTTAGACTTCACAGACTCCTGAGATGAAACCCTTTGAGTTTTCGGATAATAGGGTTCATAAGGGCCATAAAGACAGTTTCTAGCAATATGACCAGCAATTCCACAATTAAAACCAGTCTGCTTCTTTAGATAGATGTCAGACGTGTACCCATTTTTCTTCGGTGGTTGATATGGAGCTGGTTTGCCTTGTGTATGCTTCTTTGGTTTGACTGCAGCTTCAAATTTGACTTTCTGCTGGTTTGTCGAAGCCTGTGTCGAACCTGTCTTTACCCTCTTTGTGCTTCCTTGATTCTTTGACGTTGAAGCACCATTCTTGCAATTACAACGGCAACTGCATGATCCAACTGAAGAAATGGGAGACACAGCTACTCCCTTGAGTTTTTCATTCTTCACTCCAGCTGTTGGTTTCATACTCGGATACTTGATGGTGATCTTTGGCCTCTCAGTTTCAACTTTACTTATTACTCCATCAGTTATTCCCTTGAACTTGGAGGAGAAGGATGGTAATTCATATCCAACATCTGGTTCTTGGTCAAACATTGATCCGGATGTCATAAAGATCTTCCCCTCAGGCCGTGTCGTCAAGATCACCTTTTCTCTTTCGACTTTGTCAATTACTTTGAAGTATGGGGTTTCAATTTTAGGGTATGGTTTCAACTCTACCCCAGCATCATCAGACTTAGAGTTGTGACACCTGTCATATTTCTGGCACTCAACATCATTGTCTGATATATCCTCTACTCTCCCTTCACCATAAGTCATTTTTGTCTCATTGTCAATTTCTTCTTGAGTCATTGGTGTAGTTCCAACCAAGACACAATCAATAGGAGGAGCAGCTTCTTTATAATCAGACTTGGTTGGTTCAACCTGTTCCTCACTAAGAAGTATTCCTATAATGTCTCTGGAAACTGGTGGAGGAATAATGTTGTTTTCAGACAGAGACTTATCAGACTTTTCTGACCCAAACCCAGTTTTATCTTTCCCAACTTCACCAGTTACAACAGCATGTGACAATTCCTTTCCAGCATCGAGCATTCGCTGATTTCTTTCCTGGTTGCAATCATACTTGACCTGTAGCTCATCATATTTTTGCTGCAGTTCATTTAATTTCTGTGTCAGCTCAGATATCTCAATCCTAGCTCGATCATGTAAAATAGTCTTCTCCGTTGCTAGCTTTTGATATTTCTCAATGTCTAGTTTTTGGGCTTTTACTTTCTTTTCACTCTTTTCCCATCTACCCCTGAATGAAATCCTTTCGCATTTTATTTCAAACAGTTCTATCTCATAATTTTTACAAATTTGCCTAAGTCTAGGAATTAAACGTGCACAAGTAGGATTGGGGCATATCTTAGTTTCATCAACTTCAGCTGCGAAAGCATCCTTGTTCTCAACCAAATTCTTTTCTTCAACCTCTGAACTCATTTTCTTTCTTTAGATATGCAACTTCTGAAAATTTTGAAAAATTGGCAAGAACGGCAAAATTACTATTCAAGGAATAGTGTCAAAAACTTAAAACTGAAAAACGGAGGCCTTCAGAGTGGAATTTGGGGGTCCAAACGAGCTCCCCTGGATGTTATTCGGGGGTAATTCTGGGGCTTGTTGTCACGAAAATCGTGTGAAAATTTGAGCTTCTAACTCTGAACTCATTTTCTTTCTTTAGATATGCAACTTCTGAAAATTTTGAAAAATTGGCAAGAACGGCAAAATTACTATTCAAGGAATAGTGTCAAAAACTTAAAACTGAAAAACGGAGGCCTTCAGAGTGGAATTTGGGAGTCCAAACGAGCTCCCCTGGATGTTATTCGGGGGTAATTCTGGGGCTTGTTGTCACGAAAATCGTGTGAAAATTTGAGCTTCTAACTCCAAACGAGTCAAAAGTTATGTCCGTTTCCGTGAAAGTGTGAAATAGTGACTTTTTGCCGTAAACTAGTTTCCGATCGTAAACATGATGATAAAGATTGATTCGTTTAGTATTTGTAACTAATGGTTGTGGTCCTGGTCTAGTCGCACCCCTTAACGGTATAAACTCCGTTAGTGGTTAATTTGGGGGTGTGACAATCGTAAACACCCCCGAGTCGTAAACCCAATCGTAAACACAGTGGGAATCGCAAACACGCTCCGGGTCGTAGACTCCAATAGTAAACTACGATAGTAAACTCCGATAGTAAACTCCGATAGTAAACTCCGATAGTAAACTCCGATAGTAAACTCCGATAGTAAACTCCGATAGTAAACTCCGATAGTAAACTCCGATAGTAAACTCCGATAGTAAACTCCAATAGTAAACTCCAATAGTAAACTCCGATCATAAACCTTCAAACCTTCAAACCTTCAAACCTTCAAACCTTCAAACCTTCAAATCTTCAAACCTTCAAACCTTCAAACCTTCAAACCTTCAAACCTTCAAACCTTCAAACCTTCAAACCTTCAAACCTTCAAACCTTCAAACCTTCAAACCTTCAAACCTTCAAACCTTCAAACCTTCAAATCTTCAAACCTTCAAATCTTCAAATCTTCAAATCTTCAAATCTTCAAATCTTCAAATCTTCAAATCTTCAAAAACTCAAAAACTAGTAGGGTACCCGCGCGTTGCGGCAGGCAACAGTTTATAGCATGTTATTTGTCTTATGTTCGCGCGTTCGGTGGCAGTGACAATTTACAACGCGATATTCGTTCATGTTAGCGCGATACGGCGCGACAATAATTTATAATTTGGTACATGCGCGTTCGGCGGTGCCGACAATTTACAAGAATCGTAACATAAGGAGCAACCCGCGCCTGATGCGGTGACGAAGACAAACAATCAACGTGATGTCAGACTGCCAGCTAACTGTGTAATAAACGTGCTGGTTATAAAAGAAAGAATTTAAAAAAAATTATTATGTATTTATTCATTAATTCAATCACAAGTGTATATTTCTTTTTAACATAAGAAATGTTGGAGCCTGGAAGTTTAAAGAAACTTGTTTTCTCATAGGACGAACCTTCATTTTCATCATCAAAATCTAGTGTGCGACTTATAGATTGGAAGAAAGAAGCAACAACAGGGCCGGCTAGAACATCATCCAAGGCGATAATAATAACTCCATCGACTTGGGAAAACTGAAAAGGGACAATTATTGCATTAAATACAACTTTTTTCTTCAAAGAAATACAGTAAGAGAAGTTGCATCTAATTTTATCTTACGGTGCAGTTGGATAATGGCATACCTTTAGTAATGATTAACTAAAAGAAATTTTGCATGACTAAATAGTGGTACTACATGATTTACGTATTAGAAGATGTTTGATGTCTTCATGATTTAACCATGTCACTAAATTACAGTCAAAACATAAGGCTGGGCAGTCAACAATGGTGCACCAAGGTCCATAGGGTTTGTAGTCATTGAACCTTTATAGTATGAAACATGGGAGTGATTTTCATTAGAAAGGAGACTATGGATCACATTACAACTACTAAAGAAATTTCAAAAGTAGTTCAAATTAGAAAGGACAAAAGAACACCACAGCTACACCTTTCATATAAACGATAAAATAGAATTATACTTGCTTGATACAACATCCAATTGCCCATTTTACAAGTGATCTACTATTTACCCTCTCACACCCTTTTTCCCATGATTCCAGAACGCCTTTTGATAATGAAATATATTAAAAAAATTAGACTTTGCATGGAATTATAAATAAATAAATAAATAAACCATGAAATTGATAGATCAAATGGCCATTTACATTGTCGGTAACCAATGGTGACAACTTTTTAAAGTTTTGTGAAGAACATGAAGGAAGTCAGGAAGACAGTGACTGTATTTCAAATTTTCAGTTCCTTTTAGCCCCTCCACATCTCTTTTTCATTAAAAAAGACCTAGACAAATTGTCCAAATGCCCTTGTGATATTTGTAAAGATATAGATAGAAAATGAGCATATATACATAATACATGTACATATATAGTTACACACCCCCTGATTAACAAAGACAGGAAACGAATTAAAGAGGATTTATGAACAATTTACGAACTTTGAATGTGTATTTATTAATTGACCTGAAGAACTTTGAACTTGCAAGAATCAAATCGGAGGTGTGGATTGTGCCTATTTATAGGGTGATGATTTCAAAAGGGAAGAAGTAATTGATTTGCAAAGTTTTTGAATTTCAATTGAACCGCCAAGAAGAAAAGAGTACCAGTTGCGTGTTTCAGATGGTCTGCACACGTCTGGTTCCCATCCGTCCCATCCGGTTCCCAACTTGCAGAATGACGAAGAAAGAAAGAAAGAAACTGGTTTGCCTTTGGTTTGCTTTTGAAGAAGAAAATCCGTACCATCTAGTTCCCCTTTGGTTTGCTTTTGAAGAAAATCCGTACAAGCTCTGATGGAGATCCTGTTCCTTGTAAGAGTCTCTCGTTTGATTAGAAGGAGAAAAGGGAGAAAAAAGCTAACAAGATTGATTTTCATTTAGATTAAGAGATTAAGAGATTAGGTTTAAGAAAAAAGAGATCCTTTATAAAGTAGTAAAGATATCCAACCATCTTACTTTTGAGCCTTTAACATGAACAAAAATGAGCTCAATGAAGCTTATAAGTTCAACCAGAAATCACTAAAGTAACCACCCTGTCCCCAAAAGCATGCCTATGAAATAAGCATCATTACAATGAACAACAATAAAAGAAGTTTTTTTTTTTTGTCAATAAGCCTCATCATCTTTTGGAAAGCAACTGTAAGGTGTGAATCCTGAAATATGCAGATCAGGTGGGAGTACAAGCTATGACGCAATGAAGTTGGGTTGACCCGCTAATAGACATCAGGTAAGTTTTGACCCAGTTTAACATGTTAATTAAAGTCAAAATTAGGATATTTCATCAAACTATTCCCTCAATTCTATAACAACTTATTAATGCATTAGATATGATTATAAAAATTTATAATGAAGATTTTAACCTGGTTTTTTTATGAAGTGTTTAATAACTTATAAGGACCTAATAGAATGATGTCATTTGAACCCACTTGAACCCTTTCAATTCAAATGCACTTGGGTCAGTTTGGAGATTAGAGTTTACATCTAGAGTCAAGAAGCATATTTACGTTGCTGGATGGACATAATATTTGCTATGGAAGTGTTGTTGAAGCCTTGTGAGCAAGAAACATATATGTACTTAAACAACAAACATAAAAGGTAGATACCATGAAATACATCAGCAGCAGTTTGAGGACAATGAAATACATCAGCAACAAACATAAAAGGTAGATACCATGAGCAGCAGTTTAAACAACAAAATCTTGTCATTCTATACACTAAAAAATAAACGAATAAACCTAAAAATCTTAATACTATCCATCTTGGTTTTAAGACTTATAAGTTCAATTTGGGATCCCCCAACATCACCATGAACAACAGTGGAATATAACCTTTCATTCACCCTCAAGACTAACCTTAAAAGGATGCAGCTTGAATCGATGGGATGCAACTTGAATCGATGATGCAACTTGAATCGATGGGATGCAATGAACTACAAACAATTAGTTGCGATTTAAGAAAAATTCCAATTTCAATAATCAGTTGCGATGTAAGAAAAATTCAGGAACCGTACCTCAGCAGAGATGAACTTGCGATTTGCGATGAATGTTAGCAAAGAAGAACTTGCGATGAACGTGTGTATTTATATCTGATTTCAAATTGAAAATTTGAATTGCAAATTCAAATTGACTGCCCATTAACATCTCATCGGAGTGTTGTAAGAAAAATTGGAAATGATTACTGCTTCTTTCATCTGATTTCAGAAAAGGGTTGTACGAAAGAGATCTGATTTCATCTACTTTCACAAAAGGGTTGTACGAAAGAGATCTGATTTCACCAAATGTTATAGCTTTAGGGTTGAAAAAGACCCCTTTCATGTGATTTCACAAAAAGGAGTGTACCACAAACACTACCAAATCTCTGCAACCGCCGAATAGAAAGAGAAAAGGGGTGTACGTTGCTTTTGCTTGCTGTTCATAGTTGAGAAGTAAGGGAAAAGGGCTGTACATAGTTGGGAAGTAATTGACTTAGTTTTAACAAGCTTCTCAAGCTTGTACATAATGCTTCCTTTCTTGTACGTTTTAAATTTAAGAGTTTACCTTGCAACTAAAAAGAAATGCATTATAAGATAGTAAAGATATATATATGATTATACAGTTTCGAACCTACAAAATATGAGTAAAGACCTGGCAGTTTCTTAAAAGTAATAGAAGAAAATAAATGGTATTTTGGTATCCTATATGCCCACTGGTTTTGAACTTGCTCAATATGCATCATAAACCAACCCAATTTCCTCTTATTTTTTCTCTGTCATTTCAAAGTAATGCATCCAGACCTTAACGAAGCCCTCTAGTTAAAAGCAAGATTGTAAACAGAGAACCGATAAAGCAAACCAATCTTGGTCACCTAGTCTTGTCATTCCCCAATTTAATAGGAAAGGTGAACAATTAACAATCCGTATATATAAGCACGGAATGGACAGTGCTCACCTTTCTTATCAGCTTTGAGAGTTGATTTTGCAACATGTTCCTTGCAAAGTAAAAACACAAGTTTTTCAGAAATTCAATAGCAAAGATTCCTTGACAGGATTATGATAAAAAAAAGGCACCTGTTGATCCTTAACAGCAACTGGCATGATGGCAGTAGGAAAGCATAACAAACCGGATGGTGAAGGTCTAGAAGCTCCAAATTAGAATAATTGATCCCCTATTTATTAAAAGATTATCTGAGGCTGACCACTTAGGAAAAGATTGACTTTCAAACAGTGTAGTAAAATTGACTTTCAAACAGTTTGTCTAATATAAACACACACATGACCATATAAGAAGGTTTACTTTACTAGCCTGCAACATATAACCAATTTTCCATAACGAGCACAAACACAGAATCTTCAAAATATTCAAGTCCTTTTCAAAAATTGATGATAAATTTCTGAATTTCTACATAGTTTAATCACACATCTTACAGCTCTCATAGGTTTTTAGCCTATCAAGCAGTACTAGTACTGCTTCCTTAGTGACATTCATCTAATTAATCTAAACCGATGAATTCCTGTAGAAATTAGACTCTGAACTCCAAAATTAAGATCACAACAAATTTCACAAAGCTCATCCGTAACACCTAATTTCACCGAAATGTACGATCAAACACCAAACATTCACAAAATTCTACAAAAATAATTAATAATACATGCTACCGCCTAACAATCGGAAAATCCGCACTCACGTAACCAACCAACAGCACAAATTTTAGACGTAATTCGTCACACAGGAAGGAGCAAAGTTAGGTTTCGGGGAAAAAAATCACAAAATTAGGTAAAACGGAACTAACCAGCGGCCGGCTCTCTTCATCCTGTGAAATCTGAGCAGCAAGGAGAAGCTCGATTTAAGCTTCTTACATCACCGGAAGAAGAAATTTGGCCGGAGACTGAAAAAATGAAGTGAGAGAAAGAAGAAATCTGGCCGGAGAGTTGATGGAGTCCGTGAGAATGACTTTCAATGAGAAAATGACAAAAAAAAGGTGAAAAGAAAATTGGCGCGATTTATGTAAATGTCAATTTTATTATTATTATTTTGGTGTTTTTAATTTTAGGTGGTGTTTGTTTTTCTGCAAAAGCTCCTTTTGTTCTCTTATATCTGTGTCGTGCAGACCAGGCGCAGACATTTAGGTCTGCAGACTGTTTATTTTTTCGAAGACGTTTCATTAAAAAATGTCTGCGCATGCTCTTCTTGGTGCAGATATGACACAGCCACTTCTGACATCTTCTAACATTCTCTTTAAACTGTTTTTTCATTAAAAAACATTTTAAACAAATTTTTAAAGTTTTTTTTTATACAAAAAACGTTTTATTAAGTCCTTTTTTAAAAAGTTTTTCTAAAAAAAACGTTTTTAAAAGGTTTTTAATATTTTATACAACTTTTAGAAAACTACTTTAACCAAAAAACGTCTTTTAAAAAGTTTGGAAAACATTTTTTGAACAGTTTTTATAAAATACTTTGATATTTTATTTAAAAAAAATTGTTTTAGAAAAAAACCGTTGGCTAAAATATACAGAAGAAAATAAAATGATTGAATGATAATTGTCTATAAGTTTAAAAAAATAATTTATTTAAATTTCAGTTTATTTTAGCAGTCTACAGAAGTTAAAAAAACAAACACTCTTCTTTTTACAGACTGCAGAGGTTTAGTCCACATCTTCTGCTACAAATGTCTGCAGATGTGATCCGCAGACTGCAGACATTTTACCTCTTAAAAAACAAACAGCACCTTAGATACTTTTAATTACACGTAATAAGAAATCATAAAAAGATTTTCCCTTATTAAAATGACGTTATTAATATTCTTATTTTAATGTTATTCATACTTTTTTTTGAACGGCTAACAAAAATATTATTAACACCAACCACAGAGGTGATGGATAAAAAGTACAATACTAAGAAAACAAACAACATTTCATTTCTATCACCAAATCACCGTGCTTTATCTAAATAGCATGTAGATTGAAATCACGCCATTGCTCCCATGAGAAACCTTTCTTTGAACGATTTGTGAGCCAAAGATGACTAAGAACTTTTATGCTCTTCAAAATGTTTGACAACACTAGTGGAGAATGTTTGAATACCATGTCGTTTCTTGCTCGCCAAATACACCAAATTGCCGTCAAGACCACCCCACTAACTAGTTTCTTCTTCACAGCACTACCTCGAATAAATATGTGCATCATCAAAAGATCCTGGGCGCTAAACATGTAGAATGGATCTAGCTTGCACCATCGGCTAACATAGTCCCATAATTAATGATTGTGCCACTCGACATTCCACAAAAAGATGATCAGGTTATAAATTGCAGTAAGAGGTTGTTGGTTCAATCCCGTAAAATATAGATGTGATAATTGTAATTGTTAACAAAATAGTATTATATCTTATAATTTTTTTAACGTTTAACAAATGTTAGGGAAAGTCAGGGAGTTTTATATCACTTGAGCTCATTCCAACAAAAAATCAACTCCGAAAGCGGCCGAATGGTAAACATGAAAACTCATAGATTGAACTTGTGGCGTGCTAGTTCCACCTCTCAAGTCTCCCTCATCGTCAGTAACCACTCGCACCAGTCCTCATAGTTATATATATCAGCCATTAAATTTAAACTCCTAAACAAAATTTAATTAAAAAAAGTAATAATGTAAGACGTTTTACGAAAAAACACAAAACATTTGTTGGCTCTGATTATTATATTACTACATTTTACTTGTTCCAATTAATCATAGAACAACCGTTGGATCTGATTTTATATTAAATTTTATACTACATTTTTAAAGAGGCATACGTAACAAAACCTTTGCAGTTGATGGGTAATAGTGATTGGGGATGGAAACCTTGATCAGTAGAATAAGGAGCCATGTCGCCAAACTGACTATAAGTAGATGATATCCCAACCTTAGATGGAAAGCTGTTCGTAAAACAGCAATTGGCTTGAAGTGGTGAGTGTGAGTGTACACCATAGATATACTCATCCTTCATGCAGCTAGTTGCCACTACACTAGAAGAAATACATCTGGTGAGGTGGATCAAGATTAGAGAAGAAAAGCACACTCCCTTAAGAACTAGAAACGGAAATCGGGTGGATGGGGTAGGGTAACGGGTCAGGGCGATCAGATTGACCCACACACACTGTTAACTATTTTGCCCATTTTTAAACTTTCTTGGTATTACGAAATAAACTTAGTATGACCTTCAACTAGTTTGACTCGTTCCGCATTAAACTTTTATAGTTGACCCAATTAAGATTAAACAAGACAAGATGGTGACTCGTCCGCGCTTCGCGGCGGGCCACCCATTTTCATTTTCATCTACC
>JBCNJP010000027.1:75590378-75674482 GCA_039602395.1 Deinandra increscens subsp. villosa
AGCCTCGACGAGTACGAGCACTGCAACTTACCATTAACACGGGATTGCCGGATCGGATCCGCGATGCCCAACAAGAAGCTTTAAAAGAAGAAAACTTTACAGCAGAAGCACTGCGAGGGGTGGATGGTAACTCCGAAATTAAGTCAGACGGACTCAGGTATTACAATGACAGAATTTGGGTTCCTTTACCTGGAAATCTTCGTGAGCTCGTGATGGACGAGGCTCACAAGTCAAGATATTCGGTGCACCCTGGATCGGATAAAATGTACCAAGATTTGAAAAACATGTATTGGTGGCCGAACATGAAGGCCGACATTGCGCGATATGTGGCTAAGTGCTTAACATGCTCAAGGGTGAAGATTGAATACCAAAAGCCTTCTGGATTATTACAGCAGCCAAATATCCCAGAATGGAAATGGGAGGATATCTCCATGGATTTTGTAACAGGATTACCTCATCGATCGAATCGACCGGATGCGATTTGGGTTATCATTGATCGATTAACCAAATCTGCACACTTTATCCCAATGAGAGAAAGTGACAACATGGATAAGCTAACAAAGCTGTACATTGACCGAATTGTGGCACGTCATGGAGTGCCTAAGACTATTATCTCCGACCGAGATCCTCGATTTACTTCCCGACTGTGGCAATCTATGCAAGAATCACTAGGAACCAGACTGGATATGAGTACAGCTTATCACCCGCAGACCGATGGTCAGACGGAAAGAACTATTCAGACTTTAGAAGACATGCTCCGTGCTTGCGTTCTCGACTTCGGTAAAGACTGGGAGGCTCATCTTCCGTTGGTGGAGTTCTCCTACAACAACAGTTATCATTCGAGCATCGGTGCAGCACCTTTTGAAGCCCTTTATGGCAGAAAATGTAGATCGCCCGTGTGTTGGGCCGAAACAGGTGAGAAAGGACTCACTGGACCAGAACTCATTCATGATACAACCGAACGGATTATACAAATCAGAAAACGGATAGCCGCAGCACGTGACAGACAAAAGAGCTATGCCGACAAACGCCGTAAACCTTTGAAGTTCGAGGTAGGCGACAAAGTGTTATTAAAGGTATCTCCCTGGAAAGGAGTGATACGCTTCGGAAAGCGTGGAAAGCTGAATCCTCGTTATATCGGTCCATTTGAAATCATTGGGGAGGTAGGCCCGGTGGCCTACCGATTAAAACTCCCTGCTGAACTCGATGGAGTTCACAACGTGTTTCACGTCTCCAACCTAAAGAATGTCTGGCTGAAGACACTGAAATAATTCCTTTGGAGGAATTGGAAATTGATGAACATTTGAGATTTATCGAGCAACCGGTAGAAATCATGGGACGCGAGGAGAAAGCCCTCAAACGTAGCAAGATTCCGATCGTCAAGGTTCGATGGAACTCAAAGCGTGGACCTGAATATACTTGGGAACGAGAGGATCAAATGAAGAAAAAGTATCCTCACTTGTTCGAGCAAACGTCCGCGGAAACTCATATTTAATTTTGGGGACCAAAATTCCTTTAACAGGAGGAGGATGTGACGACCCTAAAACTTTTGCTTTCTTTCCCCAGCAACAACGACAGCCGAGGCTGCGAACGCTACGACGCAAGAATAATTTTCGGGACGAAAATTCCAATTACAAGGGGATGATGTGACATCCGAGAATTTCAAGGTTTACTTCCGTTAGACAATTCCTGTCACACCCCTAAAATACCACTAACGGAGTTTATACCGTTAAGGGGCGCGACTAGACCAGGACCCACAACCATAGTTACAAATACTAAACGAATCAGGGTTAGTTCAAGCACAAGTTATAAATCAAAGTCTTAAATTACATACGCAGCGGAAAAACAATTATCCTTAGCACTAACCACGTGCTTTACATAAATGTTGTTTTAAAATTCCCAAGTTTAGTTCAAACAAAAAAATAAATATCTCCTCGTGCCATGCCAACCTCCAGCGGATACTCCTTAGCGATCTGCAAAAGTTTAAACCACGCAAGTGTCAACCTAACGGTTGGTGAGTTCACAGTGGGCTTGTCATGCATTGGCCCGGTCTCATAATCATAATTCGTGTCAAGATATACTTACAAGTTATTTATTTGTGAAAAGCAATGCTCGTAACTAAATCTCAGTTTATAAATGGTTTGTCCGTGACCTACGTCATCGGGTATGTACTAGTTCCGTAAAGTTAAAGGACTCAACCAATATCGCGGGTAGCTAATCCGTTGTTCCATGCTCTAAGGAAGTTTGTACCAAAGCTGACTTATTTTGTGGGGGCCGAGCCATCCCGTACGGTGCGGACCTACGTCATCGCGGTTTTTGCCTCCCCCGTGTCCTCTCGGGACCACGGTCAAATAGGCTGATATTGTTCCTCCGTGCACTTCCCGTGCCACGGGGCGGAGTTTGTCAAACTCCAGTAGATCTACCCAACATCCCCTCGCTTTACAATTAATGGCACAATTTTAGTTGAGGACTTTTAAGTTATAAGGCATCCTTAGAAAACATGTGATATCATATGGTTTAGACTTTAACCTACACTAGCCATATTAAAACGTTTTCAGTTTTGTTTCAAAAATAGTTTGTTCAGAGTTCACAAGTGTTTCCCATAAAACACTTCAGTTCATCAAGTGGGTGCCAAGCATCCCGTGTTCTCATGTTCATCAGTAGGTGCCTAGCACTCTAGAGTTTATCAGCATTGTTTTCGTTAAGTTATTCGGTGTGGCCCAAACGGACTCACGGTAAGCGGGTTAGTGACACTCACCTTTGGTTGCACTGCTACACTTCAAGTAATCCAAATATTGTTGTTTAACGAAGACCTAGAACACGTTTAGGTCTTAAGTATTAGTTTCGTGTCTAATCTTTACTTAACGTCACTATGGCCCATAACATAGCACGTTGCAACTATGACTCGACATACCGACACACGACACCAATGGTTGATCATAAACAAGGGTTCATATGAATCAGATATCAAACATGTTTCATCATGGCATAATCATGTAAGTCATGGCATAACACTTAAGCAAATTTCACAAGTTTGGTTTTTAGGTCAGGTCTTAGTTTCGCTAGCATAGTTTCGCTAGGCAGTTTCGCTAGGTGCACGGGCAGCACTTTCGCTAGGCAATGCCCGGTGACACAGTTTCGCTAGGCTAGTTTCGCCCGAAACTGCTGGCGCAGTTTCGCTAGCCTAGTTTCGCAGGGAAACTGGTTTGAACTTTCGTTCAGGTATTTCGCTCGATAGTTTCGCTCGAGCTGGTCTGGTCAGGTTCCCGGCGACACTATAGTTTCGCTGGTCAGTGTCGCTGGAAGGAGATATAATTTCGCTACTTAGTTTCGCCCAGAGAACACACAGTTTCGCTGGTCGCGAAAAACATACGGATTTGCCTAAAAATCAACCTAACAGCTTCTGATCATACATGCAATTCATTATCTAGCATCCATAGGCATTTACCAACATAAATCAAGCAGCTTTAACACGTTTAACATGCATTATAATCATCAAATCTCTAAAAACACTTCTAAACCCTAAAATGACCAAAATTGCATAAATCATCATCATGGTTTGTTTTTAAACGTAAAGTTGCTGACTTTATGGTAGATCTAGCATCCCTAAGCACTATCTCAGAAGCATACAAGTTTTCATGAGGGTTTGAGCATACTTTATAAGAAAACACAAAGAAAACACATAAATAAAGGTTTTTGGGACTCACGGTTCGATCTCCTAGCTTGGTAGATGATGGTTTGGGGCTGAGATCTCGACAACTCGGTGTGAACCTCGACTGACCAGAATCTCCAGGAGAAAAGAGTGTGTGTGTGTTTGTTGTGAAATGAGGCAAATGAGGCTACTAGGGTTTATTAAGTTTATTTATATCAGGAGCCAGTTTCGCTGGCAGTTTCGCTGGCCAGGCGAAACTAGCTCTGGTCTCGTGATATTGGATTGTCTTAGCTGGCTACCGGGCGACACTATAGTTTCGCCCAGTAGTTTCGCTGGCGACCAAAAGGGCAAGTTTTCACATAATCAAGTATTTACAATTAATCATGCTATTCACAATATTAAGTCATGTATTTAAATCACATTGCACATAAAGACAATCAATGATGAACACATAACACATATGGGCGGGTTCGGTGATCAACCAAAGGTCGTGGACGTATTCGGCCTAGTTATGCATTAGCTACTAAGTTAACACTTATAACGTAACTAACGGGTTTGTCTAACGGAAGTTAACCTTGAAATTCTCGGGTGTCACAATTCCGTTAGTTACGTTATAAGTGTTAACTTAGTAACTAATGCTTAACTAGGCCGAATACGTCCACGTCCTTTGGTTGATCACCGAACCCGTCCATATGTGTTATGTGATTATTTATGTATTGTCATTATGTGCAACGTGATGAAAACGCATGATTTAGTATTAGGAATAAAATGAAAATTTGCCTTTCTTGGTTGCCAGCGAAACTAACGGGCGAAACTATAGTGTCGCCCGGTAGTCGGTTAAACTATTGGATCACATGAAATCAGAGACAGTTTCGCCTGGCCAGCGAAACTAGCCAGCGAAACTAGCCTCTGATATAAAATGGCATAAAACCCTAGTTGTCTCATTGTTGCACCATTTCTCTCAAACACACACACTCACTCTCCTGGAATCTGGTCAGCCGAGAAAACCACCTAAGAAACACCAACTCAGCCTCGAGACAACATCTATTTGGATCCTAGATCGAATCGTGAGTCTCAAAAACCTTTATTTATGCTTTTCTATGTGTTTTTCTTAAAAAGCATGCCTAAACCTCTATGGAATCACTTGATCTACTAGTATGTTGCTTAGGGATGCTAGATCTGTTATAAAGTTTGTAACTTTACGTGTGAAATCCATCCATAATGAAAATCCATGCTAGATTAGGTCATTTAGGGTTTTAAATGTATTTTGGTGATTTGATGATAAAAATACATGAATAAGGTGTCAAAACTGCTTCCATGATGTTGGTAATTAACTATGCATGCTATATACTGAATTACATGAAGTATGGGGACTGTTAGATTGATTTTTAGGCTGATCCGTAAGTTTTTCGCGACTAGCGAAACTAACATGTTCTCTGGGCAAAACTAACCAGCGAAAGTATGTATATCTCCTTCAGGCGACACTATGCAGCGAAACTGTAATGTCGCCCGTGAACAAACTTGCCTAGCGAAACAACCATAGACCTTGTCCCTGAACGAAAGTTCAACCAGTTTCGGGCGAAACTAGTCTAGCGAAACTGTGCCATCAGTTTCGGGCGAAACTAGCTAGCGAAACTGTGTCATCGGGTATTGCCTAGCGAAAGTGCTGCCCGTACACACAGCGAAACTGTGTAGCGAAACTGCTGGCGAAACTGCTGGAGAAACTGCTAGCGAAATTGTGACCAGAACCTAAACTTGTGCAATTTACTTGAACATTATGCCATGACTTACATGATTATGCTATGACGATACATGCTTTGATTTCTGATGTATATGAACCCTTGTTTATGATCAACCATCGGTGTCGTGTGTCGATATGTCGAGTCGTAGTTCCAACGTGCTATGTTATGGGCCATAGTGACGATAAGTTAATGATTAGACACAAAACTAATACTTAAGACCTAAACGTGTTCATAGGTCTTCGTTAAGCAAACTTGGATTATATAGCAAGTGTAGCAGTGCAACCCAAGGTGAGTGTCACTAACCCGATTACCGTGAACCCGTTTGGGTCACACCGAATAACTAAATGAAAAACAATGCTGACAACCTCGAGAGTGCTATGCACCTCCCTGATGAACTTGAAAACTTGGAGTGCTCGGCACCCACTTGATGAACTTGAAGTGCTTTATGGGAAGCACTTGTGAATTACTTAAACAACTATTTCTGAAACGAAACTGAAAACACTTTTGAGATTCATGAGAATCCGGTAAACCTTTTTAATATGGCTAGCGTAGGTTAAAGTCTAAACCACATGATATCACATGATTTCTAAGGATGCCTTGAAACTTAAAAGTCCTCAACTAAATTGTACCATTAATTGTAAAGCGAGGGGATGTTGGGTAGATCTACTGGAGTTTGACAAACTCCGCCCCGTGGCACGGGGAGTGCACAGAGGTACAATATCAGCCTATCTGACCGTGATCCCGAGAGGACACGGGGGAGGCAAATCCGCGATGACGTAGGTCCGCAAATCTTGATGGCACGGCCACTACAATAATAGTCAGCTTTGGTACAAACTTCCTTAGTGCATGGAACAACGGATTAGCTACCCGTGATATCGGTTGAGCACTTTAACTATACAAAACTAGTTCATACCCGATAACGTTTGTTACGGATAATACTCTTACTAAACCACAGAACTATGATTATGGATATCACTAAGCATTGCTTTTCACAAACAAATATTACATAAGTATATGTTGACACGATTATGATTATTAGACCGGGCCACTGCGTGACAAGCCCACTGTGAACTCACCAACCGTTAGGTTGACACTTGCGTGATTTTCACTTTTGCAGATCGCTGAAGAGTATCCGCTGGAGGTTGGCATGGCACTTGAAGATTTCTTATTTTAAACACAAACTTGGGAATTTAATAACAATTCATGTTTTGTAATTTAAGCACGTGGTTAGTGCTAAGATACTTATGTTTATTTTCCGCTGCGAACTTTAAACTGTTTTATGATGAATGCTTGGACTTAACTCTGATTCGTTTAGTATTTGTAACTAATGGTTGTGGTCCTGGTTTGCTCGCACCCCTTAACGGTATAAACTCCGTTAGTGGTTAATTGGGGGTGTGACACGATAGCTAGTGAATAGATCTATTTGGGTTGACAACCCTACCCTAACTGGTAGCTCCAGTTCTGACTCCGGATTGTCTGGGGGTACACGTCAGTTATTCTGCTCTGTTTAACATCTCTGGGCAAGAGATACTGGGTGGGTAAACCGTTAGTATTTGAAATCAAGGTTTAGGTGAGATCATACATCCACAACAATAAACCCTGATAATATTTAAGTATACTGAAAACTGTTTTATAACTGTTTAACTGATGAGTCCTAAACCTGTGAACCTCACCAACTTTATGTTGACTCGTTTTATATTCATGATTTCTTAGGTAATTGACGAAACTCTCTGAAGACATGCAAATGGGGCTTACAAATGCTATCGGACCTGTCCTTGGAGTCATAGTCCCAACTATCCAATTTAACCGTTTCATGCTTTTAATAATTGTTTAAGACTTATGTTTTTAAATTGTAAGACATTATCGTTTCCACTATCTTTTCCGTTGCAATGAAATGAATTAATGTTTTATGAAGTTTTTAAATTATTAGAAGTTGTTCTATGTATCCTCGACTATGATTCCATTCTGGCTCACACCCGATACCTTTGACCGGGGTGTGACACAATTACATTCAATTTTCAATTATGTACTAAAATAAAGAGTCAATAATATCTTGTATGATATTATCGACTAACAAGTTTTAGTTTTTTTAGTTGTGAACTGTCTCTAATCTAGAGTGTTTTTTTTTTCTTAGCATTTTGATTTGATTATGTTTTTCAGGTGCCATGACTGCTCCGAAAGGGACATCGCTTTTGTCCCGTGCACTGACCGCGACAGGAACCCGGTTGTTCAGTACAGGTTAAATACTTTTAAAACCCCATAGAGTTATAGGTTTCACATATAGAAGTTTCATATGGTTATAGGTTTCGCATTATGATATGATTATATATATTTATGCTCTACGTGTTTAAATATTTTATTATATGTGTTATATGATTGAATATGTGTTTAGAAATATTAAACGCATGTTAAATTTTCTACTTGGCATAAATCTTGTGTTAACGTGAATTACAAGCAATAGTACGTGTTTGTTATCCTCGATTATCGTATCCTGAGCCTTAGAAACGTCAAAGAACCACCCATGATGTGTTTAGACATAAGATAACAAAGTTTATAAAGCCTAGGGGTAAGATTTGAACAAAAACCAAAGCGTAGCTAGGGACTAAAACCGAAAATCAGTTCTGAAGCCGAATCTGGAGCATGGTCTAAAGATCATATTTTTTTTTTTAGAAAATGGTGACTCACGGTTATGAAAACTCCGTTTTTCAATACATAGTGCTTAAGGTTTTGATTGTGACTTTTGTTAAGCTTGTTGTTAACTTAATTAAGCATACTTAAAAATAATCTTTATAATTATTATGAATCCTTTGATAAAACATAAGTTAGATGATTTCAAAGCCTTAAGTCACGTTGTTACCGATTTTAAGCTAAATCATGTTTTGCGATAGAATTAGAATTTGATATTTATGAATCATTCCAAAAACTTTAATATCACCTAAATACCAGTAGCTTTCATTTAGAAATAATTAAGAACAATTTGTTGAGAAACACACATTAGTAAAAAGTGACCTTTTCCAAGTAATGTATCCTTTATTATCTTTAACACCTTTAATGGTTCTTATAGGTTTTTTTTTTAGACATTTAAACATACTTGTTGGGCTATATTTTATTGAGGCATGAACATTAGTTATTGGGCTAGTTTATTTTAGATTTGGGCTTGTTTATTAATGGGCTTATGGGCTTAATTGTAGTTTACGATTTGGGCCATGTGGGCCGGTTTCTTGATTACGATTTTATTAGGGTTTGTTTTGGGTAGTATATAAACCCATTTATGTTTATGATTGAGTAAGCTTTTCTAATACACTTTCAAGTGTACGATTTCTTGTGTTCTTTAAAGTTTACGATCAGCTTCAACTTGTAGAGTTTATCATTCAAGATTCAATCTTTCTCATAGATTGAATCTATTTCTTCTACTTGTTTCTTGAATCAATCGCATTTGAGGTTTCCGCACTCATTTGTGATCGAATATCGTGTTGACGGTTTGATCTCGGACCAACAATTGGTATCAGAGCCAAGAATCATTGATTCGAGGCTCACACGATATTGATTCAAGCAGTTTTCTGGGTTTTTGGTTGGTTTTTGAAGATTTGAAGGTGTTCTTGGCGTTTACGATTGCTCCTGCTGGTGTTCTTCAAGTTTACGATTAGTTTTCTGGGCTTGTTGTGTGTTTACGACATCAAGATTGCATTTTTAGGCGTTTACGACTTGTACTTTCGGTGTTTACGATCTTTCCTGGTCGTAATCAGAGTTTACGACTTTGCATTGCCGGAAACACGGGATCGGAATCGGTGTTTACGATCAATTGGATCGTAATTGAAGTTTACGATTGTCTCTAATCGGAATCAGGTGTTTACGACTCAGGGATCGTAATCGCATATCGTAATCAGGGTTTACGATATTTTAAGGCGATTTTGTGTTTGCGATTTTGGGTTTTATCGAAAACGGTGTTCACGATCGTAATCAGGCATTTACGATCGTAATCAAGTGATTTACATCGTAATCTCAGTTTTTGAACGTTTGGACTTTAGATTTAGGTTCCCTTTGCTATCGTAATGGATTTCGAACCAAGTATGTATCAGAAGCTGGATTTTGAAATTGGATCCATCACTCGCCCACCTAGACTCACCTCGGCGGATAACTTTTTGGAATGGAAATATCGGTTTGAAAACCACTTGAAGAGTGTTGACTTAAGATTGTGGAGAGCGGTGATTAATGGACCACATGTACCTACACATGGAGAAGGAGCTAAATCTGGAAAAGCTAAGACTGAAGAAGAGTTTGATGATGATGACTGGGAAAGATGTAACAAGGCTGAGAGGGCATTTGTAATTATGACCATGGCACTAACACCTGACATTGCTCAAGGATTTAAGCACTGCAAAACAGCGAAGGATCTCTGGAATGCTTTGATTGTGGCCTATGAGGGAAATCCAGACATTAAGGCGAGTCGCAAGCAAATGTTGAAACAGAAATTCAATCTGTTCAACCATATCCAAGGTGAATCTTTTGAAGCACAAGTGCAAAGGTTTGTGTCTCTGATGGCAGAAATGTCAAGCTATGGTGTGGAGCCAGAATTGGAAGATAAGAATTTGAAGCTGCTGAATAGTTTACCAAAGTCTTGGAACACCAATATCTCAATCATTAAGGATAACAACAAGCTGAGTGAGCTGTCTCTTGATGAAATGATCAACAAACTCAAGTCCAAGCTAATTGATGACAAGCAGAGAGAGTTGAACCATATAAGCTCTCTTAGTTTGGCAGGGAAACTAAATCAAGCTCTGTTGTCACAAGATGTGGAGGCTAAGCATGAAGTGAAGTCAACTGGAAATGGATCAAGCTCAGTCACAAAGTCAACTGCTTTTGTGGCTCAACCTCAAGGAAGTTCAAGTGGAAATGTCAACCCTGATGATACAAATGATCCCAATTTTGCTCTTGGTATGGGTTTTATGAACAACTACCATGCTCTCATGGCCGGAACTCTTGTGCCTACTGATATGTTTTCTGGTGAGCTGAACCAGATAAATCCTGAAGATGTTGAGATGCTGGATGTCTCAAGGCAGATGGCTATGGCAGTGTTCAGAGCAAAGAAATTCATGGCAAAGACAGGGAGAAACGTCTGGAAAGATCAAGACAAGATAAGGATGGGGTTTGACAAAAGCAAGCTGAGGTGCTACAATTGTGATGAATACGAGCATTTTTCTAGGGAGTGCACTAAGCCTAAGAAAGAGAAGGTCGATGAGAAGAATTGTCACACCCCCAAAATACCACTAACGGAGTTTATACCGTTAAGGGGCGCGACTAGACCAGGATCCACAACCACAGTTACAAATACTAAACGAATCAGGGTTAGTTCAAACACAATTTATAGATGGAGTCTCAGATATAACGCAGCGGAATAAAATATTGTCTTATAGCACTAACCACGTGCTTTACAAAGTTAACATTGTTTTAAAATTCCCAAGTTAAGTTTTAAACAGAAATAAACGTCTTCTTGTGCCATGCCAACCTCCAGCGGATACTCCTTAGCGATCTGCAAAAGTTTAAACCACGCAAGTGTCAACCTAACGGTTGGTGAGTTCACAGTGGGCTTGTCATGCATTGGCCCGGTCTCATAATCATAATTCATGTCAAGATATATTTACAAAATGTTTATTTGTGAAAAGCAATGCTCGTATTTAATTCTCAGTTTATAAATGGTTTGTCCGTGACCACGTCATCGGGTATGTACTAGTTCCGTAAAGTTAAAGGACTCAACCGATATCGCGGGTAGCTAATCCGTTGTTCCATGCTCTAAGGAAGTTTGTACCAAAGCTGACTTATTTGTGGGGGCCGAGCCATCCCGTACGGTGCGGACCAAGTCATCGCGTTTTCTGCCTCCCCCGTGTCCTCTCGGGACCACGGTCAAATAGGCTGATATTGTTCCTCCGTGCACTCCCCGTGCCACGGGGCGGAGTTTGTCAAACTCCAGTAGATCTACCCAACATCCCCTCGCTTTACAATTAATGGCACAATTTTAGATGAGGACTTTTAAGTTATAAGGCATCCTTAGAAAACATGTGATATCATATGGTTTAGACTTTAACCTACACTAGCCATATTAAAACAGTTTTCAGTTTTGTTTCAAAAGCAGTTTGATCAGAATTCACAAGTGTTCCCATAAAACACTTCGGTTCATCAAGAGGGTGCCGAGCATCCCGTATTCTCAAGTTTATCAGTGAGGTGCCTAGCACTCTCGAGTTTGTCAGCATTGTTTCCGTTAAGTTATTCTGTGTGGCCCATCGGACTCACGGTAAGCGGGTTAGTGACACTCACCTTTGGTTGCACTGCTACACTTGCTAATAATCCAAGTATCGCTTATCGAAGACCTATGAACACGTTTAGGTCTTAAGTATTAGTTTCGTGTCTAATCTTTACTTAACGTCACTATGGCCCATAACATAGCACGTTGCAACTATGACTCGACATACCGACACACGACACCAATGGTTGATCATAAACAAGGGTTCATATAAATCAGATATCAGGCATGTTTCATCATGGCATAATCATGTAAGTCATGGCATAACACTTTAAGCAAATTTCACAAGTTTGGTTTTTAGGTCAGGTCTTAGTTTCGCTAGCATAGTTTCGCTAGGCAGTTTCGCTAGGTGCACGGGCAGCACTTTCGCTAGGCAATGCCCGGTAACACAGTTTCGCTAGGCTAGTTTCGCCCGAAACTGCTGACGCAGTTTCGCTAGCCTAGTTTCGCAGGGAAACTGGTTTGAACTTTCGTTCAGGTATTTCGCTCGATAGTTTCGCTCGAGCTGGTCTGGTCAGGTTCCCGGCGACACTATAGTTTCGCTGGTCAGTGTCGCTGGAAGGATGCACAATTTCGCTACTTAGTTTCGCCCAGAGAACAACAGTTTCGCTGGTCGCGAAAAACATACGGATTTGCCTAAAAATCAACCTAACAGCTTCTGATCATACATGCAATTCATTATCTAGCATCTATGGGCATTTACTAACATAAATCAAGCAACTTTAACATGTTTTACATGCATTTTGTCATCAAATCACCAAGAACACATATAAAACCCTAAAATGACTAAAATGGCATAAATCTCTATCATGGTTGGATTTCATACGCAAAGTTATCAACTTTATTACAGATCTAGCATCCTAAAGCATACATACAGAAGATCAAGCAATATTATGGAGGTTTGAGCATGCTTTAAGAAGAAAACATATAGAAAACACATAAAGCATAGATTTTGGGACTCACGGTTGATCCTAGAATCGATAGAGGAGAAGAGATGATGATCTAGAGGCTGAGATCTTGGTCTCTTGATGGTATTCTCGGCTGACCAGGTTCCAGAGAGTATGTGTGTGTGTTTGTTGTGTGGTTGAGCAAATGAGGCTACTAGGGTTCATTAAGTTTATTTATATCAGAGGCTAGTTTCGCTGGCAGTTTCGCTGGCGGGCGAAACTGGCTCTGATCTCGGGTACATTGATCAGTCTAGCCTGCTACCGGGCGAATCTGTAGTTTCGCTCGGTAGTTTCGCTGACTACCAAATTTAGGCAATTTTCACATAATTCAAGTATTTACAATTAATCATGCTATTCACAATAGTAAGTCATGTATCTAAATCACGTTGCACATAAATATAATCAATGATGAACACATAACACATATGGACGGGTTCGGTGATCAACCAAAGGTCGTGGACGTATTCGGCCTAGTTATGCATTAGCTACTTATAACGTAACTAACGGGTTTGTCTAACGGAAGTTAACCTTGAAATTCTCGGGTGTCACATCATTCCCCTGAAATTGGAATTTTCGTCCCGAAAATTATTCTTGTGTCGTAGCGTTCGCAGCATCAGCTGTCGTCGTTGCTATCGTCGCTGGGGAAAGAAAGCAAAAAGTTTTAGGGTTGTCACATCCTCCTCCTGTTAAGGAATTTTGGTCCCCAAAATTTAAATCATACCATGAGTTTCCGTGGACGTTTGCTCGAACAGGTGAGGATACTTTTTCTTCATCTGATCCTCACGTTCCCAAGTATATTCAGGTCCACGTCTTGAGTTCCATCGCACCTTGACGATCGGAATCTTGCTACGTTTGAGGGCTTTCTCCTCGCGTCCCATGATTTCTACTGGTTGCTCAATAAATCTCAGATGTTCGTCAATTTCCAATTCCTCCAGAGGAATTATTTCGATGTCTTCAGCCAGACATTTCTTTAGGTTGGAAACGTGAAACACGTTGTGAACTCCATCGAGTTCAGCAGGGAGTTGCAATCGATAGGCCACCGGGCCTACTTCCCCAATTATTTCAAACGGACCGATGTAGCGAGGATTTAACTTTCCACGCTTTCCGAAGCGTATCACTCCCTTCCAAGGAGATACCTTCAGCAGTACTTTGTCACCCACCTCGAACTTTAGAGGTTTTCGGCGTTTGTCGGCATAGCTCTTTTGTCGATCACGCGCTGCAGCTAGCCGTTGTCTGATTTGAATAATCCGTTCGGTCATATCGTGGATAACGTCCGGTCCAGTGAGCCCTTTCTCACCTGTTTCAGCCCAACACACGGGCGATCTACATTTCCTGCCATACAGTGCTTCAAAAGGTGCAGCACCTATACTTGAATGATAACTATTGTTGTAAGAGAACTCCACCAGTGGAAGGTGAGTCTCCCAATCTTTTCCGAAGTCAAGGACACAAGCTCGGAGCATATCTTCTAATGTTTGAATTGTTCGTTCCGTCTGACCATCAGTCTGCGGGTGATAAGCTGTACTCATGTCTAGACGGGTTCCCAATGCTTCCTGCATTGATTGCCATAGCCGGGAAGTGAATCGAGGATCTCGATCAGAAATTATAGTCCTTGGCACACCGTGAAGCTTCACAATTCGGTCAATGTACAGCTTTGTCAACTTATCCATATTATCACTTTCCTTCATCGGAATGAAATGTGCAGATTTGGTTAACCGATCGATGATAACCCAAATCGCATCCGGTTGATTTGATCGATGAGGTAATCCCGTTACAAAATCCATGGAGATGTCCTCCCATTTCCATTCTGGGATCTTTGGTTGTTGTAGTAAACCAGAAGGCTTTTGATATTCGATCTTGACCCTTGAACATGTTAAACACTTAGCCACATATCGAGCAATGTCGGCTTTCATGTTCGGCCACCAATAAAGATTCTTCAAGTCCTGATACATTTTATCCGATCCAGGGTGCACCGAATACCTTGATTTGTGAGCCTCGTCCATCACGAGCTCACGGAGATTTCCAAACATTGGAACCCAGATTCTGTCATTGTAATACGTGAGTCCATCGGACTTAACTTCAGAATGGCCATCTACACCACGTAGTGCTTCAGCTGCGAAGTTCTCTGCTTTCAAAGCTTCTCGTTGGCAGTCACGGATTCGATCCGGTAATCCTGAATGTATTGTAAGTTGAAGCGCTCGTACCCGACGAGGCTTTTCGTACTCTTTTCTGCTTAGGGCATCAGCCACAACGTTGGCTTTTCCAGGATGATACTTAATAGCCAAATCATAATCGTTCAGTAACTCAACCCACCTTCTTTGCCGCATGTTGAGATCTTTCTGATCGAAGATGTGTTGTAAACTCTTATGGTCGGTGAATATTGTGCACTTTGTTCCATATAAGTAGTGTCTCCAAATCTTAAGTGCATGAACAACGGCTCCCATTTCCAAATCATGCGTTGTATAATTCTTTTCAGTATCCTTTAGTTGCCTGGACCCATAGGCAATTACTTTATCTCGTTGCATCAACACGCAACCGAGTCCTTGGATTGATGCATCGCAATAAACTACAAAATCGTCAACTCCATCTGGTAACGCAAGGATTGGAGCCGAACATAACATATCTTTGAGCGTTTGGAACGCGCGCTCTTCCTTCTCACCCCATCTGTATTGCACTCCTTTGTGCGTTAAGGCCGTTAAGGGTTGAGCCAGTTGAGAGAAACCCTTAATAAACCTTCGATAATATCCGGCAAGTCCTAAAAATTGTCGGATCTCTGTTGGCGCTCTTGGGGTAGACCAGTTCTTAATTGCTTCCACTTTGGCTGGATCTACATGGATTCCTTCCTCATTTACAATGTGTCCAAGAAACTGGACTTCGCGGATCCAAAAGTCGCATTTCGAAAACTTAGCATAAAGCTGTTCCTTGCGGAGCAAGTCCAGTATAAGTCGCAGATGCTCCTCATGTTCTTCCTTTGACTTTGAGTAGATCAAAATATCGTCGATGAAGACTATCACAAACTTGTCGAGGTACGGCTTGCACACTCGATTCATTAAATCCATAAACACAGCCGGTGCATTGGTTAGCCCAAACGGCATAACCAGGAATTCGTAGTGACCATACCGAGTTCTGAAAGCAGTCTTGGGTACATCTTCATCACGAACGCGAAGCTGGTGATATCCAGACCGTAGATCAATCTTTGAAAAGTAGCTTGAACCTTGCAGTTGATCGAAGAGATCGTCGATTCGAGGAAGTGGATATCGATTCTTGATCGTAACTTTGTTAAGCTCTCGGTAGTCAATGCACATGCGGAACGTTCCATCCTTCTTCTTAACAAACAGTACCGGAGCTCCCCATGGAGACGAACTTGGACGAATGAACCCCTTGTCGAGTAGCTCTTGCAGTTGTGAGGAGAGTTCGTTGAGTTCACTTACAGCCAATCGGTAAGGTGCGCGTGCAATTGGAGCGGCACCCGGGGCCAAATCAATCCCAAACTCAACTTGTCTAAATGGAGGCAAACCAGGCAGATCTTCGGGAAATACGTCTTGAAAGTCGCGAACTATCGGGTAATCATCTATTTTGCGCTCGGGATGTGTCGTGTCAGTGACGTTTGCAAGAATCGCGAAGTGACCCTTACGGAGGCATTTCTGAGCTTTGAGAAATGAGATAATACCAGTTACTACTCCACCTTTTTCGCCTTGAACCGTTAATTCTTTGCCGTCTTCGAGTGGAATACGAACCACTTTTTCCTTACACAAAATTTCAGCCCGATTCTCGGATAACCAATCCATTCCTACTATAACGTCGAAACTACCAATTGGGAAAGGCATAAGGTCGATTCCTAGGGTATGGCCCGCTAGTTCTAGCTTACAATCCTTAACTATCTGGGTAGTATCATGAAGTTTACCATTTGCTAGTTCTACCACATATTTAGCATCTAAGGCAATCGGTTTAGCATTAATTATTCTAGCAAATTTAGTGGAAATAAAGCTTTTCTCAGCACCAGAATCAAATAAAACAGTAGCAAAGAAACCGTTCAAAATAAATTTACCGTTGATCACGTTGGCATCATTGCGAGCTTCACCCTGGCCCATGACGAAAGCTCGGCCTCTACCATTTCCACCATTCCCGTTTCCACCATTACCATTGCCATTCCCATTACCATTTCCTCCACCGTTACCATTCCCACCGTTATTTCCCTGATTAACATTACCTTGTCTTCTTAACTGAGGGCAGTCTCTCTTGATGTGACCTTGAGCACCACACTCAAAGCAGCCACGGGCTCCCCCATTGTTGTTGTTCTGGTTCTGACCGTTGTTTCCATTACCCCGATTGTTCCCATAGTTGTTGTTTCTTCTGGGGCGATTTTGTTGTTCGGGCAAGGTCGCCCAACAGTCTTTTGCTTCGTGGCCTCCCTTGCCACACCTTTCACAGCTCTGGTTCTTCCTACAGACACCAGCATGATGTTTTCCACATCTGATACACAGAGGCAGGTTACCCCTGTAGTTGCCTTGACCATTTCCGCCCTGGCGGTAGTTGCTGCTGTTGTTCCCCGATCTCTTGCTTTGACCCTGGGAGTTGAAAGACCTCCCAGTACTATTACCCACACTTTGCACATTCATCGAATTTTCAGGAGCTTCATCTTCAGCCTTTCTCTTGCCACTCAAGGCAGTCTTTTCAGTAGCTTTTGCAGGGAGGGTACCTTTCTCGACCTCTTGATCGGTAAGCTTGTGAGCCAAACGAATGGCTTGCTGCACGTTTGCGGGGTTGCTGGCAGTTACCAGTCCCTTGATTTGAGGCGCGAGGCCTTCCAGGTAACGCTCGACGCGTTTGAATTCAGCATCAACCATTGAGGGGCACAAAACCTCATATTCGTGATATCGTGCAGTGTATTGCTCAATCTCAGACCCAGACATCTTCAAGTTCAGGAATTCACCCTCAAGCTTCTTCACTTGATCACGTGGACAGTATTCTTCCATGATCAGCTCTTTAAATGCTGCCCACTGCATGTTGTCAGCCGCTTCTAGCCCAACCATCTGAATCTCAGCGTTCCACCAGGAGAGGGCAGCTCCTTCAAAAGTACCAGTGGCGAATTTCACTCTGCTTTCAGCTGGGCAGTTACACATGGAGAAGACCTTCTCGGACTTCTCAATCCATCGGAGGAGTCCTACAGCTCCTTCTTCGCCGGAAAACATCATCGGCTTACAGTCCATGAAGGACTTGAACGTACAGTGGTGTTGGTTTCCTGATGCATAAATAGTTCGGATTTTAAATTTAAACAGGTCATGATATAATTGCTTTGCGCCTTAACCGGCATAATAGTTACCCTGTGCGGCATATGCAGCTTGGACGGCTGCCACCGCGGCTTGCACATGCTCAGCAATCATCGCTTGCAGCTGTGCAGGCGTCATGTGAATACCACCTCTTCCGTTTCCTCTTCCAGACATCTTGCTGAACAGTTTAAAGTAGCCAGTGTTCAGTCACAGTTAAATTTTATACATATCCCATAATATGTATATTGGCCAGTTCCCGTTATCCCACTATTAGTCCAGAAAATTTTGTGCAAAATCGAGGCGTCGTCGCAGGACGTCGTAAATGCTATCGTCGAAGGTCGGCTTCCCATAAAGTCACCGTCGGCGTAGTTGTCGTAGTAGAAATCAGGACGTAGCGTGTAGCATCGTTTCGTTGTCGCTTTCCCCAGAGTAGTGTGCGTACTTGCAGTCGCATTTCGCATTCGTGTGTGAAAATTTCCTAAGGTCCTTCCGTTAGACTACTTAGACACGGTCTATACATATATACTCATATATATATATATATATATATACATATTAAGCCTTTACTTACACAGCAGAGCGAGTATCCCAGGTTGGCACGTAAAAATTTTGTCTTTGGGAATTTGTTTGTTTGTTTTGTAACCAAGGTTTTCAAGTTGCAGTTTCCAAATCGTTTTCAAAAATGATTCCAGTTCTCTGCAACCTATGGCTCTGATACCAATCTGTCACACCCCCAAAATACCACTAACGGAGTTTATACCGTTAAGGGGCGCGACTAGACCAGGATCCACAACCACAGTTACAAATACTAAACGAATCAGGGTTAGTTCAAACACAATTTATAGATGGAGTCTCAGATATAACGCAGCGGAATAAAATATTGTCTTATAGCACTAACCACGTGCTTTACAAAGTTAACATTGTTTTAAAATTCCCAAGTTAAGTTTTAAACAGAAATAAACGTCTTCTTGTGCCATGCCAACCTCCAGCGGATACTCCTTAGCGATCTGCAAAAGTTTAAACCACGCAAGTGTCAACCTAACGGTTGGTGAGTTCACAGTGGGCTTGTCATGCATTGGCCCGGTCTCATAATCATAATTCATGTCAAGATATATTTACAAAATGTTTATTTGTGAAAAGCAATGCTCGTATTTAATTCTCAGTTTATAAATGGTTTGTCCGTGACCACGTCATCGGGTATGTACTAGTTCCGTAAAGTTAAAGGACTCAACCGATATCGCGGGTAGCTAATCCGTTGTTCCATGCTCTAAGGAAGTTTGTACCAAAGCTGACTTATTTGTGGGGGCCGAGCCATCCCGTACGGTGCGGACCAAGTCATCGCGTTTTCTGCCTCCCCCGTGTCCTCTCGGGACCACGGTCAAATAGGCTGATATTGTTCCTCCGTGCACTCCCCGTGCCACGGGGCGGAGTTTGTCAAACTCCAGTAGATCTACCCAACATCCCCTCGCTTTACAATTAATGGCACAATTTTAGATGAGGACTTTTAAGTTATAAGGCATCCTTAGAAAACATGTGATATCATATGGTTTAGACTTTAACCTACACTAGCCATATTAAAACAGTTTTCAGTTTTGTTTCAAAAGCAGTTTGATCAGAATTCACAAGTGTTCCCATAAAACACTTCGGTTCATCAAGAGGGTGCCGAGCATCCCGTATTCTCAAGTTTATCAGTGAGGTGCCTAGCACTCTCGAGTTTGTCAGCATTGTTTCCGTTAAGTTATTCTGTGTGGCCCATCGGACTCACGGTAAGCGGGTTAGTGACACTCACCTTTGGTTGCACTGCTACACTTGCTAATAATCCAAGTATCGCTTATCGAAGACCTATGAACACGTTTAGGTCTTAAGTATTAGTTTCGTGTCTAATCTTTACTTAACGTCACTATGGCCCATAACATAGCACGTTGCAACTATGACTCGACATACCGACACACGACACCAATGGTTGATCATAAACAAGGGTTCATATAAATCAGATATCAGGCATGTTTCATCATGGCATAATCATGTAAGTCATGGCATAACACTTTAAGCAAATTTCACAAGTTTGGTTTTTAGGTCAGGTCTTAGTTTCGCTAGCATAGTTTCGCTAGGCAGTTTCGCTAGGTGCACGGGCAGCACTTTCGCTAGGCAATGCCCGGTAACACAGTTTCGCTAGGCTAGTTTCGCCCGAAACTGCTGACGCAGTTTCGCTAGCCTAGTTTCGCAGGGAAACTGGTTTGAACTTTCGTTCAGGTATTTCGCTCGATAGTTTCGCTCGAGCTGGTCTGGTCAGGTTCCCGGCGACACTATAGTTTCGCTGGTCAGTGTCGCTGGAAGGATGCACAATTTCGCTACTTAGTTTCGCCCAGAGAACAACAGTTTCGCTGGTCGCGAAAAACATACGGATTTGCCTAAAAATCAACCTAACAGCTTCTGATCATACATGCAATTCATTATCTAGCATCTATGGGCATTTACTAACATAAATCAAGCAACTTTAACATGTTTTACATGCATTTTGTCATCAAATCACCAAGAACACATATAAAACCCTAAAATGACTAAAATGGCATAAATCTCTATCATGGTTGGATTTCATACGCAAAGTTATCAACTTTATTACAGATCTAGCATCCTAAAGCATACATACAGAAGATCAAGCAATATTATGGAGGTTTGAGCATGCTTTAAGAAGAAAACATATAGAAAACACATAAAGCATAGATTTTGGGACTCACGGTTGATCCTAGAATCGATAGAGGAGAAGAGATGATGATCTAGAGGCTGAGATCTTGGTCTCTTGATGGTATTCTCGGCTGACCAGGTTCCAGAGAGTATGTGTGTGTGTTTGTTGTGTGGTTGAGCAAATGAGGCTACTAGGGTTCATTAAGTTTATTTATATCAGAGGCTAGTTTCGCTGGCAGTTTCGCTGGCGGGCGAAACTGGCTCTGATCTCGGGTACATTGATCAGTCTAGCCTGCTACCGGGCGAATCTGTAGTTTCGCTCGGTAGTTTCGCTGACTACCAAATTTAGGCAATTTTCACATAATTCAAGTATTTACAATTAATCATGCTATTCACAATAGTAAGTCATGTATCTAAATCACGTTGCACATAAATATAATCAATGATGAACACATAACACATATGGACGGGTTCGGTGATCAACCAAAGGTCGTGGACGTATTCGGCCTAGTTATGCATTAGCTACTTATAACGTAACTAACGGGTTTGTCTAACGGAAGTTAACCTTGAAATTCTCGGGTGTCACAAGAATGCTGCTGAGGTCAAAGGTAAGGTTGAAGCAAAGGCTCTGGTTGTTCAGGAAGGAGGCGGCTATGATTGGACTCCTCAATTGAAAGAGTTTAGTATGTCTCATGCTATGATTGCTTCCATGGAAAGGGATGAAGATGAAGAGCATGCTTTTGTTGTGACTGTAGATGAACCTAAGGAGAGCCCGATGGAGGAAAATGAAGCTTTAGCAGCGGATCACACCAAGGTATGTTCTAACCCTACTTGTGATCGTATAATTACTGGTCTTAGACAATTTTGCAAAAATTTTCAATTGGAATTGTTTGAGGTAAAATGTGAAAGAAGCTCATTTAAGGGTAGATGGCAAAAGAATGAAGAAAAGGTTAAAGCCTAGAAATTAGACATAGTGAAATATAAGAAACTAGCAACTGAGAACGCTTATCTGTATGACAACGCTAAGTTAGAAATAGCTGAGCATAGTAAGCAGATAGATGACCTTAAGCATAAAAACAATGAGTTGCAGGTGAAGCTTGATATGAATCTTATGAGAAGCAAAAGAATGTTACAGGCTAGTAAATCTCTGAACACATGCATAACTGATGTTAGAATGGGTAAGGAGAAAGGTGGCATAGGAATTAGCTTTGCAAACAAGAACGATGTTCCTTAAGATAAAACTAGAGATGTAATAGGAATGATCTTGGAGGAGGATCAGATAGATAGATTTGCATCTGATATGCATGAAGAAGGACCTCCCTTAGATAGTGACTTGGTTGGAGTGAAGCCTATGACAGAAGAGGAAATAGAAAATGAAAAACACATGACTTATGGGTTGGGTGATAAGAATAGAGTGATGACAGACACGTGTGAAGCAGGTCCATCAAAGACTTCTCTGAATAATTGTGTGAGCTCTTCTGATGTATCTATTTATTGTGCAGATGAAGTAGAAATCAAAGACATTTCTAAGGAGGATGCAGAATGTTAGAGAGTGGAAGAGAGTCACGTGTCTAGTAGTTCTAGTGTTTATTTACCTAAGGATGATGTAATGGCACTTGTGTCAGAACTTGAAACATCCAAGTCAAAACGAATAGTTGTACCAGTGTTAAAAAATGTTTCTGAATCAAATGAAAAAGTGACTGGTTTTAAAATTCGTGTGCCTAACACAAAAATTGGCCGTGAGACCAAGCCCAAAGATTTTGTTGCTTATCCCCAGGTTGTGTCAGCTTTTAATAGAACAAACAAAACTAAATCAGAACAATTTTGTCTGATCACACAACCTGAAAGGGATACAAAACATGTGATACACAAGTGGGATGATAAGCCAGAGTGGAAATCATCGTACCCAAGACGTTCATATTTGTGTAGCCATGTAAATGGACCTAGACCTATGAATTGTTTTCAATGTGGGAAGCCAGGACATTTTGCTGCCAATTGCTTAAATAGACCTTATCAACCATACTGTCCACACAACCCGCGGACCAGTATGCTGCAGAAAATGATGGCAGGAGAAAACAAAAACCAAAAACAACAAGCTTTGTCTAAGGGGAAGCAGATTTTAGAACCAATGAAGACTGAACAGTCTAAGGTTTTGAACACAAAAGCCCCGATGACAAAGCATGTTGAAGAAAAGTGGAATGTGACTAGACCTTCAAACTCTTCTTACAAACCTAAGGGAGTTTATCAAAGAAAAGACAAAATGAAAACAAAACCTTTTGAGAAACAAGTGCCTAAAGTCAACCTTGTTGCTAAACCTAAGGGCAAAGTAGTAATTGAAAAACCAAAAGTGATCACTCAAACAAAACAGATGGTTTATACTAAATTGAAACTTGAGTGGACACCTATTGTTAAGTCAAAAGGCAAAAAGGTCACATCTCCATCAAAGAAACAATCACCAGCAAAGAACTCAACTAGCAGTTCTAACACTCAAAAACAACCCACTTGGAAACCTAAAGTCAATACTCAAATTTTGAGTAAACCTGAATCTAAAGCAGGAATGTCTTTCAAATTGGTTAACTACATTGACTCCAAAGGAGTGCCCAGATCAGTTATGACCTGCGTACCTGACTCTAACTGATCTCCGTTTTTGTAGGGACAGCCAAGTAGTTCTATCAAAAATCTCTGGTACGTTGATAGCAGTTACTCCCGACACATGACCGGAGACTTATCCCTATTGGAAGAGGTACAAGACTTCAATGGCGGAGGAGTATCTTTTGCAGGTGGGGTAGGTGGTAGAATCAGTAAGAAAGGGGTTGTGAAGAGTGGAAGCTTGACATTTTCTGACGTACACTATGTAGAGGAGCTGTCTCATAGTTTACTAAGTGTGTCGCAAATGTGTGATAAAGACTTTTCAGTCCTGTTCATGAAGAAGGAATGCATAATCCTCAAGCCAGGCTTCGAAATTCCAGAGGAGTGCATCTTAATGCGCACTCCAATAGGAGGAAAATCCTATCAGATGAATTTGGGTAAACCTCCAACTACAGAAGAAGCCTGTCTTATCTCAAAGCAGAATGAGAATTTAGCGTTATTATGGCATCGTCGCCTGGGGCATGCCAATATGAAGAATCTGTCTAAGCTGGCTAAAGGAGAGCACGTTAGAAATTTACCGATCAAAGATTTCTCGTCTGTGGAGAAATGTGTGGCTTGTGCTAAGGGGAAGCAACACAAGTTGCCACACCGTCCAAAGGTTATTAATTCTGTCTCTTCTGTTCTTCAACTCTTACATATGGATCTTTTTGGTCCCATGCAGGTACAAAGCATCAGCAAGTTTTCTAATTGTCTCGTAATAGTGGATGATTATTCGCGTTATACTTGGGTCTTCTTTTTATCAAACAAGTACGAAACTCCGACCCTTGTAAAACAGTTCGTCACGCTTTTAGAAAACCAGCTGAACAAGAGAGTGAAGGGCATAAGAACTGACAATGGAACAGAATTCAAGAATGCAGAGTTGAACATGTTTTGTGGTGAGAAGGGTATTGAAAGGCAGTTCAATGTTCCTTATACACCACAACAAAATGGAGTTGCAGAAAGAATGAATAGGACACTCATTGAGGCTGCGAGAACGATGATGTGTGAGGCAAAACTACCAATCTTCTTTTGGGCAGAGGCGGTGAATACAGCTTGTTATGTGAAAAATAGAGTACTTCTGAACAAGCAACACGAGAAGACTCCATATCAGATTGTTTATGGTGAAAAGCCAAGGGTGGGGTACTTCAAGACCTTCGGATGTCCATGCACGGTGCTAATTTAGTTCGATGTAGGGAAATTCGAAGCCAAAGCCGATGAGTGCTATTTTGTCGGTTACTCAGCAAATAGTGCTTATCGCGTGTACAACAAAACCACCAAGTTGATTATTGAGACGTTTGATGTGGATTGGATGGAGGATAATCCAACTGATTCGGGTACTGGACCAGATTGGGTCTTTGACTACGGATCGCTGTTTGAAGGTTTCAAATTCTCCAATGTTTTCCACAATCTGGGAGAAGAAGAAGATATCATTGCTCCTAGTCCTGAAGTGAGGCCACATGTGGAAAGAGCATCGGCAGAGACGTCACAAAATTCCAATGCAAATGTTCCAGAATGTTCAGGAACACGCGATGCTCCAGTGGATTCTCAAGGCCCAGGTATGTCTGATAATGTTAATAATACTAACTTGCCTGTTACTGCTTCACTGCCTGATGTTCAAGAGAGTCGAATAAACAAAGATCATCCACTCAGTAACGTGGTAGGGCCAGTGACAGCAGGAGTCACAACGAGAAGCCGCACGGGAAACATTAACTTCTGCATGTTCTCCTGTTTCATTTCCCAGATTGAGCCTCCAAATGTGATGGTTGCTCTCAAAGATCCAAATTGGATGGAGGCCATGCACAATGAATTGAACCAGTTCTCAAAGCTGGGAGTGTGGCGACTTGTGAAGAGGCCAGCTGACAAGAAGGTTATTCCTACGAGGTGGTTATATAAGAACAAAAAGGATGACACCAGAATTATTGTCAGAAACAAGGCGAGATTGATAGTACAAGGGCACATGCAAGTTCATGGGATTGACTACGATGAGGTATACGCTCCGGTGGCAAGATTGGAAGCAATTCGGATCTTTCTGGTTGTGGCATCGTATCTCAATTTTACGGTACATCAGATGGATGAGAAGACTGCCTTCCTTTATGCATAGATGAATGAAGAAGTTTATGTAACTCAACCACCAGGGTTCATAGATGAAGAAAATCCTGATCAAGTTTATCTGCTGGATAAGGCCTTGTATGGTTTGCATCAAGCTCCGCGCACCTGGTATGAAACTCTGTCCAATCACTTGGTGGAGAATGGATATACAAGAGGAGTGGTTGATCAAACGCTGTTCAGAAAGAGGGTGAAGGATGGTATAATCATGGTGCAAGTTTATGTAGATGACATTATCTACGGATCAACAAACGAGGAATTGTACACTGAATTTAAACAAATTATGAGGAAAAAGTTTGAAATGAGTGACCAAGGTGAAATGAGTTTCTTTCTTGCATTACAAGTAAAACAGGATGAATCGGGAATTCTTATTCATCAGGCAAAGTATGTGAATGAGATTCTCGAGAAATTCAAGATGCAGGATTGCAAGCCCATTTCCACTCCCATGGCATCCAGGCCACTTTTGTCAGCTGATCTTAATGGAGAACTAGTGAGTGAATTCCAGACATCATGCATGCAGTTTGTGTGTGTGCACGCTATCAGGCCAACCCTAAACTTTCTCATTTATCTGCTGTTAAGCGTATCTTTAGGTATCTGAAGGGCAAGCCTAGGCTTGGTCTTTGGTACCCAAAGAACACTGATTTTCAATTATATGCTTTTACTGACAGTGACTATGGAGGTAGTGACCTTGACTAGAAATTTACTACTGGAGGATGTCAGTACCTGGGAGATAGGCTCATCTCATGGCAGAGCAAAAAGCAGCATACCGTATCAAAATCAACAGCCGAAGCTGAGTACGTGGCAGCATCTGCCGGTACTTCACAGGTAGTATGGATCCAAAACCAGCTCACAGATTACGGTATGGAATTCGTTAACACTCCTATCTTCTGTGATAATGCTGCTGCTCTGGAAATTGTAAAAAACCCTGTCCAACATTCCAAAACCAAGCATATAGACATAAAGGTTCATTTCATACGTGATTGCTATGATCGGGAGCTAATTCAGCTTCAAAAGGTAAGCTCCGATCAGAATGTGTCGGACATTTTTACAAAACCCCTTCCTCGTCCAAATTTTGAATCATGCCTTGAAGGCCTAAAGATGATTGCCTTCGAGGAATGATCTGATCAAATTTTATTTGTAAATTTTTTTCTTTTCAGAAATTTTTTTTAAATATATATATATATAGAAAATTTAAAAAAATAGTGTTTGTTTTCAAAAGCCTCATAAAAACAGGGGAAGAAATATCATGTCTCAGAAAATCTAAAAAATATCTGTTTGAGGTTTTTATGATGTCTTTTGTTTGCCTTGAGTTGTTAGGAAGTGATATAAATTTCCATGACGATCGGAGACTGACACGTGTAAGGCAGAAGTGAAAGACGTCTCAAAGATGATGTTCGGTAAGCTAAATCAAAAACAATGATCATCCATTGTAAGTGCAGTAAACTTAACTCTTATATATGTTTAGTTTTCCATCCTAGTTTACATAGTTTAAAAAACTGAGACCCGGCAAAAATAGGTTGAGACTGGTATTTACCTAGTATTCACTCTCTCACACGCCATGTTTATACTGTAAATGACAACTCCTCAGAAAAAGAAAAAGAAAAAGAATTCAAAAAAAAAAAAATAAGTTGTGAAAAAGAAAAAGAAAATGAAAAAGAAAAGAAAATTATTCTGTTGGTCTTCTCTGCGTGCTTATACGGCCGACCTGATTACCAACCAATAATTCATGAAAATAAGAGATAAGTGGTTGTCAAAGCAGTGTTGCATGGTTCCTCAAGTTGGGGGTTTGTGAATCCTCAATAAACTCTGAGGTTGGGTAGGTTTTGCTATGAACAATTGGGTGTGGGGACGGTTAAACATAACGGTAATTATGTACCATATTTAAGCACTTAAAATATTTTTAACTGGATGTGAGTTTATATGATTTCAAAAGATTTTGAGCAATCATTTAGAGCGTCAAGTAACGGAAGCTGAAAAGGGTTCCTCAGTTAAAGATTTGTCTGGTATGATCCATGAAAAACATCAGATTCGAGGCAAGTGTGTTTTTAATTTCTGTAATTAAGTTTTAAATTGTTTTATGTTTTATCTTTAAAATGTTTAAAAATTGTATTTTAAATTTTATTTCTTGATCATGATCAGATACTTGGGGTTTGAGTCTGAGGGGAAGCCTCGTAAAATTCTCAAATTTCTAAAAGGTTTAACATATTTAGAGAATTTACTTTTGTTATGAGGTTTGGGTGCATTTTAAAATGTTTATGTATCTTGAGGGGCGAAATTGAAAATTCTCTTTCATATAACCCAGTTTCCGATATCTGGTCCCCATTTACGATTCTCACATTCTCCTCTGTGTTTACGATCGCTCCCAAGAAAACCCTAACTCCGCCGCCTGTCTCGCCGGAAAATCGTTTCCGACCACATCCGGTTATCGTCCTCACCATCTGACCTCACCATCCTTCTCGCAAGTCATTTCCCATCAAGAACTCTCATCTTTCCTACCGTTTCCACAGATCTATCTCGATCTATTTCACAGATTTTGTGGCTTAAGCCCTAAGTCACGATCATTTCCGATTTTGGTGTTTTCAAGTGAACTTCACACAGTTTTGAAGTCGATTTCTTGTTTAGAACTCGATAAAGGTAATGGTCGTTGGCTGTGTTGAGTTTATGAGGTGTTCTAACCTGTTTTCGAGTTATGCAGGTTTTGGTTATGGCAGAAATGGTGATTACGACTTTCTCGTTGGAGAAGATGACCTTTGGTGATCACGATCATCGTTTATGACCCGGGTTTACGACTCGTGTTTACGACCCGGTTTTACGAATCGGGTTCACGAGTCGGGTCTACGATGCATAGTTTACGATTGGGCTTCGAGTGTTTATGGACGTTTACGATAGGACAGTTTGTTTACGATTGGTCCTCAATTAACCGATCGTAAACTCAATTAATTGACTCGTAAACCCACATGTTGAATCGTAAACATACTTAAAATGTGAATTAAAGTCTTAAACACTTAACATTTTTGAAATCTCATTTAACTTAAGTTAAAATTAAAATTGATCATTTTTTTTGAGATAAATTTTGTGATGTTTGTGAATGTGTGATTCAAAATCAAATATTTTAATTGAACGTTTCAATTGAATTTTTCAGAATTTATCAAATTTAATGAGTTAATCAATTGAACTTCAAGTTGTTTACAAACATAATAGTTTTGATGAATATGTCTGATACATGTGTCTTGTCTTTCTCAGATGGCAGAAGAGATACTAGACGATGAGATAAAGTTTGAACAGGATCACTGCATCCCAGCGTATCTGGAAGACCCGCCGGAGAAACATATGGAACTTTTTTATTCTCTGGTGGCTGGGATGAATACTTGCAAAATAAATCATGCCCCGAGGACGAATGTGCTTATTGACGAGATGCTGGTGAGGGAGTTCTGGGGTACTGCAAGAGAAAATGCTGAAAAGACAAGTATTACCGCAACTGTGCAGAACAGACAAGTAGTGATTGAGGAAGATGATATTAGAAAGGGGATGAACATTACTGATAAAGCCACTGATCCAATCAAGTATCCGAAGGAGGTTGTTCTTGCTGGTGCTCAATCTATGGGGTACGAGGGGAAGTTTCCGCCTATCTTCAAGAAGCTACTGCCTCATTACTGGAGGTGCCTGGCACATTATATGCAGAAGTCATTTCTAGGCAAGAGAACCAGTTTTGATCAGCTGAATCAACTTCATGGAACTACTTTCATCGCATTGGCCTTAGATTGGGATTTCAACTTCTCAAAGATGATGCTGTCTGACTGGGTAGGCAATGCTGATCTGAGTGCCAGAGAACAGTTTTTGATGACACCAAGGTTTGTGCAAATGGTGGTGATGAAGAAATACCCGATGATTGAAGAAAGGATAGAGAAGTTGGACATCAAAGTGATGGATTGTGGGGTTTTTGGTCTTCAAACCCAAGATAGAAAGGGTAAAAACAGCTTTCAGGGAAGACTTGAATGGGTAAAGAGGGGTGCGTTCCCAGAGGTGGCAAGGGAACAAGAGTTTGATGAAGATGAACCTGAAGCTGTTGTGCCTAATGTCAATGCATCCGTTGCTGAAGAACAAGACATAACAGCAACTCCGGCTGTTAATGTACAAGAAGAAGATGTAATAATACCCTCCGATGAAGAGAATGTAATGGATGATATTCTTGCTGGTCAGGAGATTACTGATGATGATATCTATGGGAATCTGGGGCCCCTTAACCTTAAAAGGTCAAGGGATGACATGATCTTATCATCAGGCAGTGATACAACCCCTCCTGAGCTGAATCTGAATGTTGAAGATGTTCTTGAAGAACCAATTCCTGCACGTGAACCTTCTCCAAGAAAGAGGTCAGATCCAAGAAGCATCAGATTCAAGCTGTCAAAGACAAGCTCAAGCTTAATGATAGTGCATCCAGCGGGGCCCAGTTCTGAGGGTCCCAGTACTCAAGAAGAAACAGCTGCTGAAAATGTTCAAGATCAACCTGCTCCTGCTCAGACTGAAACTCCTCTTCTATCCGAACGTAGTCCAGTTCGAGAAGAAGGACAATTTATAGAGGTTGATCATTCTTTCGCTGTACCAAGCCCAGTGAAAGTGAGCGCTGCTCCTGTGATAAGTCAGCCAACAGCTATTCCTAGCTTCAGGCCCTTCCAATCTGCTGAACTTCCAATTGATTTGAGGATAAGCACTGATCATCATATCAACTTTTTGATATCTCATAATCGATTAAGAGAAAATGAGATAAAGGCATTGAAGGATGAGAACAGAAGGATGAGAGAAAAGGAGGCGGCAGATAAAAGTAGAATGAAGTGGCTCTATGAGACTTTGATGGATCTTAAGAAGAAATTTACTGACTTGAAAAGTGTCGTGGAGTCAAAATCTTCAAGTGCCCCTGAAGAAAGTTCATCACAGGGTGTGCAAGGTGCTGAAGCAATGAATGAAGACGATGGAGATGAAAATATTGAGATGTCTGATTATGCCAGAGGAGGAAGAGTGATCTCTAAAGCTCCTGAAGGTCACGACAACTGGTTCCGAGAATTCTTCCAAGGACCAGCCCCTACTCAGTACTCTCTTGATCTTGGAGGAAGTGCTTTAGACAAAAAGGGGAGTTGTGAACCCATCTTATGCTGGCATTACGACACCGAGAAGAAATTATTTGCTGTGATCCGTGAAGGCTATAGTCCAGTTGAATATTATAGAACTCGTGTACAATTCCATTCTTGGACTGAGCCTGAGATCAGAAATCTGCTTCGAGCTCCCTACATAAACAGATGGAACATCCCTGACGGAGACCTTATCAGAAACAATCTGCTGAGCCATCAAGAAAATAACTTTGAAAATTTTGAGCTGAAGCAAGTAAAATGGGTCCAGACTGAAACTGACCCAGTGACTGGAGAGCCAATTGGTGAAGCGAGGAGACCACCCACCAAACGCACAAGAGTTATCAATATGTTGGACGAAATTGAAGATGGTACCTTGGTCAAAAACTATGACTGCTGGTGTTATGATCCAACGACACACGAGGTGGTGGTTCTCTGCAAGGGTCTGAGGCAGTTTCGCTTTTACGATCCGGTGGATTTGCTAAGGTTTGGAGAAAAGGATATCAAGCTGCTCGCCTCACAGCCTATTATCGGAGATGAAAATGACTTGGAAAACGCTATGAGGGTGGGAATCTTCCACGGGATGGCAAACCGGATTGTGGGGAACAAATGGTGGTCGAACAACACTCAGAATACATTCAGATTCGATCTGCTGCTGCCGTAAAAGGTCTAATGGTTCATGCCTAGGGGAAGATTGTTGGGCTATATTTTATTGAGGCATGAACATTAGTTATTGGGCTAGTTTATTTTAGTTTTGGGCTTGTTTATTAATGGGCTTATGGGCTTAATTGTAGTTTACGATTTGGGCCATGTGGGCCGGTTTCTTGATTACGATTTTATTAGGGTTTGTTTTGGGTAGTATATAAACCCATTTATGTTTATGATTGAGTAAGCTTTTCTAATACACTTTCAAGTTTACGATTTCTTGTGTTCTTTAAAGTTTACGATCAGCTTCAACTTGTAGAGTTTATCATTCAAGATTCAATCTTTCTCATAGATTGAATCTATTTCTTCTACTTGTTTCTTGAATCAATCGCATTTGAGGTTTCCGCACTCATTTGTGATCGAATATCGTGTTGACGGTTTGATCTCGGACCAACAATACTTAAACATGTTATTAACCATAGATTAGTTTAAACCCATTTTTGAAACATTAAAGTTACCATCTTTTGTTATATGACACTTTTAAGCACTAATCTTGTTAATTAACCATTTGATTAAAACTTAATCTTGATTAGTCATGTCATTTATGAAATTTCCAGCCATGATACAATCCTTATTTGATCCATTGTTTAGTAATTTTATTAAACATCCATTATCAAGACTTGATTAAGAACATAGGTGATTAAGGAAAGATTAAAGATAATGAAAGGAATGACTAGTGATTCTCACAACACAGATGGATGATACTAATGGGTTGTTGTTCCAAGCTTCCATGATTAAGCTCCTAAACCCATTCTTGATCTTAAATGTGATGATTAAGGTGATGAAAAAATCAAAAAGAAAGTGATAGAATAAAGATGTAAATAATTAGTCTTTGATGATTGAAACCAAAAAATTAAGACATGGAATCATGAAAGGAGTTCATGGGACTTACCAATGATGTCCAAGGATGATTTATAACACTTGAAATGGAATTAAAAAGTGATGGAAGGTCGTGATGATGTTTGGGCCGTAGCTAAGGAAATGGAGGAAGAAAAAGTGGTGTTCTAGCTTTGTTCTTGAGTATTTTTTATAAACTTTATGGGTTTCTTGCTTTGGGATTGAATGGTAGTTGTTTGCAAGTGTTATGGGGCTTGAATAATGATCAAATGATGAACTTATGGCTGGAAGAAGTGAGAGGCCGGTTGAAGGAGCTAGGAAGGAACAAGTGGTAAGACAAGAGCACATGCAAGCTACTTTCTTCATTGTCATGTCTTCATCATTAGCTAAGAGATAAAGAAATAGTAAGGCTATCTAGCTAGTTATTTGTTTATTAGTTTAGACTTGTGAGAATGTAGGAAATATATTTAGCCAAGTTGTGAGGAAAATACTAAAGAAAACATTCTAGGTGTTTGTTGTAGCAAGGTGCACAACGAGGGCCGGTTTTTTGGTGAATTCAGCCAAGGTAAAACTTAATGAGTGGGGTGGCTAGGTGTGAATAGGTGTGGTCGAGACTAAGGAAGAAAGTGGGGTGTTTGTTTCGGCCGAACAAGAAAGAAAAGAATGAAAGATAGGCCGAGAAAGAGGGAAATGGATTGGGCCTATTGGGCTTGAAGTGAGTCTGAAAATTTTGGGCTTACACGAGCTTTAACCGAAGTGAAATGGGCTTGAAAAATGGTTGGGCCAATTAGTTGTTCGTTTTGGGCCAGAATGACGTTTTGGGCCCACTGGGCTAAATGGGCCAGAAATGGGTCAGGTCAGGTTGCAAATGACTCGGTTAAGTTTACTAAGTTCAAAGATATAAGTTTGGTTCATTGGTTCGATTGTTTGACGTTGTTGGGCCTTAGTGGGTTTGATCGAAATTGACGAATTCTGGTTTGGTTTGAACCAAATTGGCTTCGAATGAACTTGGTCGGAGTAAATGTGAAGTTTGGTAAATTTCCGGGGTTGTTTTGGTGCTCAAAACAATTTATTTGAATTTTTCTGGAAATCGATTTGGCGAGTCAAAAAGGTATCCGACAAAGTGTTTCATTTTTCTGTACTATCTTACTTTGGTTACTACTGATTCCTGTCTATCTTTTTGCTTTCAGATAGTGTATGAAAATACAGCCACCCATAAGATTTCTTCGCAGCAGACTCCGATCGCGTTCAAAGACTGTTGTTCAAAAGCTTATTCCAATGGCTCTCGAGCGGACCGTTATGGACTACCTAAGGCCCAATACAGTCAACTTTGGTGCAAATGCTCCAAAAGCTCTGGTGTCGAAGCTAACAACTTTGAGATTCGGCCCAAGTTGGTGCAAATGCTCCAAAACACTGATACTTTTCACGGTTTTCCTGATGAAGACCCTCATTCTCACATTAGAAACTTCCTCGAAGTTTGTGAAATGTTCAAGTCCAACGGAGCCTCTGAAGACGCCGTTCGACTTTGCACGTTTCCTTTCTCACTCAAAGGCCGTGCGAAAACATGGCTGAACAGTTCCACCTACCAAAACAGCCAAGCTCCTCACTGCAATCAGCTCCTACACTCAAGAAGATGGAGAATCGTTGTATGACATATGGGAACGCTTCAAGGAACTCTTGAGGAAACGCCCTCATCATGGTCTCGTAATCTGGCAGCAAGTCTCCATATTCTACAATGGTTTGCACCCGCAAACCCGCCAGATTCTCGATTCCAACTTTGGTGGTATTTTAGGGAAGGAAGTCCTGAGGAGGTGTTTTCCAAAATCGAAGATATTGCGCAGACCAGCTTTCAGTAGCACACTTCTCGCAGTGCCAAAGCAAAAGCTCCAGGAATGCACTCTCTAGATGAAGCCATGACCCTCAAAGCACAAATCGAGGCCCTAATTTCCAAAGTCAAGAAGCTAGAGACCTGCAAATCTATAGAAATTGCTCAGAAATGCGAAGGGTGTGGAGGCCCACATGAAAACTGGAGCTGCATGGTAGATGGTAGACCCAAAGACGTCAACTTCGTGCAGAACCAGCATCGCCAACAATACAACAATTATGAGTGGAGGAACAATCTGAACTGTTGGTAGAGAAACAACAAGAACGGTCAGCAACCAGGTAATAACCAAAACTCCTCGCAGCAGCAGCGAAAAAACAGCAACTACCAAGGCAGCAGTTCATCTGACGCACATGCTCACCTTGAAGAATCCATATCCCGGATGTTGCGGAAGCTGAGAGGAAGATAAAGGAGAAGTTCAGAAGAAACGGTGCTGAACTTTGAAGCCAGCAAGCCTCTATCAAAACACTCGAGAAGCAACTGTTGGGACATAAACGGTTCATCGTGTGAGGAATCAACGAGATCATGACAGAGTTCAAGAACGAAGACGAAACGGAGAAGAGAAGCTGTGGACCAATTCAAGAATCATCCTGGTAACGAAACGGAGAAGAGCACTGGCCCTTGAGAATCTGCTTCGCATACTAGTTTGCATTCTTATCCGCATCTTGGTTTGTTACTAATTTTCTGTTTGGTACGCTACTGGTCCGTGTGATCTTTTGTTCGTGGAGTCGTTCGTGAGCATTTTTCAGATTGGTACGCGGTAGGTCAGTAGGATATTGGTTCGTAGTGATCTGGTAAGTGACTATCTGGTGCGTGGTCTGCTAGTCCGTGGGATACAAGTCTGTGACATTCTAGTCCGTGGAATTCTAGTCTATGACTTAGGGTACGTGGTTTTCAGTTCGTGATCTGGTGCGTGAGATTACTGGTCCGTGATAACAGTTAACAGAATTTTGGGTTTTCTATAATGAACGATTATCAAGCATTTGCAAGTATGCAGAACTCAATGTAAGCGATATTGAACTATGATATCGAAATCGGCACAAGTTAGAAAGTGCCTAAGCTCATGAAATTAGATGATTATCATAACTGGGTTCAACTGTTTGAAGCATTTCTAGATGCTCAAGATGTTGATTTGATGCTATAAACTAAAGCTCTGTATATCCATCCTAAAGATAATGATGGTGACTCAAAGCACGAATTCAATTTGAGGAAGAAGAAAAGAAAGCTTTTGCAAGAGAAAAGAAAGTTTATAGCTATCTTACAATGGCATTACCTCGAGCGTTGCTTCACCAATTTAGCAATTTTACAAAAACATATCCTTTGTGGGAAGCTCTCAAAGATAGGTGTGAGGGCAATGATCAGTTCAAGAAAAACAAAAAGAAAGTTCTTATGAAAAAATATGATAACTTCAAGGCATTCCCAAATGAGAATATTTCTGATTTAGTTTCAAGATTTGCTCACCTGAGAAAAGAAATGCATGTGTTAATGTTAAGAAATCATATGAGGCACTAAAAGAGAACTTCTTGAGGCGCTCTTACAGTTCCTCATTGTTACATTATGTTGATTCATAATTGTATGCCAAATCCTCACTATTAATTGAATTCGGTTAGTTCATTTGAAACGATAACTAGTGAATAGTACTATTTAGGTTGACAACCTTACCCTGGTTTGGTAGCTCCAAACACTAATCCATTCGTTTCTTCATGGTACACGTCAGTTATTCTGTTTATTCAGTATTCTTGAGGAAGAATACTATGAGTGGGGAAAACGTTAGTGTCTGAATTCAAAGTGCATATTAATCATTCAACATCGGATTCCACTAATGTAATGCTTTGACTGTTCATTTAGTTCAACATTGGGAACTACTAAATTATTACAAACGTGTCATAAACCTGTGTGTTGGTGTCCCAAGAAAAGGAAAAACATTTTGATTCTGGGAACCAGTGATATGCAATAATCTATGATGGTACTCGATTCATTTGACTCTTAAGATTCGTATCGTTCTTGAGCTAGGATGATTTGGGATCTGAGATCTTATGATGTTCTTGGATCTAAAACCAATGGTTATCCGTTTGACCCAATCACAAGGAAGGAAACGGGTTGCTAAAGGAGTGGACAATGAATCCAATTTGAGCTTCTCATGATGTATGTTCATAATAAAGGCTATGACATTTAAGGTTGGGATGATTTTACCTCCTTAAGCCCAAATCTGAGCTGTATTTTGTAGTGTTGATTTAATTCAGATTTTTGTTTTTGGAATGTGTGATGCTTCTATAATGTTTGGTACTGAAAGATGGATGACTTTGCCTACTCTTATTCTAATGCTTGATTTTTGATGCTTCAACGTTTTTAAAAGCTATATCATTTCAAGAGGACTATGTGGAAATTCTTCATTTCTTTGTATCTTAACATACACTGTTCATAATTTATATCTTTTTTTTCTTCATATTGGGCTTCTATGTGGTGGATTATATTTTGTGTGCTATTGGTTTGTCGCTGAGATGAAATTCGTACTAATGACAATATTTTTTATGTCCCGATTTTGTTTGTTGTGGTTTTCTTTTTGTGGATTAAACCTCTGACAATTTGAAGATCTGAGCATTAGAGTTTTATTAAGCTTACCATTATGATCTAAGTTTGCTTCCGGTTTTGTCTTTTATATACTATGATGTTTGGGACTGTTATGATTTTTACTTTCTGAGTCCAGGTCTGAATTTTATATAATATTGTCGCCCTCTTCAGATTATTTAACTGGGTTATGATGAATTGGGTTTCTCTATGTGAGCTCTCATTAAAAATTATTTACATATAAAGTTACTATTTTTTGAGCAAAACTGTTATAAGTTAATTGTGTGTTCTTCAATTTTAATAATAAAATTATTTTTTAAAAAATTTGTCTTTTTAACTTTTTTCTTTTTAACTTCTTTAATAATTAGAAGAAAAATACATATAATAGATATTATTTTTAAGTAATTAAATAACTAATAAGTTATTTAATATTAGAAGTATATAGTAATCGGCTTCAGTGTAAATGGTTAGCTATAAAACCAGAGTGTAACATGGCAATACCATTTCCGGTTTCATGTTTTCATTAATGCATATTCTCCAAACAAGCAATGGTGATACGGATCCAAGCTCGTACGAAGAACCACCCGGTGGGCCGCTTTCGGTTATGAACCCGGTCGATGTCAATTGTGGCTAAGGTGGGAGGCTACGTCTTTTGCTAGTTCCAATCCAACAGAATATCTATCCAACTTATTTGAAGTTTGTGTTTTGAATTTTATTGTTTATCTTCTTCCTTTTATCTTGGAGGTTATTTCTCATGTTTATCTTTTAGTTGTTTTCTCTATTTAAACAATTGTAGTTCCTAGTTCGATTGATACGCATTGAATAATAAAGCAAGATTATTTTCTGTCTTCTTGGTTGGCCAAGGACATTGTTGTCACTAGGATTTTTAGCGACCCGCTTATACGAATCCGTATCAAGTGGTATCAGCAGCACCAAGTTACTCAGGATGTCTGACTACAGGAGAGATCGGGGTCATCAGCACCGTAGATTCGCCGCCGGAGGCAACGGGCATGAACAACGTGATCCTCATGACATTGATGAGATCGAACGTTTACAATAACGGGTTCGTGAATTAGAGCTTTTACAACCGGATCCTCAAGACGACTCCGCAACTGATTCCGTAGTCTGGGATGATGACGACTTCCAGAACGTGTTTGGACGTCGCCACCGACAGCGCACTCCACAACCGCCACCTGATCCCATCCGTTCTTTGGGTATTCGCACAGACATCCCCGAGTTCGAAGGGCGCATGCAACCCGATGACTTCATCGACTGGCTACAAACGGTCGAATGGGTCTTTGATCTTGCCAGATTCCAGAAAACGTAAAGGTAAAACTTGTTTCTATTCGTTTACGAAAATATGCCTCTTTGTGGTGGGAATATGTGCAGCAAACACGACACCGAGAGGGCAAGTATAAGGTGGAAACGTGGGACAAGATGAAACATTTGATGCGTTCCAAGTTTCTACCGGTCAATCATAAACAAGACGCCTACTTGGATAACCATAACTGCAAGCAGAACTCATTAACTGTTGAAGAGTTTACTGTTGAGTTCGAGCAACATCGACTCCGGTGCGGCGTCAACGAGGATGAGGAACAGGTAATTGCCCGCTTTCTAGGAGCCTTGCTATCGAACATATCCGATATTGTATTATTGCAACATTATTGGTCTTTCGATGATGTGTGAAGGTTAGCTCAAAGGGTGGAAAAACAATTACTCTCCAACCCTAAGTTGTCCACCCCTCGGTTCTCCTCGTCTACACGTAGTCCCGCCACACCCTCATCTTCAACCAAAACCGGCCCCATCAAAGTCGATGTCTTACCTTCCACAGGAACTTCAACATCAAGTAGTGCTTTACGTTGTATTAAATGCCAAGGGTTATGCCACTTGAAACGAGATTGCCCGAACAAACAAGTCCTGGCTTTTGTTGACGACACCACTTCATTGTACGACACTGAGGACGAACACGACAGTGAGCCATCAGAAGTTCTTTATCCAGACAAGGGTGAATCGCTTATCTCTCAGCGGGTTTTGAACACTTTTGTGGCTGAACAAGTTGATGATACGTAATGGCTACGCAACAACCTTTTTCGCACCAAGTGCTGTTGGTCCTCACTGATCTTAATCAGTGCTAATGATGGTGTTTTGAGAAGAAAACCAATCAAACAACAATAGATGATGATTTCCAATAGCTAAAATGGGTTTCTAGTATTGAACAATCACAACATCAACCAAAAGAATGATAAGAGATGAACAAAAAGCTACAAAGATGTAATAGAAAGCTCCTAGCCGTCACCCAACTTACCAAAGTTGCAGAAATCTGTATTAGGGTTGAGAATGTTGCAAAAGTTGCAAATGAGAGCACTAAGGCTACTATTTATACACATCAGTAGACAGTTTCGTTGGTAGTTTCGCTGGCCAGGCGAAACTGTCACTGAGACAGACTAATCTAGATACCGAGCGAAACAACAGTTTCGCTCGGTAGTTTCGCTAACAACCCAAAAGACAAGATTACAAATAAGCTAATCTAAACAAGTAGACTTAACAAAACTATGAATTCCTCCCTACATTGATCTTCAATATTCCCCCTAGGGAGGGATTCAGCCTCTTGATCTTCATTCTTCAGCTCCGGCTTCAATCGTGCTTGGCTCTTTGTTCAAATCTGTAGTCTCTGATTCCCCCAAAACAGTTGGCTCGTTAGAAACGGGGACATCAGCCTCTGATTCCCCCAAAACAGTTGGCTCATTAGCAACGGGGACTTCAGCTGGCTCCACAACTTGTTCAGATGATTCTCCAAGACCGCCCCAAGATTTGTTCATCTGGTTTGCCAAATCCCTATCTTCTTCCATTCTGTCTTCATCAGCCCTTACCTTTTGTGCTAAATCCTTGATTTCTTTGACAATCCCCCGGGCTTTGTTGGCAACTCTCATAAACAGATTTGCCTCTTCAGCTGTGTCATCTCCTGCCCCACATCTAATTGGATTTTCGCATAAGGTCTTCAGATCGTTGTTGCTGAATGAGAAGACTTCCATCGGGTCAAACAATCTTATCTCAGCATCTTCTCCAATTCTGATAACTGCCTCACCGGTTTGATTATCATAAAACCATTTCTTGAATAACTGCAGCCTTGAAAGTTGTTGATCTGGAATTCGGACCCTGTTCATTGTTCTAGCTGGTTTGAACTTTAGGTGGACTTTGGGCTTTCCAGTCGTTTCATCAATTTCAGTCCTTGACTTCTTCCTTTCACCTTTCATATACCCAAAGGACACAAAGTCGTCTTTCGCAGCCTGTTGCAGCATCATTTTCAAATTTATTGCCCTTGAACTTTGGTCTTCATCAATAAGGGGGAGCTCTGCCAACCTCCTCAAATCCCATCTGGGCAAGGTCTTGAAGCTATCACGTTTGTGTATATATGAGATGCTGCCCCCTCTCCTTTTAATCATGAAGGCATGAATGTCAGCGTTGAATTTCCAGCTTATGATGTGACGATCAGACTTTTTCCTCTTCTGTTGTGAAATATTTTGGAATAAAGGAGTCTGATCTTCAATTTCAGGCTTGGTGAACCATTTTTCTCTTCTCAATTCAATAACTTCTTGACTGACAGAGCTGATTTTTGCTTGATAAGTCAGGGAATTTTCAGTCAAAGAATAGTTTTCAGGCTCTGAAAGATCACCAGTTTCAGCCTCTTCATCACTTTCATCAATAAGGTGGAGGAATTGTGCTTGGACGATCTCAGGCTGTTTGTCTGTTTCAAAACTATAAAGATTTATATCACTTACGTTAATGGCATCCAGATCTTCAACATTCACATCACCACTTCCACCAGCTTCATTATTTCCACCATTACCACTTCCACCTGCTCCTCCAGATCCACCAGTACCACTCCCGCCTGCTCCTTCGGTTGTAAACTTTGAAATGTCAGTCATGGAGTCAATCTCAGCTTCGCTCATCTGAATAGGCAGACCCAGATGCTTCTTAATCTCATTCATATCTATCAGCAGGGATTTAATCATTGAAGATTGCTTCACAATAATCTCATTCAGATTCTGGATCTGCTTATCCTTCTCCTTCTCTCTAATCTCAGAATTGACAAGCTTGGTCTTGATCATCCCTAGTTCATTGGCCAAGGAGGTATTTACACCTCGAATGACATCTTCATCCAACTCTGATCTGGGATCAACCTTTCTTTTCTTGGTTGCCCTCATTTCTTCTTCTGTAGGTGCAGTCTGTTTTTGCTTTGACCCTTTTCTTTGTTGTGTCAGATTTTCAAGCTCATCTTCAATTTCATCAGCTGGTTCCTTTCCACAGCTTCTTACATATTGTTTCCTCTTCCCCTTAACATTCTCACTTTCTTTCCCGTCATTTCTTCTCTTATTTTCAGGTTCAATCAATTTCTGAATATATTCGTACCTCTTTGCAGAGTACATATGCTTCATCAGGTAGGTGGTATACCCAGAGAAATCGGGTCTCTTAGCAGCACAATCAGACAAAATCCTTGAGTGCATTGGATTTACAATGAGAGCCGTACCCAGCTTTGGCAACTCCGGATCTAAATGTTCAATTATCATTTGTAGAAACCTCGGATACAGTAGCCATCTTGACTTCTTCAGTGCTTGAATGTTTGACACCATTGCGTCAAAGATTCTCTGAGGTATGTTGGCTTTCTTTCCTTTACACACCAACAGCATGGCCTCGGCCCAGATCAAATTCAAACCATCAGAACCACCTTTTCTGTCGTCTAAGCATGAGATGAAAACATGTGCGATGTATCTCCATTCTTTAGACATCAAGGACTTCTTAATCTCTCTCTTGTTCTTCCATAACTCACCACCTTCATATCCCATATCTTTCTCAAATCCTTTTAAAACATCCAGTTCCTTCAGCTTTGTTACTTCACCAACGTCGTCTTCAAGTTTGAGAGCTTCAGCAATTGTTTTCATGGTGATCACAATATCCTTCTACATAACTTTGGCTCGGATGCATTCTGGTTTGGCCCTTACGTCATACTGAGCCGTGAGCCAGAATTCTCTGATATGTTTTTCGTCAATTATCGGCATATGTGAAATGGCATGAAAGATGCACGACTTCTTCAACCATGCAATACAGTCATTTAAATCCGATGGCCTAGTCAGTTCTATCATCCAGAAATGCAGTTACATTACTTCGAGGCTCATGCTTTAAATTGGACATTATCTGCGTATGAAACCGAGAGTTTGTGAGTTAACAGAACTTAAATTAAATTAAATTAAAAAAACTAGTTTCGCTGCGAAACAGTAGTTTCGCTAAAAAACCATAGTGTCGCAACACGACGAAACCAATAGATTCGTGAGATTGGTCGCAGCGACACTAACGAGGTCAGTTTCGCCGAGAAACAGCAGTTTCGCTGGGAATCACGGCGACACTGTCAACGAAATTTGGACATTATCGCTGAACAGTTTCGCTCGTGATTTTGAACTTTCGTTCAGTTTCGCTGAAAGAACTCGCAGTTTCGCTGGACGCGACCTTTGAAATTCAAAACCTGGAAATCGATTTTTAAGCCCTCTTTTGCATTTTAAACCAACGATTAAGTAAATATATCATCCGAACAAACACAATGTTGGTCCAAAATGGCTTTTAACATCAGTTTAAATGAGGCCGAGAGTTCTCATGCGCCGAAACAAATCAGAAACCCTAGAAATTGTAGTTTCAGATGCGAAAAATCGTTTAGATGACCACGAGCTACACAAACCTTGAACAAAATCGGTCAAACGAGAAGAAACAACACGGTATTTGGCGAATATAATAGTTTTGTCGAAAAAGAGAGTTTCGCGAGAGGGTTTGCAGGTTTTCGGTTTAGGGTTTCGAATAATGACCGAGATACTCGATCAAAAGTATAAATACCTAAACAAATTCCCCGTAGTTTCGCTAGGGCGAAACAGTAGTTTCGCCTTATCGAAAGAGCATATTCGCTCGAAATTTTTGATCAAACAGATTAATTTCGCCGACATCGAAAGTATAAGTTCGCTGAGTGCGTGTACGGAGAAACTAATCAGGCGAAACAGCAGTTTCGCTGAAACCCTAAAAATTCAATTTTGACTCATTTAAGATTTTGAAATTTTTGGAAATGCCGTCAAACTCACACAATCATCATACTCTTCACAAAGTATCGATCTTATAAAAAATAACGCAGAAAGAAAATCTTTTTGAATTTTCAAACAAGAAATGTAAAACGACTATACAAACAAACTCTATTTTAATTTTGAGAAAGATCCAGACGTGAGATCATATCAACCAATACGCATCATACACATTTCAATTTCAAACTTAATCAGCATGCAAGTCAAGCAGATCCCGAATGCATAACATTGATTTTAAGCATGCACTAATAGTATTTAACATTTTTGGATATGCTTAAGGTGTATTAATCATGCACTGATCACCCAGCCTCACTCTATCAAAGAAGTTAACAAATCATCATATTCATCTTGATTTTTTTTTTATCTTTTTAAAATGAGATATACGTTCATGATGTTTCATGCAAAAATAAAGCAGAACCCTAAGTGAACAGCGATCAGGTCGGCCGCAAAGCACGCAGAGAAAGCCCGATGCACTTAGGAAAATAAAAATGAAAAATAAAGCAGAAGACGTATATATCAACAACAATCAGGTCGGCCTTATCGGCACGCAAAGAAAGTCCGATGATATATACTAAACACCAAGAAAATAAAGCAGAAACTCAGTCAGCAGGTGATCAGGTCGGCTTCATAAGCACGCAAAGAAGACCCACTGAGTTGAGTGTAAAAATGGCATAAAGCCTTATTGCAAAGCATGCGTACATCAGAACATCTCTTAATATCAGAATCATTGCAACACTTATCAAGAAATGAAAACTAGAGTATATCAGGCAAGCTTTATGTTTATATCCTACTCATAGATATCATATTAGTCATGCACACCCAAAGATCATACAAGCACAGTACAACTTTTATTTCTACTCTATCCATGGCAGATAACGCATGTTGATGTACTATCATTTCTCACAAGGTCGGATCAATTTCTCATTTTTTGAAATTTTTGATTATTTATTCTTCCCCCAAAATCCACAAATACTTTATTTTTGGATTTTCAATAAGAAAACAAAAAACAAAACAAAATCCACAGATACTTTATTTTTGGATTTTCAATAAGAAAACAAAAAACAAAACAAAATGATTCGATCGATACTTGACACAAATTTGAAAAACGCTTGAATGGAGACACTTTCGAAGAAAATATTTTGACAAGGAATCCGCTTCGAATGCATGAGGGAAAGGAGATAATTTGAGAAGGATTTCATGAGATTTAAGCAGGTTTAGTGTGATTTACCCCCAATTCCCCCACAAGGTTGCAAACAAGGACATCAATAATAGTTATGAGAGAAATTGCAAGGTAAATGGAACTTTATTACTCCCTTGATCATATTTGAGTGACGATTGGCCAGAAATCATTGGAAGGTAGATGACGTGATCATTGATTTCTTGATTTAGGAATTTAGCCAATCAAAATGCTTAACTGCGACAGCCACCCGATACAAGACAATTAGAATTTAGCATGCAGGTCCAAAAAAGACAAACTTAAGATAAAACAAAGTTAAAAGAATATGTACAAAAATTTAAGACAAAAATGAATTCAAAAATTTATTTATTTATTTATTTAATTTTTTTTTTAATTTTATTTTATTTAAAAGGAAATCATGCCCAACATTTTAATAAGCTCATAAAAGCGGGGTTTATCAAAGGTTTTGGTAAAAATATCAGCTTTCTGGGCCTTGGTTTCAATGGGAATAACATCGATAAACCCTTTTTCCTGAGCGTCGCGGATTGCATGAACCCTGGTTTCGATGTGCTTTGTTCTCGTATGATGAATCGGATTCTTGAGGCTTCGTTGTCGCAGAACAGCGGTGTATGAAGGAAGTTAATTCCATAATCCATCATCTGGTGTTGAATCCACAACACTTGACAACAGCAACTTGAGGCGGCGATGTACTCAGCTTCACCTGTGGATAAAGAGACAGTTGTTTGCTTTTTGCTTTGCCATGAAACCAAGCATTCCCCCAGAAACTGGCATCCTCCAGAAACTGACTTTCGATCGAGCTTGCATCCTCCGTGATCACTGTCGGAATATGAATTAAGTTCAAAGCTTCCACCCCTAGGATACCATAGACCCAATCTTGATGAACCCTTCAGATAATGGAAAATACGCTTGACGGCCTTTTCGTGAGATTCCCTTGGGTCAGCCTGATAACGAGCACAGTAGCATACGGCAAAGGTGATATCCGGATGACTGGCTGTGAGATACATAAGAGACCCAATCATTGATCGATAATACTTGGGGTCGACCGGCTTTCCTTGACTGTCGGGAGTTAAACATGTCTGAGATGTGAAAGGAGTGAGTTCAGCAGAGGCGTCGTTCATCTTGTATTTCTTCAGAATTTCCAGAATGTACTTTTCTTGATGAATGAGAATGCCGTCTGGTTTTTGTTCCACCTGCATGCCAAGAAAGAAACACATTTCCCCCATCATACTCATTTCGAATTTCTCCTTCATCACTTCCTCAAACTCGCGACACAGCTTCTCATTTGTTGAACCAAAAATGATGTCGTCTACATACACTTGAACAATCAGCACTTCGCCGTTGACCTCTTTCTTAAACAACGTCATGTCGATGGATCCACGTGTAAAGCCTTTACCCAAAAGATATTGAGTCAAAGTCTCGTACCAAATTCTGGGAGCCTGATGTAGACCGTAGAGAGATTTATCGAGCTTGTACACTTTATCAGGAAATTCATGATCTTCGAAGCCTAGAGGTTGATTCACATAGATTTCTTCATCAAGATCCCCATATAAGAAAGCGCACTTGACGTCCATTTGAAACACCTTGAAATTCTTGTGTGCAGCATGAGCCAGGAAAATACGAATGGCCTCAATGCGTGCAACAGGTGCAAACACTTCGGTATAGTCAATTCCTTCTTCTTGATAAAATCCTTGAACCACGAGTATTGACTTGTTTCTAATCACAACACCTCTATCATCTGGCTTGTTCGGAAAGACCCACTTTGTACCAATAGGAACCTTGTTCTCTGGAAGATCCACTAGTTGCCACACCTTCAGCTTTCTGAACAGTTGCAGCTCAGACTGCATAGAGTCCACCCAACTTGGATCTGCTAAAGCTTCCTCGACAGTTTTAGGAACGATCTGAGACAGAAAACACGCGAACAAACATTCATTGATCAATCCAGACTGATGACGAGTCCTCACTCCATCCGTAATAGAACCAATGACGAGGTCATGCGGATGATCTTTTAAGGTTTTGAAATTTGAGTCAAGGTTGAGGGGAGCCGGTTCGGATGTTTGATGGGATAATTCATGAGAGGAAGATGGACAGTCGGGTTGATGCGTAGGCTGTGAGGATGAGGATAGATCTTGTTGTTGAATTTCGGAGTGAGGGGTGATAACGACGAGAGGAGGATTATCATTTGCTTCAGCAAGGATAGGAAGATTGAATGACTTGAACAGAGTATCTGAATCATAAAACCATTCTGGTCCAGACCCGGTGTTTGGAGTGTTTGATTCTTGCCAGTCAACGTAGTAGGATTCCTGCACAATTCGAGTACGTTTGTTATAAACTCTATAAGCCTTTTGAGAAGAAGAATACCCCATAAAGAAACATTCGTCAGAGACGGCTCCAAATTTCGTAATTTGAGCTTCGGTATTCAGCAATGTGCACGAACATCCAAACGGCTTAAAGAAATCAATCAGTGGCTTCCTTCCATGATACAGCTCATATGACGTCTTCATTATATCTTTCACGATTAGGACACGGTTCAGCACATAGGACGCACAGTTCACAGCTTCAGCCCAGAAGATAATCGGCAGTTTTGATTCAATCAACATTGTACGAGCAGCTTCCACGAGTGTGCGATTCTTCCTTTCAGCAACTCCATTCTGCTGCGGAGTTCTTGCTGCACTGTATTGTCGAAGAATCCCTTTGTTTGCGTAGAAAGAGTCAAAGATCTGATTACGAAATTCAGTTCCATTGTCGCTTCTGATTGCCTTGACTTTCTTACTTCTTGAACTTTCCACGGACAGGATAATATTCTGTAAAGCTTCAGTCGTGTCACTCTTTTGCTTCAAGAACCTAACCCAAGAGTACCTGGAATAATCATCAGTGACAACAAGACAGTAAGACCTTTTACCCAGACTTTGAACACTAATAGGTCCAAATAAATCAGTGTGAAGCAATTCTAAGGGACTCGAAATAGAATTTTCCACTTTTGGCTTATGTGGCTTATTATGTTGTTTTCCTTTAGCGCATGAAAGACATTTTTCAACGACAGAAAAATCTTTGAACGGAAGACCTCGGACCAAATTGTTTTTGACAAGATTATTTAGAATTTTGAAGTTTATGTGTCGTAAACGTCTATGCCACAAGAAGCACTCAGATACAGAAGCTTTTGAAAGTAAACAAGTCATGGAGGAAGAGTGAGATGCAGTGGATTTCATATTCAGCAAGTATGTGTCATTGATGCGAGGTGCACGCATCGCCACCATCTCTTCGGGCACAATGAATTCAGGCTTGAGAAACAGACATTCATTTGATTTGAACAGCACAGGTATATTCTTGTCGCAGATTTGTGACACGCTTAGAAGATTAAACTGCAATTCAGGAACATAGTTGACTTGCTCCAGAGTAAGAGACCCATATGACACATCTCCTTGACCAACCATTTTTCCACCTCTCTTATCACCTGCAAAAGAAACAAACCCACCATCCACGATCCTGTAATTTGTAAGCAGGTCTTTCAACCCTGTCATATGCCGAGAGCATCCCGAATCAATATGCCAATAGCTATTTGTAGAGTTCTTCGGGAGTGCATGGCAATACAAGACACGAAATTACTTAATAACAGGTACCCAGACTTTTGCATTTCCGGGATTTGTAATTTTCTGTTTTCCCCCAAGGAATTGTTTTACAAAACTGGTTACCTTGTGGCCAAAGGATCTATCATGGTTTGTTCGATTTAATTTCTCTTTGCAATGTTACATGATCATCCTTACCACATCTGAAACAGTGAGATTTGTGACTTGTGCAGGAGGAAGTTTCTGAAAGCCTTTCCTCCTCACAATCTGATGTGTTAGAATCAGAATCACTGTTGGTTACAAAATCCATATTTGTTTTATCATTTGAAATCTTAGGTTTACTTTTCAAAGATGATTTCTTCTTTTGAGAAACATGAATTTCGGTAGGTTTTGAAATTTGTATTGGAGTGAAAGAAGGAATTGGATTAGAAAGAAATTTGTTGAAGCAATTTTGAGATGTACTTGCATGACATTGATCATTTTCATTTGAAACAAAACTTTCTTGATTAACAGACACGGACTCATCACTACTGCTATCTAAAGAAGAACAACTACTAGCTATACTACTGTCTGTGCTAGACTTCTTGGAATTAGAACTACTACTCGGAACAGACTCCTTAGAATTAAGACTACCGCATCCAAGCCCACTTGTGTTACCATATCCATTATCAAAATCCTCCCTGATCTCCTTATGGTTCACTCCTTCTAGACCTGCATGCAGACTGTTAGCATCACTAGGAATTAAATCATTTAGAGGATGAGGTTTCGGAGTAGGTGAATAACAATGCGTGCTTGGAGGAGGATAAACTTTAGGAAACACATTCCCATTGTCCTCCATACCTATCCCGGTTTTTATTCTAGCTCCTCGTTGTTTAACGAGCATCTCCTCAACTTTCATTTGAGAAACGGTCCATCTATCTAACTTAGTCTGAAGTTGAGAGGTTTCAAATTGGGCTAATGTAACTCTTTCAGAAAGCATGTTTAATCCAACATTTTTAGCAAGAAGAGTTTGTTTTAAATGTTCATTTTCATGCATTGCCTCATTTAATTTCACAAAATATTTTGCTTCATTTTCCTTTAATTGGGTGTTCATGGTTTTTAATTCATTGTTGTTGTCAATCAACAATCGATTGGCCTTGTAGATGCCGAACAAACGAATTCTACAAGGATGAGAGCACATATCTTGAACAGATTCATATGAAAGATCCATTATAACCTTTTCTGCAGCAAGAGCTTTCTCACATGTGCACGCGGATGTGCTTGCAGTTTTCTCATTCATCTTCTTCTCAGCTTCTCCCTTCTCACAGCTGTTAACTGTGTGGTCATTGCTTTGTTCATGAATTTGAGCCGCAAGAGCTTGATTTATGGCTTCCTCAGCTTCAGAGACCTCCGAACTCCAGTAAAAGTTAGTCAGAAGTGCCACTTCTTTGTTTGGCTTGGCTTCAGCTTTGTCGGTGATCGGGATGACTCGAGTTGCAGGCTCAGAGGTTGGTTCAGTGACAATTAGACTCGGGAATTCTCTTTTGAAATGGCCAAGTTGCTTACAGTTGTAGCATCTTAGCTTAGCCTTATCGAATCCAACTCTTCCATTTTGATTCTTGAAGGTGTTTCTCCCAATACGTTCGAAGAACTTTCTAGCACGAATAGTCAACATGGCCATTTGCCATTTTAGGTCGGTTTCTTCCAAATCATCTGGGTCAACTTGGTACATATCCTCAGCAGTCAGAGTCGAACCTTGAAGTTCTCTAGTAGCGAAAGCTTGATAACTGTTGGTAAACAATGAGAACAATCCCATGTATTCGGGTGAGATCTGGGATGTTTGCTGAGCAGCGGAAGAAGCAGTTGAGGATGAACCAGACCCAAGATGAGCAGATTGAATTTGAGATGAGGCTCCTTTGGGTGTAACAGTTGAGATGAGAGCCGAATTCGGAGAATAAACTTTAGCAGGACCCATGGTTTGATTGTACTCTCTCCTTTGAACATCCAGCTCAAATGACTTAAGCTTGTTAATTACATCCATAAGCTTGTAATCGGAGAAACCCCTCTCTTGTTTCAGCATACGAACCTGAATGCTCCACTCAGGTGGAAGAGCATCCAGCAGCTTCTTGATTTGTTCAGAGTTAGTATGTCACACCCCCAAATTAACCACTAACGGAGTTTATACCGTTAAGGGGTGCGAGCAAATCAGGACCACAACCATTAGTTACAAATACTAAACGAATCAGAGTAAAGTCCAAATAATAATAATAATAATGAAAACAGTTTAACAGTACGCAGCGGAAAACATTATCTTTAGCACTAACCACGTGCTTTACATAAACATTGTTTTAAAATTCCCAAGTTTAGTTTAAACAAAAATAAACATCTTCTCGTGCCATGCCAACCTCCAGCGGATACTCCTTAGCGATCTGCAAAAGTTTAAACCACGCAAGTGTCAACCTAACGGTTGGTGAGTTCACAGTGGGCTTGTCACGCAGCGGCCCGGTCTAATAATCATAATCGTGTGAACGTATCCTTATGTACAATTCATTTGTGAAAATCAAAATCATAGTATCGTGGTTTAGTAAAAGTATTGTCCGTAACCTACGTTATCGGGTATGTACTAGTTTTGTATAGTTAAAGTGCTCAACCGATATCGCGGGTAGCTAATCCGTTGTTCCATGCACTAAGGAAGTTTGTACCAAAGCTGACCATAAATTATTGTAGTGGCCGTGCCATCAGAACTGCGGACCTACGTCATCGCGGTTTTGCCTCCCCCGTGTCCTCTCGGGATCACGGTTAGATAGGCTGATATTGTACCTCCGTGCACTCCCCGTGCCACGGGGCGGAGTTTGTCAAACCCCAGTAGATCTACCCAACATCCCCTCGCTTTACAATTAATGGTACAATTTAGTTGAGGACTTTTAAGTTTTCAAGGCATCCTTGGAAATCATGTGATATCATGTGGTTTAGACTTTAACCTACGCTAGCCATATTAAAACAGTTTTCGTTTCAGAAATGGTTTGTTAAGTTTCACAAGTGTTTCCCATAAAACACTTCAAGTTCATCCAATGGGTGCCGAGCACTCCGAGTTTTCACGTTCATCAGGAAGGTGCCTCGCACTCTCGAGTTTGTCAGCATTGTTTTACTTTTAGTTGATCGGTGTGACCCAAACGGGTTCACGGTAACTGGATTAGTGACACTCACCTTGGGTTGCACTGCTACACTTGCTATAAAATCCAAGTTTGCTTAACGAAGACCTATGAACACGTTTAGGTCTTAAGTATTAGTTTTTGTGTCTAATCTTTACTTAATGTCACTATGGCCCATAACATAGCACGTTGGAACTATGACTCGACATACAGACACACGACACCGATGGTTGATCATAAACAAGGGTTCACATTCATCAGAAATCAAAGCATGTATCGTCATGGCAAAATCATGTAAGTCATGGCATAACATTCAAGCAAATTGCACAAGTTTGGGTTCTGGTCTCAGTTTCGCTAGCAGTTTCGCTAGTCAGTTTCGCTGTGTGCACGGGCAGCACTTTCGCTAGGCAATACCCGATGACACAGTTTCGCTAGGCTAGTTTCGCTCGAAACTGTTGACACATTTTCGCTAGCCTAGTTTCGCCCGAAACTGGTTTGAACTTTCGTTCAGGGAATTTCGCTCGGTAGTTTCGCTGGAAACCAAAAACACACAATTTGTCACATAATCAAGGATTTACAATTTGTCATGCTATTCGTAATGTTAAATCATGCATTTAAATCACATTGCACATAATGACAATAAACAAATGTACGCATAACATGTATGGGCGGGTTTGGTGATCAACCAAAGGACGTGGACGTATTCGGCCTAGTTAAGCATTAGTTACAAAGTTAACACTTATAACGTAACCAACGGATTTGTATAACGGAAGTAAACCTTGAAATTCTCGGATGTCACATCATCCCCTTGAAATTGGAATTTTCGTCCCGAAAATTATTCTTGCGTCGTAGCGTTCGCAGCCTCGGCTGTCGTTGTTGCTGGGGAAAGAAAGCAAAACTTTTAGGGTCGTCACATCCTCCTCCTGTTAAAGGAATTTTGGTCCCCAAAATTAAATCATACCTTGAGTATCTGTGGACGTTTGCTCGAACAAGTGAGGATACTTTTTCTTTATTTGATCCTCTCGTTCCCAAGTATATTCAGGTCCACACTTTGAGTTCCATCGCACCTTGACGATCGGAATCTTGCTACGTTTGAGGGCTTTCTCCTCGCGTCCCATGATCTCTACCGGTTGCTCCATAAATCTCAAATGTTCATCAATTTCCAATTCCTCCAAAGGAATTATTTCGATGTCTTCAGCCAGACATTTCTTTAGGTTTGAGACGTGAAACACGTTGTGAACTCCATCGAGTTCTGCAGGGAGTTGTAATCGGTAGGCCACCGGGCCTACTTCCCCGATGATTTCAAATGGTCCGATATAGCGAGGATTTAACTTCCCACGCTTTCCGAAGCGTATCACGCCTTTCCAGGGAGATACCTTCAATAGCACCTTGTCACCTACCTCGAACTTCAAAGGTTTGCGGCGTTTGTCGGCATAGCTCTTTTGTCTGTCACGTGCTGCGGCTATCCGTTTTCTGATTTGTATAATCCGTTCAGTCGTATCATGAATGAGTTCTGGTCCGGTGAGTCCCTTCTCACCCGTTTCAGCCCAACACACGGGCGATCTACATTTTCTGCCGTAAAGAGCTTCAAAAGGTGCTGCACCGATACTTGAATGATAACTGTTGTTGTACGAGAACTCCACCAACGGAAGGTGAGCTTCCCAGTCTTTTCCAAAGTCGAGAACGCAAGCTCGGAGCATGTCTTCTAAAGTTTGAATAGTTCTTTCCGTCTGTCCATCGGTCTGCGGGTGATAGGCTGTACTCATATCCAGTCTGGTTCCCAGTGCTTCTTGCATAGATTGCCATAATCGGGAAGTAAATCGAGGATCTCTGTCAGAGATAATAGTCTTAGGCACTCCATGTCGTGCCACAATTCGGTCAATGTACAGCTTCGTTAACTTATCCATATTATCGTTTTCTCTCATTGGAATGAAGTGTGCAGATTTGGTTAATCGACCGATGATAACCCAAATCGCATCCGGTCGATTCGATCGATGAGGTAATCCCGTTACAAAATCCATGGAGATATCCTCCCATTTCCATTCTGGGATCTTTGGTTGTTGCAATAGCCCAGAAGGCTTTTGGTATTCAATCTTCACTCGTGAGCACGTTAAACACTTAGCCACATATCGTGCGAAGTCGACTTTCATATTCGGCCACCAATACAAACCCTTCAAATCTTGGTACATTTTATCCGATCCAGGGTGCACCGAATATCTTGATTTGTGAGCCTCGTCCATCACGAGCTCACGGAGATTTCCAAGTAGAGGAACCCAAATTCTGTCATTGTAATACCTGAGTCCGTCGGACTTAACTTCAGAATTTCCATCCACCCCTCGCAGTGCTTCGGCTGCGAAGTTTTCTTCCTTTAAAGCTTCTTGTTGGGCATCGCGGATCCGATCCGGCAATCCCGTGTGGATGGTAAGTTGCAGCACTCGTACCCGTCGAGGCTTTTCATACTCTTTCCGACTTAATGCATCAGCCACAACATTGGCTTTTCCCGGGTGATACTTAATTGCTAAGTCATAATCATTTAGTAGCTCGACCCACCGTCGTTGTCGCATGTTGAGATCCTTCTGATCAAAGATGTGCTGTAAGCTTTTGTGGTCAGTAAATATCGTGCACTTTGTTCCGTAGAGGTAATGTCTCCAAATCTTGAGTGCATGAACAACGGCTCCCATTTCCAAATCATGCGTTGTATAATTCTTTTCAGTGTCCTTCAGTTGCCTGGACCCATAGGCAATCACTTTATCCCGTTGCATCAACACGCAACCGAGTCCTTGAATAGATGCATCACAGTAAACCACAAAGTCGTCAACCCCATCGGGTAACGCAGGAATCGGAGCAGAACATAACATATCTTTGAGAGTTTGAAACGCGTGTTCTTCTTTTTCACCCCATCTGTATTGCACTCCTTTGTGCGTTAAAGCTGTTAAGGGTTGAGCCAATTGCGAGAAACCCTTGATAAACCTTCGGTAGTATCCGGCAAGTCCCAAAAATTGTCGGATTTCGGTTGGCGCTCTAGGGGTAGACCAATTCTTGATAGCTTCCACTTTAGCTGGGTCGACGTGAATTCCTTCTTGGTTAACAATGTGTCCAAGAAACTGGACTTCGCGAATCCAAAAATCGCATTTCGAAAACTTGGCATAAAGCTGTTCCTTGCGGAGCAATTCCAAAATAAGTCGTAGGTGCTCCTCGTGTTCCTCCTTTGTCTTGGAGTAGATCAAAATATCATCAATGAAAACTATCACAAACTTATCGAGGTACGGCTTGCACACTCGATTCATCAGATCCATAAATACGGCAGGCGCATTAGTTAGCCCAAACGGCATAACCAAAAACTCGTAATGACCGTAGCGAGTTCTGAAAGCAGTCTTGGGGACATCTTCGTCACGAACACGGAGTTGGTGATATCCAGACCGTAGATCAATCTTTGAGAAGTAGTTCGAACCTTGCAATTGATCGAAGAGATCGTCGATTCGAGGAAGTGGATACCGATTCTTGATCGTAACCTTGTTAAGCTCTCGGTAGTCAATACACATTCGGAACGTTCCATCCTTCTTCTTAACAAACAATACCGGTGCTCCCCACGGAGACGAACTTGGACGAATGAACCCTTTGTCGAGTAGCTCTTGAAGTTGTGAGGAGAGTTCGTTGAGTTCGCTTACTGCTAAACGGTAAGGTGCGCGTGCAATCGGAGACGCTCCAGGAACTAAGTCGATTCCAAACTCTACTTGTCGAAATGGAGGCAAACCAGGCAGATCTTCAGGAAATACATCCTGGAAGTCGCGGACTATCGGGTAGTCGTCGATTCTGCGCTCGGGAAGTGTCGAATCGGTGACGTTTGCAAGAATCGCGAAGTGACCTTTACGAAGGCACTTTTGAGCTTTGAGAAACGAAATAATACCAGTCACTGCTCCACCTTTTTCACCTTGAACCGTTAACATTTCACCTCCTTCGAGTGGGATACGAACCACTTTTTCTTTACATAAGATTTCAGCTCGATTCTCAGATAACCAATCCATTCCTACTATAACGTCAAAACTACCAATCGGGAAAGGCATAAGATCGATTCCTAATGTATGGCTGGCTAGTTCTAACTTACAGTCCTTAACTATCTGGGCCGTATCATGAAGTTTACCGTTTGCTAGCTCTACCACATATTTAGCATCTAGGGCAATCGGTTTAGCATTAATCAACTTAGCAAATTTAGTGGAAATAAAACTTTTCTCAGCACCAGAATCAAACAATACAGTAGCAAAGAAACCATTAAGGATGAATTTACCGTTAATCACGTTGGCATCATTGCGAGCTTCACCCTGACCCATGACAAAAACTCGACCTCTACCATTTCCACCATTCCCATTGCCATTCCCGTTACCATTTCCTCCACCATTACCGTTCCCACCGTTGTTTCCTTGATTACCATTACCTTGCCTTCTCAACTGCGGGCAGTCCCTTTTAATGTGGCCTTGAGCACCACATTCAAAACAGCCACGGGCTCCACCATTGTTGTTCTGGTTATTTCCTTGCCCGTTACGGTTGTTCCCATAGTTGTTGCCTTGATTGTTGTTGTTGTTTTGCCTTTGGCGGTTCTGCTGCTCAGGTAGAGTTGCCCAACAGTCTTTTGCTTCGTGGCCTTTCTTTCCACACCTATCGCAGCTCAGATTCTTTCTACAAGCACCAGCATGATGCTTCCCACACTTGTTACACAAAGTCAGGTTACCTTTGTAGTTGCTTTGCCCATTGCCACCCTGGCGGTAGTTACCACTGTTGTTCCCAGACCGCTTGCTTTGACCTTGGGAGTTATAAGACCTCCCAGTGCTGTTTCCAACACTCTGATTGTTCATTGAATTTTCAGGAGCTTCATCATCAGCTTTTCTTTTGCCACTTAAGGCAGTCTTCTCAGTGGTCTTTGCAGGAAGTGTACCCTTCTCAACCTCCTGATCAGTAAGTTTGTGAGCCAGTCGGATGGCTTGCTGCACGGTGGCGGGGTTGCTGGCGGTCACCAAACTCTTGATTTGAGGCGCGAGGCCTTCCAGATAACGTTCAATGCGTTTGAATTCAGCATCAACCATTGTGGGGCACAAGACCTCGTACTCATGATATCGTGCAGTGTACTGTTCGACTTCAGACCCAATCATCTTCAGATTCAAGAATTCGCCTTCTAGCTTCTTCACTTGGTCACGGGGACAGTACTCATCCATAATCAGTTCCTTAAATGCTGCCCATTGCATGTTATTAGCCGCGTCTAGCCCAATCATCTGAATTTCAGCGTTCCACCAGGAGAGTGCAGCTCCTTCAAAGGTACCAGTAGCAAACTTCACCTTGCTTTCAGCCGGGCAATTACACATGGAGAAAACCTTTTCAGACTTCTCAATCCACCTGAGGAGTCCTACAGCTCCTTCTTCGCCGGAAAACGTCATCGGCTTGCAGTCCATGAAGGACTTGAACGTGCAGTGGTGGTGGTTTCCTGATGCATAAATAGTTCGGGTTTTAAAATTAAACAGGTCAAAATATAATCGCTTTGTGCCTTAACCGGCATAATAGTTACCCTGTGCGGCATATGCAGCTTGGACGGCTGCCACCGCGGCTTGCACGTGTTCAGTAATCATTGCTTGCAGCTTTTACTTACACAGCAGAGCGAGTATCCCAGGTTGGCACGTAAAAATTTTGTTTTGGGAATTTGTTTGTTCGTTTGTAACTAAGGTGTCAAGTTGCAGTTTCCAAATCGTTTTAGAAAGTGATTCCAGTTCTCTGCAACTTATGGCTCTGATACCAATCTGTCACACCCCCAAATTAACCACTAACGGAGTTTATACCGTTAAGGGGTGCGAGCAAACCAGGACCACAACCATTAGTTACAAATACTAAACGAATCAGAGTAAAGTCCAAATAATAATAATAATAATGAAAACAGTTTAACAGTACGCAGCGGAAAACATTATCTTTAGCACTAACCACGTGCTTTACATAAACATTGTTTTAAAATTCCCAAGTTTAGTTTAAACAAAAATAAACATCTTCTCGTGCCATGCCAACCTCCAGCGGATACTCCTTAGCGATCTGCAAAAGTTTAAACCACGCAAGTGTCAACCTAACGGTTGGTGAGTTCACAGTGGGCTTGTCACGCAGCGGCCCGGTCTAATAATCATAATCGTGTGAACGTATCCTTATGTACAATTCATTTGTGAAAATCAAAATCATAGTATCGTGGTTTAGTAAAAGTATTGTCCGTAACCTACGTTATCGGGTATGTACTAGTTTTGTATAGTTAAAGTGCTCAACCGATATCGCGTGTAGCTAATCCGTTGTTCCATGCACTAAGGAAGTTTGTACCAAAGCTGACCATAAATTATTGTAGTGGCCGTGCCATCAGAACTGCGGACCTACGTCATCGCGGTTTTGCCTCCCCCGTGTCCTCTCGGGATCACGGTTAGATAGGCTGATATTGTACCTCCGTGCACTCCCCGTGCCACGGGGCGGAGTTTGTCAAACCCCAGTAGATCTACCCAACATCCCCTCGCTTTACAATTAATGGTACAATTTAGTTGAGGACTTTTAAGTTTTCAAGGCATCCTTAGAAATCATGTGATATCATGTGGTTTAGACTTTAACCTACGCTAGCCATATTAAAACGGTTTTCGTTTCAGAAATAGTTTGTTAAGTTTCACAAGTGTTTCCCATAAAACACTTCAAGTTCATCCAATGGGTGCCGAGCACTCCGAGTTTTCACGTTCATCAGGAAGGTGCCTCGCACTCTCGAGTTTGTCAGCATTGTTTTACTTTTAGTTGATCGGTGTGACCCAAAAGGGTTCACGGTAACTGGATTAGTGACACTCACCTTGGGTTGCACTGCTACACTTGCTATAAAATCCAAGTTTGCTTAACGAAGACCTATGAACACGTTTAGGTCTTAAGTATTAGTTTTTGTGTCTAATCTTTACTTAACGTCACTATGGCCCATAACATAGCACGTTGGAACTATGACTCGACATACAGACACACGACACCGATGGTTGATCATAAACAAGGGTTCACATTCATCAGAAATCAAAGCATGTATCGTCATGGCAAAATCATGAAAGTCATGGCATAACATTCAAGCAAATTGCACAAGTTTGGGTTCTGGTCTCAGTTTCGCTAGCAGTTTCGCTAGTCAGTTTCGCTGTGTGCACGGGCAGCACTTTCGCTAGGCAATACCCGATGACACAGTTTCGCTAGGCTAGTTTCGCTCGAAACTGTTGACACAGTTTCGCTAGCCTAGTTTCGCCCGAAACTGGTTTGAACTTTCGTTCAGGGAATTTCGCTCGGTAGTTTCGTTGGAAACCTAAAACATACAATTTGTCACATAATCAAGGATTTACAATTTGTCATGCTATTCGTAATGTTAAATCATGCATTTAAATCACATTGCACATAATGACAATAAACAAATGTACGCATAACATGTATGGGCGGGTTTGGTGATCAACCAAAGGACGTGGACGTATTCGGCCTAGTTAAGCATTAGTTACAAAGTTAACACTTATAACGTAACTAACGGATTTGTCTAACGGAAGTAAACCTTGAAATTTTCGGATGTCACATCATCCCCTTGAAATTGGAATTTTCGTCCCGAAAATTATTCTTGCGTCGTAGCGTTCGCAGCCTCGGCTGTCGTTGTTGCTGGGGAAAGAAAGCAAAACTTTTAGGGTCGTCACATAGTAAGTTGTGAATCATACTTCTTCAGATTGCTTGACACGGTCAGAAAACGGTTTGTCAAATCAATTAACTTTTCATTCTTCATGCTAGTGAACGAATTGAATTCTTTAGTTGCTTGGGCTTCTTTGTCCTTCACAAGATCTTCATTACCGTCATAAAACTCACAAAGAGCATCAAACAAACTTTTTGCATCAGATTGCTCAGCGAAACGATTGAGATTTCTTGTGACAAGCAGAGAGAAAGAGCACCAAGAGCCTTTTGATCTCGATCAATAAGTTTCAAATCCTTCTCAGTAAAGGAAGACGGATTGGTGTTGATCTGGGTTACTTCACCAGTAGTGGTGGTTGGAACATGAGGTCCGTTGACGATTGACAACCATTGATTGTAATCGGTGTACAGAAAAAATGATTTCAAACATCGTTTCCAATATTCAAAATTGTCTCCGTTGATCAGCCTCGGTGGTCGGTTTGGAGCAATGCTTTCAGTGTCAGCAACATTAGTACCTGATGCCATCTCAAATCAGCCTGAAATAAGAAAGACACAAACAAACAAAGAACAAGACAATTTGGTTAGTTTCGTTGGGAGAATTAGTTTCGCCAGCAATTTCGCTCGGAAATCCTGATCAGATGAATAATTTCGCTGGAACTTATAATTTCGCCAGTAGTTTCGCTTGGGAACACTGAACCAATTCAGCAAATTCGCCAACTAGTTTCGCTCTATGCACGGGCAGCACTTTCGCTCGGAAATACCCGATGACACACAGTTTCGCTAGCTAGATTCGCTGGAAACTGGTTTGAACTTTCGTTCAAAAATATCAATAGTTTCGCTTCTCGGATTTAGGGCGAAAGAATAGTTTCGCTCAGTAGTTTCGTAGAGAAACTACAAATTCGCTTGATAGTTTCGCTGTCTGAAGGCACAGTTTCGCTGAATAATCAGCAGTTTCGCCCAGAACAGAAAACCCTCTTTTTGAAGAAGAAATGATCAAAAATCAACCCAAATCACTATGAAGTAATGATCAGTTGATTGCATAAGCTTCAGGACATCAAAACGCACAATATTCAGCCAATATTCAGTCTAAAACAATCAGATTTCAGATCCAAATAGATTTTCAAAAGTTTTACCAAAAACACTCAAAAACACCAAAAATCAAGAGCACAAAGGCTAATGATGGTGTTTTGAGAAGAAAACCAATCAAACAACAATAGATGATGATTTCCAATAGCTAAAATGGGTTTCTAGTATTGAACAATCACAACATCAACCTAAAGAATGATAAGAGATGAACAAAAAGCTACAAAGATGTAATAGAAAGCTCCTAGCCGTCACCCAACTTACCAAAGTTGCAGAAATCTGTATTAGGGTTGAGAATGTTGCAAAAGTTGAAAATGAGAGCACTAAGGCTACTATTTATACACATCAGTAGACAGTTTCGCTGGTAGTTTCGCTGGCCAGGCGAAACTGTCACTGAGACAGACTAATCTAGATACCGAGCGAAACAACAGTTTCGCTCGGTAGTTTCGCTAACAACCCAAAAGACAAGATTACAAATAAGCTAATCTAAACAAGTAGACTTAACAAAACTATGAATTCCTCCCTACATTGATCTTCAAGTGAACATCAAAAGGAAAAGTTTGCACAGTTATTATTGATGGCGGGAGCTGCGAAAACATGGTTGCTACGTCGATGGTAGACAAACTAGCCTTACCGATGCAAATACACCCGGAATCGTACCAACTCACGTGACTCAAAAAAGGAAATCTCGTGAAAGTTACTCATCGGTGCCTAGTTCAGTTTTCCATTGGAACAAATACACCAACGAGGTGTGGTGCGAAGTCATACCGATGGATACGTGTCATGTATTGTTGGGACGCCCGTGGCAATACGATCGACGTGCTACACATGATGGCTTTCGGAACACATAGACGTTCAAAATAGACGGCCTCAATATTACACTAGCCCCGTTAAACCCGCACGAGTCTGATCCAAACTCTATGCTAGTTTCTAAATCAGAATTCATGAGGATTGCAAATACTGAGCCAAATCCACTTATTTTTGGGTTATTAATTGCAGAAGAAAACCCCATAATACCCATTGTTACGTCCGAGGTATTACCTCTCCTTTCCGAGTTCTCCGACGTTTTTCCAAATGATATTCCAGCGGGGTTACCTATCATGCGAGAGATACAACATTGCATCGACTTTTTACCCGGTTCCAGCATCCTGAATAAACCGGCGTACCGGATGAATCCTAAGGAGTTTACCGAGCTACATCGCCAAGTGACAGAAGTTCTTGAGAAAGACCTTATACGCGAGAGCATGAGTCTATGCGCGGTACCTGCACTACTGGTTCCCAAACCCGGGGGGGGGGGCGTATCGCATATGCATCGATAGTCGGGCAGTTAACAAGATCACTATCAAGTACCGTTTTCCGATTCCAAGGTTCGATGACTTACTAGACCATCTACATGGCACAAAAGTTTTCTCCAAAATTGACTTACGTAGTGGGTATCATCAAATTCGCATGCGACCGGGAGATGAATGGAAGATCGTTTTTAAAACGAGGGATGGCCTTTATGAGTGGATGGTCATGCCATTTGGCTTGTCTAACGCTCCTAGTACGTTCATGCGCCTCATGAATCATATCTTTAAACCACTCATTGGTCGGTGTTGCGTCATTTACTTCGACGATATTTTGGGTTTTAGTAATACTATTTCTCAACATCTTGTGCATCTAAGGGAAGTGTTCATGGTCTTACGTGACCAGAAGCTTTATGCCAACAACAAAAAATGCCACTTCCTCACCAAAGAAGTCATATTTTTGGGATATTTAGTCTCCGAACAAGGAATTCGCATAGACCTTCACAAAGTTTCTGCAATCACTACCTGGCCTACTCCAAAGTCCCTACATGATGTTCGAAGTTTTCACGGACTTGCTTCATTTTACCGACGGTTTATACACAATTTTAGCACCATAGTGGCCCCTCTTACAGAGTGCTTAAAAAGTAGCAAATTCTCTTGGTTATCGGCTGCGCAATCAGCCTTCGACAAGATCAAAACAACCGTAACCGAAGCCCCCGTCTTGGCTCTGTTCAACTTTGATCATGTTTTTCAAGTGGAATGCGATGCTTCAGGCTTAGGGATCGGAGGAGTATTAAGCCAATTAAATCATCCGATCGCCTTTTTTAGCTAGAAGTTAAGTGATACGAGAAGAAAATATAGAACGTACGACAAAGAATTCTACGCCATTGTACGAAGTTTGGAATATTGGCGCCACTACCTCCTACTCGCGGAATTTATTTTGTATTCCGACCACCAAGCACTTAAGTTTATCCAAGGCCAAGCAAAGCTAAACCCCCGTCATGCGAAGTGGGTCGAAACGCTACAAGATTTTTCTTTTGTCATTAGACACAAAGCTGGCTCCGCAAACACAGTGGCTGATGCTTTAATTCGACGGCCAGCTCTTATGACGTCGACCACTTTTCAGGTTTCCGGATTCCAATCGCTCGAACATCTATATTTCGATGACCCTGACTTTCGAGTTCAGTAGGAAGCGTGCAAGAATGGTCCATTCAGGGACTTCATACGTAAACGTGGACTCCTTTTTAAGGGGTGTCGATTGTGTGTTCTGTTGTCCTCCTTTCGCGATGCAATTCTCCTTGAATGCCATCAACGTGCCTTGGAAGGCCATTTTGGACGGGAAAAGACCCTTGCCTTGGTACGTGAACGTTTTTATTGGCCTAAAATTGTGAAGGATGTCGTCAAGATACTTTAAAGGTGTTGTGTGTGTCACATTGCAAAAACCCATCATACAAGTCAAGGTCTTTATATCCCCTTGCCGACACCTGAAAGGCCATGGGAGGACGTTAGTCTTGATTTCGTACTCGGGTTACCACTTACACAAAGGAAGAATGACTCTATTATGGTCGTGGTCGATTGGTTTTCAAAGATGGCACATTTTGTACCTTGCTCCAAAAATTTTGATGTTTCACAAGTAGCCCGACTATATTTTGCAGAGATCGTTCGACTTTATGGTTTACCAAAGACTATTACCTCGGATCACGATGTCAAATTTGTCAGCCATTTTTGGCGCACTTTGTGGAAACGTATAGGGGCCAAATTACAGTTTAGTAGTTCTCATCACCCGTAAACCGATGGCCAAACTGAAGTCACTAACTGAAGTCTTGGTAACCTGCTATGCAGCTTAGTTGGGGATCGTCCAAAGCAGTGGGACCTTGCTCTACCTCAAGCCGAGTTCGCTTATAATAGGTCCGCACACAGTTCAACAGGTTGCAGTCCATTTCTTGTCGTCTATGGAAGAAACCTTTTCACCCCTATTGATTTAGCTCCTTTAGAGGAACCTACTCATTTTATTGCAGATGGTGACGCTCGAGCACATCAAATTAAAAAGTTGCATGTGGAGGTACGTGATCAAATTATTCGCCATAATCTACATTACCAAAGTCGAGCTAACAAACACCGCCGACATGTTGTTTTTAAAGAGGGTGGTCTTGTGTGGGTTCACTTGCATCGGGAGCGTTTTCCACAGGGACGCTTTGGTAAGTTGCACCCGCGTGCCGATGGTCCCTTTCGTGTGCCCAAAAAGATCAGTGATAATGCGTATAAAGTCGACCTACCAGGCAACTATAATGTTTCTGCCACTTTTAACGTTGCGGACCTCGCGCCCTACACCCCGGAGACTGATTCAAATGAGGACTCGGGGATGAGTCATTTCTTAGAGGGGGAGGATGATACGGATCCAAGCTCGTACGAAGAACCACCCGGTGGGCCGCTTTCGGTTGTGAACCCGGTCGATGTCAATTGTGGCTAAGGTGGGAGGCTACGTCTTTTGCTAGTTCCAATTCAACAGAATATCTATCCAACTTATTTGAAGTTTGTGTTTTGAATTTTAGTGTTTATCTTCTTCCTTTTATCTTGGAGGTTATTTCTCATGTTTATCTTTTGGTTGTTTTCTCTATTTAAACAATTGTAGTTCCTAGTTGGATTGGTACGCATTGAATAATAAAGCAAGATTGTTTTCTGTCTTCTTGGTTGGCCAAGGACATTGTTGTCGCTAGGATTTTTAGCGACCCACTTATACGAATCCGTATACAATGGTTTTTTATCTTTATAAGGAGGTATTGGTGGTTTTAGTGAAGCTAGAATAGACCTATTAAATGCTTTTGTCAAATCCAAAAGTTTGTGCAGCTTTATTGTAAATACTCAATTTTCTTTATCTTACATCTTTCCAGTTGTCTTGCATACTCCCCACGTCTCTACTATTTTTTAGTTAAGACTACCTATTTATTATAGCTTCTAAATTGATTATATATTTTCTAGTTGAAAACATGATTTATGTTACGTCATTTTGATTGTGTTTAGTTGTTTTTATACCCTACACAATGGATGAATGACCCCGCGGCAACGCGCAGGTCAATTTCTTGTATTAGATTATAGATATTCGTATGAGCTTACGAACTCAATAAGTATCTAGGGTTTATATTATTATTAGATTATGGTTTATGCATTCCTGAACTAATCTTATACTAGATTTTGTACCCGCCGCGCGATGTGGCAGCGATTCCACTTTTATATCAATGATTCTACTTTTTGTATCGATATTCAATATACAATATACGATTCATATATATCAACGTCGAAATGATTTTAGGTCTGTTGGGTTATACATTATGAGGCATGAACATTAAATTGGGCTAACATTGATTTGGGTTTGCTATGATTACGACTTGGGCTTGTTGGGCCAGTTCTTCTAGTGGGTTTACGATTGGATTAGGGTTTTTGTAATGGGTAGTATAATTACCCAAGTAGTTTATGATTTCTCCTAGTTCTTGATTACAATTTCTAGCCACCTTTTGTGTATTTACGATCGTGAACTCATATTATAGAAGATTGATCAAGTTTCATTCAAGATTTGATTGCGTTTGTTGTGTTCTTCATTTCAAAGTCAAGTCTCTTTCATCATCTTCTTCTCGAATCACTCACAAACGAGGTTTCCGCACTCCTTTGTGTTAACGATATCGTGTTCGATTGTTGTTTCGGGACTAACAATTGGTATCAGAGCTAAGAATCATCTGATTCGAGGTTCCACGATATTGGATTCGAGTGTTTGGCTGGAAAAAGTGGAAGCTTGCTGCTGTTATTGGTGTTTACGACATTTTCTGGGTTGTTCTTGCTGATTACGATTGGTGTTCTTCATCTGATTGGTGTTTACGACTTCAAGACTAGATCTTTGAGTGTTTACGATCGTGTTTACGACTCGGTGTTGTGTTTACGACTTCAAGACTCGTTTTTAGGTGTTTACGACCTCGATTACGATCCGGAAGTGTTTCCGACAACGTTCACGATCAGGAAGGATTACGATTTCGTTTACGATCCGCTAGCCTGTCATATCGTAAACTGGTGTTTACGATCGGAAACTCATATTTGAACAATTTGTTTTTAAGTTTTCCTAAACTTTCGTCATGGATTTTGAACCTAGCATGTATCAGAAACTGGACTTTGAGATTGGATTAACTACTCGTCCTCCCAGACTCACATCTGCTGATAACTTCCTTGAATGGAAATACAGATTCCAGAACCATTTGAAAAGTGTTGATCTGAGGCTTTGGAGATCAGTTGTTAATGGACCATTCATACCTACTCACACTGAAGCAGGAAGGTTGGAGTGGTGAAAACTGAAGCAGAAGACTCGGATGATGATTGGGAAAAATGTAACAAGGATGATAGAGCATATGCTATCATGACAATGGCATTGACTCCGAAGATTGCACAAGGGTTTAAGAAGTACAAGACTGCAAAGAAGCTCTGGGATGCTCTGGTGGTTGCATATGAAGGAAATCCCGATATCAAGGCAAGCCGTAAACAGATGCTGAAGCAGAAGTTCAACTTGTTCAATCACATTCAAGGAGAGTCCTTTGAAGCTCAAGTTCAAAGATTTGTGTCCTTAATTAGCTGAGATGTCAAGCTACGACGTTGAACCCGAACAGGAGGATAAGAATCTGAAACTCTTGAACAGTTTACCCAAGAACTGGAATACCAACATTTCAATCATCAAAGATAACAACAAGCTGGATGAGTTAACTGTTGATGAGCTTATTAACAAACTGAAGTCAAAGCTGATTGATGATAAACAAAGAGAGCTGAATCATTTAAGTTCACTCAGTATGGCAGGAAAACTGAATCAGGCTCTCTTATCTGAAGAAGTAGGGTCAAAGCAAGCTGGAAGTTCGTCTGGAAAGGATTCAAGTGCTAACAGAAAGTCAACTGCATTCGTGGCACGATCTCAAGCAAGTTCTAGTGGAATGGTCAACCCTGATGAGGCAAATGCTACCAATGATCCCAACTTTGCCCTTGGAATGGGATTTATGAATAGTTACCATGCACTTATGGCTGGAACATTGGTACCTACTGATATGCTGTCAGGAGAACTGAACCAGATCAATCCTGAAGATGTGGAAATGCTTGATGTTTCCTGGCAAATGGCAATGGCAGTTTTCCGCGCTAAGAAGTTTATGGCAAAAACTGGAAGGAATGTATGGAAGGATCAGGACAAGATAAGGATGGGTTTTGATAAGAGTAAGCTCAGATGCTTCAACTGTGATGAGTACAGGCACTTTGCAAGAGAGTGTACCAAGCCAAAGAGGGAGAAACCAGAAGAGAAGAAAGCTGGAGATGGTAAAGGGAAAGCAGAGACAAAGGCTTTGGTTGTGCAGGATTGTGGAGAGTATCAATGGGCTTCGCAGGTAAGGGAACTCAGTCTGACAGGTGCTATGATTGCGCAGATGGAGAATAATGATGAGGAGGAACATGCATTTATGGTCACAGAGGAAAAGTCAGAAGAGAAAGAAGAGAACCTGGTTGAAGACAAGGAAGCATTTGCAGCCGAAGTCGACAACACAAAGGTATGTACTAATCCCACTTGTGCACGTTTAATTCCTGGCCTTAGACAACTTTGGAAGAATAGTGAGATAGAATTATTTGATATGCAATGTTCTAGAAGTTCGTTTAAGGGTAGATGGGAAAAGAGTGAGGAGAAAGTTAAAGCTCAAAAATTGGATATAGAGAAATACCAAGCCCTTGCCTCTGAGAAGTCTGTCCTGTATGACAATGCTAAGTTAGAAATTGCTGAGCTTAGGAAGCAGGTAGATGAACTTACACATCAGAACAATGAGTTGCAAGTAAAATTAGATGTGAATCAAATGAGAAACAAAAGAATGCTATAAAGCTGGTAAGGCTCTGTCCAACTGCATAACCGATGTTAGATTTGGTAAGGATAAAGGAGGAATAGGAATTAGTTTTTCTGAAAAGAATAAGAATAATGTTCCTCAACCTGTGCCTAGAGATATAATAGGTATGATCTATGAGGAGGATCAGGTAGATAGATCTGAATCAGAAATGCATGAAGCAGGACCTCCCATAGATAGTGTTTTGATTGGTGTGAAACCCATGACAGAAGAGGAGTTAGAAAATGAGAAACATATGACCTATGGTTTGGGTAATCAGAATCAATCAGTGACATTCACTTGTGAATCAGGTTCATCTCAGGATTCATTAAACGATAATGTTAGTTCTTCTGATGTTTTTGTTTCTTGTGCAGATGAAGTAGGGATCAAAGATGTTTCTGAGAAGGATGCTGAATGTTTGAGGGTTAAAGAGTGTCATGAGTCTAGTAGTTCAAGTTCTGATTTACCTAAGGACGATGTTTTGGCATCTGTGTCTGAACTTAATGCGTCCAAGTCAAAACAATTAATGATGTCTATGTCTTCAAAACATGTTTCTGATTCTAATGAAGTAGTTAATAGTTTTAAAATTCGTGTGCCCAATACTAAAGCTGGTCGTGAGTCTAAACCCAAGGAATTTGTTCCTTATCCCCAGGTTGTGTCTACCTTTAACAGAACCAACAAATCAAAATCGGAACAATTTTGTTTAATTACGCAACCTGAGAAAGTTCCAAAACATTTGATACACAAATGGGATGATAAGCCAGAATGGGAGTCATCTTACCCAAGGCGTTCATATGTCTGTAGTCATGTGAATGGGCCTAGAATTATGAATTGTTTTCAGTGTGGAAAACCAGGGCATTTTGCTGCAAATTGTTTAAATAGACCTTATCAACCATACTATCCGCAAAACCCACGGACTAGTATGTTGCAGAAAATGATGACAGGTGGAAACAAAAATCAGAAACAACAAGCTTTGTCTCAGGGGAAGCAAAGTTCGAAACCAATGAAGACTCAACAGTCTAAGGTTTTAAACACTAAAACTCCAGTGACAAAGCCTGTTGATGAAAAATGGAATGTGGCCAAAACTCCAAAACCAACCTACACACCTAAAGGAGTTTATCAAAGAAAAGATAAGATGAAATCTGAACTTGTTGAAAAACAGGTACCCAAAACAAAAGGGTTTTCTCAACCTAAAGGTAAAACAAAGGTTAAGAAACAGATTTCAAAATCAAAAGATGTTTCTCAAACAAAACAAGTTGTTCAAACAAAATTAAAACTTGAATGGACACCTGTCAAGAAACATGCAGATAAAAAGGTCACATCTCCACAGAAGAAACCTGCAACTGTTAAGAATTCAACCAATGTGTCAAAACCTCAGAAACACACTTTGTGGAAACCAAAAGTCAACGCTCAAAGTTTGAGTGTAACTGAATCAAAATCAGGAATGTCCTTTCAGTTAGTCAACTACATTGACTCCAAGGGTGTGCCCAGATCTGTTATGGCCTGGGTACCCGACTCTAACTGATCTTTGATTCATGTAGGGACAGCCGAGAAGAACTGTCAACAATCTCTGGTACGTTGATAGTGGTTGCTCCCGACATATGACCGGAGATTTATCGCTTTTGGAAGAGGTTCAAGATTTCAATGGTGGAGGTGTATCTTTTGCTGGTGGAGTTGGTGGCAGGATCAGCAAGAAAGGTGTGGTGAAGAATGGCAGCTTGACGTTCTCAGATGTGCATTATGTGGAAGAATTGTCACATAGTCTGCTCAGTGTTTCGCAGATTTGTGATCGAGAATACTCTGTGTTGTTCAATAGCAAGGAATGTATCATTCTCAAACCTGGAGTCAAGATTCCTGAGGAGTGTATCTTGATGCGTACACCAAGGCGAGGAAACTCTTATCTTCTCAACATGGGTAATCCTCCGCCTTCTGATGTGGCCTGTCTTATTTCAAAGCAAAATGAAAATCTGGCATTGTTATGGCATCGTCGTTTGGGACATGCCAACATGAAGAATCTGACCAAGCTGGCAAAGGGAGAGCATGTTAGAAATCTCCCCATCAAGGATTTCACATCAATTGAGAAGTGTGTTGCATGTGCTAAGGGGAAGCAGCACAAGTTACCTCATCGTTCTAAAATGACAAACTCTATTTCGTCAGTTTTGCAACTACTTCATATGGATCTCTTCGGCCCAATGCAAGTACTAAGTATCAGCAAGTTTGCATATTTCCTGGTGATAGTGGATGACTTCTCTCGGTTTACTTGGGTTTTCTTTTTGTCAAACAAGTATGAAACTCCAGAACTGGTGAAACAGTTTGTTACTCTCATAGAGAATCAGATGAGCAAGAAAGTGAAGGCAATAAGATCAGACAACGGAACAGAGTTTAAGAATGCTGAATTGAATATGTTCTGTGGAGAGAAAGGTATAGAAAGGCAGTACAGTGCACCATACACACCTCAACAGAATGGTGTTGCTGAAAGAAGAAACATAACACTCATTGAAGCTGCCAGAACTATGCTGTGTGAAGCAAGATTACCAATTTTCTTTTGGGCCGAAGCAGTCAACACCGCTTGTTATGTGCAGAATCGGGTACTTTTGAACAAGCGACATGAGAAGACGCCTTATGAGATTATTTATGGAGAAAAACCAAGGGTGGGGTACTTCAAGACTTTCGGGTGTCCTTGCACAGTTCTAATTCAGTCTGATGTGGGGAAGTTCGAAGCAAAGGCTGATGAATGCTACTTTGTCGGGTATTCTGCAAATAGTGCTTATCGAGTCTACAACAAAACCACCAAAATGATAATTGAGGCATTCAATGTTGACTGGTTGGAAGACAATCCAACTGATGCTGGAACTGGGCCAGACTGGATTTTTTATTATGGATCATTGTTTGAAGGTTTCAACTACTCAAACATGTTTCCTAGTCTGGAAGAAGAAGAAGACATCATTGCTCCAGCTCCTGAAGTAAGGCCATCTGTTGAAAATGTTAGAGACAGTGTATCAGCAGCAGCTCCTAAGGATGATATTGTGGATGTTCCAGAATCTTCAGGAACTCATGATGATCAGAAGGAGTCAGAAATCCAAGGTATGAATAATAATGTTAATGATACTAACCTGCCTGTTTCTGTTTCAGTACCAGATGTTCAAACCACAAGAATCAACAGAGATCATCCTCTCAGCAATGTGGTCGGGCCAGTGTCAGCAGGTGTCACTACTAGAAGCCGCATGGGTGACATCAACTTCTGCATGTACTCTTGTTTCATCTCCCAGATAGAGCCTCCAAATGTGATGGTAGCTCTCAAAGATCCAAGTTGGATAGAGGCTATGCACGATGAATTGAATCAATTTTCAAAATTGGGAGTGTGGCATCTAGTGAAAAGGCCTGAAAATAAGAAAGTTATACCCACAAGATGGTTGTATAAGAACAAGAAAGATGATACGGGAGTGATTGTAAGAAACAAAGCCAGGTTGATTGTTCAAGGCCACAGACAGGTTTACGGGATTGATTATGATGAGGTGTACGCACCAGTGGCCAGGTTGGAAGCAATTCGAATATTCCTTGCTGTAGCAACATATCTCAACTTCACTGTGCATCAGATGGATGTGAAGACAACTTTCCTTTATGCTGAAATGAATGAAGAAGTTTATGTGGCTCAACCGCCAGGGTTTGTGGATGAAGAGCATCCAGATCATGTGTATCTTCTGGATAAAGCTTTATATGGTTTGCATCAAGCTCCCCGCACGTGGTATGAGACTCTGTCGAAGCATTTGGTAGAAAATGGTTATACAAGGGGAGTGGTTGATCAAACCCTCTTCAGAAAGAAGGTGAAAGATGATATCATTATGGTGCAAGTGTATGTGGATGACATCATCTACGGGTCTACGAATGAAGATTTATGCACCGAGTTTGAGGATATCATGAGAAAGAAGTTTGAGATGAGTGATCAAGGGGAGATGAACTTTTTCCTGGCATTACAAGTGAAACAAGATGAATCTGAGATTCTCGTTCATCAAGCAAAATATGTGAATGAGATTCTGGAAAAGTATAAGATGCAAGACTCCAAGCCTATCTCCACTCCCATGGCATCCAGACCTCTACTGACAGCAGATGCGGATGGAGAATCAGTGAGTGAATTCATGTATCGTTCGATGATCGGCTCACTCATGTATTTGACCAGCAAGCAGGCCAGATATCATGCATGCAGTGTGTGTGTGTGTGCACGTTACCAGGCTAATCCTAAACTCTCTCATTTAGCTGCTGTTAAACGTATTTTTAGGTATCTGAAGGGCAGACCTCGGCTTGGACTTTGGTATCCTAAGAATACTGATTTTCAATTATTTGCATTACTCACAGTGATTATGGAGGTAGTGACCTTGACAGGAAATCTACAACTGGTGGGTGTCAGTATTTGGGAGACAGACTCATCTCATGGCAGAGCAAGAAGCAGCATACCGTTTCCAAGTCAACTGCCGAAGCTGAATATGTGGCAGCATCAGCTGGATGCTCACAGGTAGTATGGATTCAGAATCAGCTCACTGACTAGGGTATGGAATTTCTTAATACTCCAATCTTTTGTGATAATGCTGCTGCTCTGCAAATTGTCAAGAATCCTGTTCAACATTCCAAAACAAAGCACATAGATATCAAGGTACATTTCATTCGTGATTGCTATGATAGGAAGTTGATTCAGCTCGAAAAGGTAAATTCCGATCAAAATGTTTCTGACCTTTTCACAAAACCCCTTCCTCGTCCAAATTTTGAAATGTGTGTTGAAGGCCTAAGGATGATTGCCTTCGAGGAATGATCTGATCAAAACTGTTTGTACATAGTTTTGCTTTTATGTTTGCTTACTTTTGGTTTAAGTTTCATTTAAAAAAAAGTGTTTTTGTTTCAAAAGCCTCATAAAAACAGCGGAAGAAATGTTACAGTTTTAGAAAATCTGTTTGAGGTTTTTTATGAAGTCTTTTGTGTTTGTCTTGAGTTGGTAGGAAGTGATATAAATGTCCAAGACAATCGGAGACTGACACGCGTAAAGCTGAAGTGAAAGATTGCTCAAAGATGATATGTCAGTAAGCTCAACCCAAAACTATGATCATCAATGTAAGTGCAGTAAACTTAACTTCTATATATGTTTAGTTTCCCGTCCTAGTTTACATGGTTTAAAAAACTGAGTCCCCGTTTAGTTTCCCGTCCTAGTTTACATGGTTTAAAAACTGAGTCCCAGCAAAAATGGGTTGAGAGTGGTATCTACCTAGTATTCACTCTCTCACACACCATGTTCTGCTGTTATGACAACACCACAGAAAAGAAAAAGAAAAATGAAAATTCTGCTGTTATGACAACACCACAGAAAAGAAAAAGAAAAATAATAAAATAATTATTTTGTTTGGTCTTCTCTGCGTGCTTATGCGGCCGACCTGATCACCAACTGATAAATATGGAAATAAGTGTTTGTCATGATGGTGTTGCATGATTCCTCAAGTTAGGGGTTTTTGAATCCTCAATAAACTCTGAGGTTGGGTAGGTTTTGCTATGAACAATTGGGTGTGGGGACGGTTAAACATGACGGTAATATTGTACCATAATTAAGTACTTCAAAACAACTTGATGTGAGTTTGTGTGGTCAAAAATTATGACAATTATCTAGAGCGTCAAGTAACAGAAGCTGAAAAGGGTTCCTCAGTTAAAGATAAGTCTGGTTTGATCCATCAAAAACATCAGCTTCAAGGCAAGTATGTTTTTATCTCGGTTTTAGGTTATCTTAATTTTATGCTTTTTATATTCATTTTTTAAAGTTTTTGAATAGTTAAAATTTAAATTTTTATGATCAAGATCAGATAATCGGGATATGAGTCTGAGGGGAAGTTTTGTAATTCTCAAATTTTTCAAAATTAACATTTTTCTTAAGAGAATTATCATTTAAATGAGGTTTGGGTGTATTTAAAATGTTTTCGAAAATGGAGGGGCCTTTGTGAAAATTTTCTTTAACAAAACTCTCAAGAACCCCCATTTACGATTCTCATTTACGATCCCGGTCTTCTCTCCCTTTCTGTGTTTACGACCACCACCTCCCTCGCAATCTCTTTCCGACCCATACACACACATCAATCGATCTTTCTCCCTTCTATTCAGTGCTCTAATCCCAGTTCTTCGTGTTTTTGTTTATCAATCAGTGCTCATCCTCTTTTTCTTCAAATTTCTTGTAAAAAACTCAAGATTGTGAGTATACGATACCTAAAAGGTAGTTTTAGATGTTCTTTTTACGTAAATGTTGAGTGTTGAAGTGTTTTTGAAGCTTTGCAGGTATAACAATGGAGGTCGTCTGCGTTTACGATTATCGCGAGGTGGAAGGCGACGTTTTAGTGTTTACGATCGGGTTTCCGATGTTGTTTACGATCGTCATTTACGATGGATTGAGTTCTCGATCGTGGACGATTACGATCATCAGTGTTTACGGTAGGGCCTTGCGATTACGATTGGACTTATACTGGTCTTTTGTTGAACCCGATCGTGAACCCACAGATGGATCGTAAACATGAATAGTAGATCGTAAACCCACTTAAATTTTGACATAAAATCATAAACACTTAAATAAACCCAAAAATGATTTTATTATCTTATCATACTTAATCGTTTTAAGATAAAATTGAATGTGTTGATTTTTAAAGAGCGTGTTTTGTTAAAATTGTGGTTCAAAATCAATTTCGTTCCCGTGGAAGTTTCAATTGAGATTTTTTATAACTTAAAGGTGTAATGTGAAACTCAATTGAACTTCAAGTTAGTTCTAACAAACATCATGGCTTATTGATATGTTTAAACCTGATGCATTTGTCTCGGTTTTTCAGATGGCAGAAGAAATGTTTGATGAGGAAATTCACTTTGAAAGAGATCACTGTATACCTGCCTATCTTAATGACCCTCCAGAGAGACATATGCAGTTATTCTACTCACTGGTTGCAGGGATGAACATATGCAAAATCAATCATGCTCTTAGAACAAGCGTGCTGATTGATGAACAACTAGTCAGAGAATTTTGTGGAACTGTAAGGGTAAGCGCTGATAAAACAAGGATCACTGCAACTGTTCAAAACCGTCAGATTGAGATTCTTGAAGAAGATATACGCAGTGGATTGAACATTAATGATAGTGCTGAAGACACAATGGAATATTCTAAGACTGCAGTGCTAGAGGGTGCACGTCTTTTGGGATATGAAGGAAAATTCCCACCTATCTTCAAGAAGCTCATGCCACACTACTGGAGGTGTTTGGCACATTATTTACAGAAATCCTTCTTGGGAAAGAGAATAAGCTTCGATCAACTAAACAAGGTGCATGGCACAACATTTGTTGCACTGGCTTTGGATTGGAAATTCAACTTTTCGAAGATGATGCTTTTAGATTGGGTGGGCAATGCTGATTTGTGTGCCAGAGAGCAATTTCTCATAACTCCACGGTTTATGTATATGGTGTTTATGAAGAAGTATCCGATGATCCAAGAGAGGGTAGAGAAGCTGGATATAAAATTCATGGATGACAGTGTTTTTGGTTTGCAAACCCAAGATAGAAGGGGAAAAAGTACTTTTCAAGGAAGACTCGAGTGGACTAAAAGGGGTGCCTTCCCTGAGGTTACAAGGGAACAAGAACAAGAAGAAGATTCCAAAGCTGAAGTGCATCCTGTGAATGTGTCTGTTGCTGAAGATCATGATGTGTCTAAAACTATTCCTGTGAATGTTTAGGGAGAAACTGAGAATATACCTTCTGATGAAGAAAATGTGATGGATGACATTTTCCCGGAACATGAGAATCTGACTGACGATATCTATGGGGATCTAGGGCCTATCAGTCACAAGAGAACGAGGGATGACTTGAACTCTTCTTCAAGCAGTGGCTCGATTCTACAAGAGTTGGATGCTAATTTTGCTGTTGATGATGTGCTTACAAAACCCATTCTAGTACGTGAACCTTCACCGAGAAAGAAATCTGATCCAAGATCTATCAGATTCAAGTTTTAGAAGACAAGCTCAAGCCTGATGGTGTTTGAACATACGGGTGCAAATGTGCAGAATGATGACGTGTCTGAACCTGCAAATGTAGAGAGCACACCTCAGGCTGATGATCAGGGTGATGTACAAGAACCAACTTTGATGCAAACTGAATGTCCTATTCTGAATGAACACAGCCCAGTTCATGAAGAAAGGCAATTCTTCGAAGTGGATAGCACGTTTGTTGAGCCAAGCCCAGTGAGAGTAAACTTATCTACTGAATCAAGCCAGCCTCCCATCACTTCAAGATTTCGTGCGTACCAAGCACTTGTTGAAGAACTTGCTCAAGCTAGTGATCTCCCTGTAGATCTACAGATAAGTGCCGATCCTCAGATCAACTTCCTCTTATCTCAGAACAGAAGGAGAGAGGGAGAGATTAAAGAACTAAAGGAAGAAAACAAGAGGTTGAAGGAGAAGGAGAGCAAGAATGAAGCTAGTTATGGATTTTTGTATGCGGGATATCTTGAACTGAGGAAGAAGTTGGAAGACTTGAAGGGTGCTGATAGCTCAAACATTCAGAGTTCCTCTCAAGCTACTCAAACTGCTGATGCAATACAAGAAGATGAAGGTGATGACACCATTAAGTTGTCTGACTATGTACGGGGAGGAAGATTCATCTCGAAAGCACCAGAAAGTCATGAGAATTGGTTCAAGGATTTCTTCCAGGGACCTCCCCCTAAGCTGTACTCGATTGATGTAGGAGAAAGTGAAATTGACAAGAGGGGGAGTCGTGAAGCTATTTTGTGCTAGCTCTACGATGCTGAGAAGAAGCTGTTTGCTGTGATCAGAGATGGTTATAGTCTAGTGGAGTACTACAGAACTCGAGGTCAATTCCACTTCTGGACTGAACCAGAAATGAGAAATTTGCTGAGGGCTCCATTTATTAACAGATGGATGAATGCTCATGGAGACCTCATTCGTAACAATCTGATGAGCCACCTTTAAGAAAACTTTGCAAATTTTGAGCTCATGCAACTAACATGGGTTCAGACTGGAACTGACCCTATTACAGATGATCCTGTAGGAGAAGTGAGGCGACCACCCACCAAAAGAACTAGAGTGATCAACATGTTGGACGAGATTGAAGATGGTACTTTGGTGAGAAATTTTGATAACTGGTTCTATGATCCAACAACTCATGAGGTGGTGGTGGTTTGCAAGAAGATGCGAGAGTTTCACTTCTATGATCCGGTTGATTTTCTGAGGTTTGGAGAGCGCGATATCAAACTCCTAGCCACCCAACCTATCCTAGGTGATGAGCATGACCTTGAGAATGCTATAAGGGTGGGAATCTTTCATGGAACAGCGAACCGGATTGCGGAACGTGAATGGTGGTCGGGGAAGGTGTCTAATACCTTCAGATTTGATTTGATGCTTCCTTAGACGCTCTAATGGTTCATACCTAGGGGAATATTGTTGGGCTATACATTATGAGGCATGAACATTAGATTGGGCTAACATTGATTTGGGCTTGCTATGATTACGAATTGGGCTTGTTGGGCCGGTTCTTCTAGTGGGTTTACGATTGGATTAGGGTTTTTGTAATGGGTAGTATAAATACCCAAGTAGTTTATGATTTCTCCTAGTTCTTGATTACGATTTCCAGCCACCTTTTGTGTATTTATGATCGTGAACTCATATTATAGAAGATTGATCAAGTTTCATTCAAGATTTGATTGCGTTTGTTGTGTTCTTCATTTCAAATCAAGTCTCTTTCATCATCTTCTTCTCGAATCACTCACAAACGAGGTTTCCGCACTCGTTTGTGTTTACGATATCGTGTTCGATTGTTTTTTTGGGACTAACAAGGTCCATATAAATACAAAGTATACCATTATATTTTTATACCAATGTCCCTTCTAATATATCAATGTCGACCTAATTTTCTAATATTTCATATTTACTAAATATATGAAAACACCAAACATTCATATTTGTCCATATTTGAACATTGTATCAAATTGCTCATATTTAAATATTGTATTAATTATTGCACCAATACTTGATAAATATTTTGCATACCCATGTATGGGTAAAAAATGTTGACTATATTATATATTGAAGGGCCTAAGTTGGATAGGTAACAAAAACTTTATGGCCGGGTCGTCCGTCACGCGATGGGGTGGCTGATATGATTGGGGATGTTCCTATGAAAAGAAAATTGTAGGCGTGTCCTCAGTAGATGTAGCAACATCAGTAGTCGTGTGGCTAGCCAATCCATAGCTCAGCTGTGTCCTTCACTCTGGGAGGGACAGTCTTAGTCTTTCTAGCTGGGTAAAGTGTACCCTTCTTTTTGTCGACTTCATTGTCATAGGTCGATGCGTATGATGGATACATCCAAGTCTCATGAGTCGAGGGTGAGTGTTCGTATTTATCCTTAGGGATCAGACATAATAATGATAGTAGGGGTATGCATAGTTGTAACAGTTTCCAGCGTTAGATAATTGTTCTATAAGCAATTAAGTACGTATAGTTATAAGGCAGATACAGGATGAAATGCACACGTAAATCATTGTTTCCCTGTTTGCAAGTTTAACCATCATAGGATATCATTGTTTCCCTGTTTGCAAGTTTAACCATCATAGGATTTCTTGTGACCACTACACACTCCGATTGTTTTACCAATGTTGTATCCCCACCATAATGGCTTAAGACCCACAAAGTTTGATACCTATCACCGTCTTTCAAAGATTTAAGTACATTTTGATCAAACTTAGCATTAACATCATGTTTATCTACCTCATCATCACACAACTTAACTTCAAGATGATAAACTTATGGAGGAAATGTTTTATAGCCTATATCAGGACTAACGATGTTGACATCTAGTTACCAATTGAAGAAGGTTTTGAGTATCCTCTGCAAGCAAATGGTCATCCCAAGTTACATCGTGATCTTACCACCTAAGAGAAGACAAAATATCAAGCAGATTAGAAGGCATATGAGATACCTACCATGGCTTTGCCAAAGGAATTGGTGCATCAGTTCAGTGATTGTGGTTCAGCTAAAGAATTGTGGGATGCACTTGAAAAGCGATGTACTGGGAATGAACAATATAAGAAGAGTAAACAGGAGGTGCTAAAGAAAAAATTGATAACTTTTGTCATTTCCCAAATGAGAGTGTAACTGATATGATTACTCGATTCTCTCATTTGATTAGTGAATTGGCCTTGGGTTCTGTTTCTAAAGATGTCGCTAATAAGAAAGACAAGTTGTTGGAGGCTTTACCTGACAGTTGGGCAAATTTTTTGCTGATTATTACAAGCGATAAATATTATCTGAATAAGAGTTTCAACAAACTGGTTAAGTAGTTACAAGCTCGGGATTTGGAGACATCTGTTCATAAATCCATGGCTGGTTCAGTACAAAATCCGGTTGTGTATCATGGTGAAAATTCTTCTTCTTTGAGTGCAAAAAAATCAAGTCAAGTTCCTTCAACACCAATGTTGGGTCCCGTGAGGGGCTCTATAACAATATGGATTAATTTGATTTACATAAAGATAAATATGCTTGCGGAATGTTAAATTCAACAATTCATAAAAAAGTTTACTTCTGTATATATAAATGTAAATAATGATTTACAAGAGTTTATGATATATCAATGTATCAACCTAAAGAACTTTTCTACTAAGTAGGGTGTTTGATCTTTGAGAAGATTGTGAATTGTGTTGTTTTGTCTTGCCTTTGATGTTGAAGGAGACTTGCTATTTATAGGTAGTGGTTACAAGTTGAAGTGAGGATAAGGTGGTTGAGGTCGGTTGTCTTTGGAGTATGTCAGAGTATATAGAGATAAATTGAAGGTATTCAATTTATCTCTTATCCTCTGTCATTAAACACTTCCTTCTTGAATATCGAGTTGATATTCCGTTTCACTTGTACTCCACACAAATGCGTCTTTGGTTCTTCTCTTAAAATTATCTTTGGATACTCCATAACTTCTTCAGGACTCTTCTTTGTAGACTTTGTGATGCTTCCCATTAGAAGCCTTATATAGATGCGAGGATTTCTGTAGAATTCTGTAAGTACAGAACTACTACATAATTTTTGTAGTAGTTCTGTACGAATACAGAAATCTATATTCTGTACATAATTGACTTCCTTTCTTTTTCTTATGTTTTATCTATCTTTTTCTTCTAATACTTGAGTGCTAATCTATTACATTTACAAGTGTGCTCTAACAATCCCCCTCTAAGTATTTGAAGAAAATACATAAAAAAGAAAGGAAAAATAAGATGAAGATCATTTTTATTGATCAACTGAATTAAAAAAATACAAAATCAAAAGTCTAAGATATGTTGTTGTTGATGGGTCAATTTTGACTCTGTATTTTTTCAGGAAGCGATTCTCTGCACATCTTCTTCAACTGTTTTTGAACTCTTCTGTGTGCCTTGAGGTCTTCAAGTGTTTTTGTCAGTAGTTCTCTTATCCTCACTACTTTAGGATTTGTCTCTTTGTTTTACAAAAGTAAGTGAGAGAAGACCTTCAAGGACTCTTCTGAATAAGCATGGCATTGATTGATTCTGTACATAATTGACTTCCTTTCTTTTTCTTATGTTTTATCTATCTTTTTCTTCTAATACTTGAGTGCTAATCTATTACATTTACAAGTGTGCTCTAACAATCCCCCTCTAAGTATTTGAAGAAAATACATAAAAAAGAAAGGAAAAATAAGATGAAGATCATTTTTATTGATCAACTGCATTAAAAAAATACAAAATCAAAAGTCTAAGATATGTTGTTGTTGATGGGTCAATTTTGACTCTGTATTTTTTCAGGAAGCGATTCTCTGCACATCTTCTTCAACTGTTTTTGAACTCTTCTGTGTGCCTTGAGGTCTTCAAGTGTTTTTGTCAGTAGTTCTCTTATCCTCACTACTTTAGGATTTGTCTCTTTGTTTTACAAAAGTAAGTGAGAGAAGACCTTCAAGGACTCTTCTGAATAAGCATGGCATTGATTGATTCTGAAGAAGGATACTTTTTTTTTCTATTCCACTGAAGTATATGCCTACTTCTCCAGCTTCAGGGATAACCTTAGATCCAAGCCATGGTCTTTCTGCTGGTATTTCTTCATTTGCAGCTTTGATTGCCATTTTGTTTAGGATGACATTGTTGGCTAGCTTGAAGTCAACCTTGGCATACCTGTTGCAAATTTTGTTTCCTTCCTCCCTTAGCATGTGAACTACTCTTCTATTTTTGTCGTTTGTGGCTTCAGTGGAGAAGCAAGCTTTTAAGAGTTCCATGATGTGTACTTTACTGAGTTAATCGAGGTCGCCATCTTCAAGGGAACAGGGGATTCTTTCATTCCCTTCGGTTCTGATGGTGTAGTAGTATAAATGACCAGATTGCCCCTAGGTTTAAAGCTAGGCTTGTTGCTAAGGGATTCACTCAGAAAGCTGGTATTGATTATACTGAGATTTTTCCCCTGTTGTTAAGCATATATCTATAAGATTAATGTTGTCTTTAGCTGCTATTCAGGATATGGAAATAGAGCAGTTAGATGCAAAAACAACATTATTTACGTATATCAAAGCCAATTTCTGTGCATATAAAACATGTAATTCTGTATTTATTAACCACCCATGTGTTTACACACATAAACTTGAATTTACGTATATTAAAGCAGTAAGTATGTGCAAAGGGTACGAGGAGAATTGGTGGAGGTAGATGATGACGATGATGAGATAGAAGTGATGGAAGTCAAGGAAGCCCCGACTCAAGCTTCAATAGCTAAAAGAACGTATGTTAACCAGTGACCCTCTACATCTTGGGATGCCAATGAAGAACTTTTGATGAAAGAAAATCTTCATATATCCGAGGATAAAGTTACAATTAAGACCGGTTATCCATAACTTTATTAGAGTTGTGTTGGGGGATAGGCGGTCCACGTCTGCTTGGTATGATATTTGGTGTGATTCTGGTCCCCTTTGCAATGTGATTACTAACAGAATGATGTATAATGCCCGTTTTAAAGGTTCGGATTCTGTTGCTGATGTTGTTTCGTCTGGTGTGACATCCGAGAATTCCAAGGTTACCTTCCGTTAGATAATATCCGTTAGTTACGTTATAAGTATATTTAACTAGGTAACTAATGCTTAACTAGACCGAATACGTCCACGACCTTTGGTTGATCACCGAACCCGTCCATATGTGTTTATTTATTTATTAATTTATTACCATTATGTGGAATTATGTGCAACGTGATTTAAATGCATGATTATTATCAATAGCATGACTAATTGTTTACTTGTTGAATTATGTGACAAATTGCTTAATTGTGTATTGTAGGTCCGGAAATCTCCCAAACACACGATATTTGATCGTAGATGAGTGCGGAATCCTCAAATACGATTGATTCAAGAACAATAGTAGAAGAATAGACTAGATCTAGTAAAAAGATGAAGTCTTGAATGAGAATCACTACTAAAGGAAGCTGATCGTAAAGTCTAGTGAACAAGAAATCGTAAACGCAGATTTGTATTGAAAAGCTTGCTTACAAACAAAGAAACAAGGGTTTATATAGTATCCTAAGCCCAAATCGTAAACTAGAAGGCCCACATGGCCCAAATCGTAAACCTTAACTAAACTCACTAAGATTCACTAATAAGCCCAAAACAAATACAAAATAAGCCCAATCACAAATGTTCATGCCTTAAACAAGCCTAGCCCAACAATCTTCCCCTAGGCATGAAACATTTGAACTTTTCTTCTACGGCAACAGGAGGTCAAATCTGAATGTGTTCTGTACGTTGTTTGACCACCATCTGTTCTCCACGATCCGACCTGCAGTCCCATGAAAGATTCCGACCCTCGCAGCATTCTCCATATCATTTTCATCTCCAAGTATAGGCTGTGAGGCGAGTAGCTTTATATCTCTTTCTCCAAATCGCAGCAGATCAACCGGATCCTAGAAGCGAAACTGCCTCATACCTTTGCATAGAACCACCACCTCGTGAGTTGTTGGATCATAGCACCAACAGTCAAAGTTTTTGACCAGTGTAGCATCTTCGATTTCATCCAACATGTTAATCACCCTTGTGCGCTTGGTGGGTGGTCTTCTAGCTTCACCAATAGGTTCTCCAGTAACTGGGTCAGTTCCTGTCTCGACCCAACTTACCTGCTTCAGGTCAAAGTCAGAAAAATTATTTTCCAGATGGCTTAACAAGTTGTTTCTGATAAGATCCCCATCGGAACTGTTCCATCTGTTGATGAATGGAGCTCGGAGCAAACTTCTGATCTCAGGCTCAGTCCATGAATGAAATTGTCCACGAGTTCTGTAATACTCAACTGGACTGAAGCCGTCACGAATCACAGCAAATAATTTCTTCTCCGTATCATAGTGCCAGCACAAAATGGCTTCACGACTCCCCCTTTTGTCAATGGAGCTTTCACCAACATCGAGGGCGTATTTTGTGGGGGCTGGTCCTTGATAGAATTCACGGAACCAGTTGTCGTGTCCCGCAGGGGCTGTGGAGATGACTCTTCCTCCTCTAGCATAGTCAGCCATCTCAAAGTTTTCATCACCTTCGTCTTCATTCAACGCTTTAGCACCTTGCAGACTCTGTGACGAACCTTGACCTGGGGCACCTGAGGAGTTGGAACCCACAACATCCTTTAAATCATTATACTTCTTCCTCAGGTCCACCAGCATGCTTTACAGATATTTCATTCTGTCTTTGTCCGCCACCTCCTTCTCTCTCATATATTTGTTCTCAGCTTGAAGAGCCTTGATCTCATTTTCTCTAATTCTGTTTTATGAGATCAGGAAATTGATTTGAGGATCAGCACTTATCCTCAAATTCACTGGAAGCTCCGCTGCTTGAAAAGGCCTGAAGCTAGGAGCAGCTGTTGGCTGAGCTACCGCAGGAGCTGCACTTACTCTCACTGGGCTTGGTGCAATAAAGGTATGATTAACCTCCAGAAATTGAGTTCCTTCCCGAACTGGGCTACGCTCGGTTAGAACTGGAGTTTCAGATTGCACAGGAGTAGGCTGATCTTGCATAACTTCAGCAGATGTTTCTTCTTGAGTAATGGGGCCCTCAGAACTGGGCCCAGCTGAATAAACTAGTAAAATGCTTGAGCTGGTCTTTGATAGCTTGAATCTGATGCTTCTTGGATCTGACCTCTTCCGTGGAGATGGCTCACGAGCAGGGACAGGTTCTTCTTCAAGAACATCATCAACGTTTAAATTCAACTCAGGAGGTGTATTGTCACTGCCAGATGACCCAATCATATCTTCCCTCGACCTTTTATGAGTTAGAGGCTCCAAGTCTCCATAAATATCCTCTTCAGTGATGTTCTGGCCAGCAAGAATGTCATCCATTATATTTTCTTCATCGGAGGGAATGACATCTTCATCTTGAACATTAACAGCTGGAGTTACTGTCAAGTCTTGGTCTTCAGCCACCATGGCATTCACAACCGGGATGTCAGCTTCTGGTTCAGAGTCATCCAACACTTGTTCCCGTGCAATCTCTGGGAACGCACCTCTCTTAGTCCACTCCAGTCTACCTTCAAAAGACTTTTTACCTAGTCGATCCTGGGTTTGCAAGCCAAAAACCCCAATATCCATCACCTTCACATCAAGTTTCTCTATCCTCTCCTCAATCATTGGATACTTCTTCATTACCACCATTTGGACAAACCTTGGTGTCATTAAAAATTGTTCTCTGGCACTTAGTTCTGCATGCCTATCCAATCAATCAGCATCATCTTTGAAAAGTTGAAGTTCCAATCTAGGGCCAAAGCAACGAAGGCAGTTCCATGAAGTTGATTTAATTGATCGAAGCTTGTTCTTTTCCCAAGAAAATATTTCTGCATATAGTGCGCCAGACACCTCCAGTAGTGCGGCAGAAGCTTCTTGAAGATGGGCGGAAACTTTTCTTCATACCCCATTGATTGTGCCCCTGCCAGAACAACCTCCTTCGGATTCTTGATAGGGTGTGAAGCATCATCAGTAATGTTCAGCCCTTGCCTTATATCTTCTTCCTCAATAACAATTTGTCTGTTATTGACCGTTGCGGTAATTCTAGTCTTGTCAGAATTTGCCCTCGCAGTTCCCCAAAATTCTCTGACCAGCATCTCATCGATGAGTACATTCGTCCTCAAGGCATGGTTGATTTTGCAAGTGTTCATCCCAGCCACCAGAGAGTAGAATAACTCCATATGTTTTTCTGGCGGGTCCTCCAGATAAGCCGGCATACAGTGATCTGGTTCATATTTTATATCTCCAATGAGCATCTCTTCAGCCATCTGAGAAAGACAAGACATATGCATCAGATTTGTTCATTAAAAAGCAATCATGATTATTAACCCTTGACTTGTTCAATTGAAGTTCACATTTTACTTTTGACGCACACACAGTTTCAATTTTGAACATACTTAAAGAACAAAAAAAAATTGAGTTAAGCATTAGCTCACAAACAACGTCAAATTTTATCTCAAAAACTTACAATTTTAATGAGATCTCAAAATTATTAAGAGTTTAAGTCTTTAAATTTCATTTTATGTGTGTTTGTGATTTATAAACCGAGTTTACGATCCATAAAATGGGTTTACGATCCTTTAAACGGGTTTACGATCCCTTAAACATTGGCCCAATCGCAATCTATTAGATCCAGTCGTAAACAGCAGTTACACGACTCGGCCCAATCGTAAACACCCAAACACCCTTTG
>JBCNJP010000027.1:75674982-75838606 GCA_039602395.1 Deinandra increscens subsp. villosa
AAATTTAATCGAGACATATCTGGATTTCATCTGGGCACGGCCATGCAAACATCTTAATTAGTCCCAATGAGGGGCCCAGTGGTATCATTCTTCAACGTTTTAGCTGAAGGAACAAATCCTATATTCACTACACGTGTACAGTCACATACTTCACTACACTTCTGAAAATAGCCCTTTTGTACTACCTTATTCAGGATAGTTAGAACTATATCAAGTAAGTGCAATCCATAGATGCATGACCTACTTGTATCTCAAGTCTTAGGATAAGTAAAGTAACCATTTACGAATTTTACTTAATGACTCCGATCCATAAAGTGATAATTCGTTAGTGGGGTAGTCCGATATGCATCTTATGAATACCATGTGAGTTTGGTGGGACCATCCTTTATATATTCCAAGAATATTACCAATCACTCAAATTTGTCTTAGTTTAACTATATTCCCATATAGTCAATCGACAATGGACAGTTTAGAATATTAATAAATATTCATGGATTAAACATGCAAATACAGGACATAATTAATATTAAATGAAATCAAACATATCAAGTACTTTATTTCATTATATAAATAGAAATTGTTTAACATCCCTTATCCAAATACCGAACAACATATTTACATGAATTAACTAGCTAATTTAAGTCCCATGCCCTCGGCATGCCTTTCAAGCTTTGGTCTAGATAAAGCTTTTGTAAAGGGATCAGCTAAGTTAACATCTGTGTGAACTTTGAGTAGTTTGATCTCCCCTAGTTCGCTCTGCTCACGAACATAGTGATATCTTCTAGCATAATGTCTGGCACCTTTCTAAACTCCCGGTTCCTTGGCAATGATTAATGCACCAGTATTATCACAGTACATATCAATGGGTAAGCTACTTGAAGGGATCACGTCAAGCCCACAAATAAACTTCCTTATCCAGACTGCTTCCATCGCAGCTTCTGAGGCAGCAATGTACTCAGACTCTATTGCAGACATAGCAACTGTGGTTTGCTTCTTGCTCTTCCAATCCACAGCGCCTCCATTTAGAACGAAGATGTACCCTGAGTGAGACTTCGTGTCATCTCTATCAGTCTGAAATCCAGCATCACAGTATCCGGTCACTTTGAGCTCTAAATCTGGATTTCCTCCATACACCAAAAACAAATCTCTAGTAGCCCGTAGGTACTTAAGAATGGTCTTAACAGCAGTCCAGTGACTTTCACCTGGATTCTGTTGGAATCGGCTAACGATATTTTGCGCGAACGCTACATCAGGTCTAGTGCATCTCACTGCATACATTATAGATCCTACAGCCGAAGCATAAGGAACTCTTTTCATACGCTTCACCTCATCAGGTGTAGAAGCACCTTGTTTGACCGATAGACCAAGTCCTTCCAGCATGGGTACAAGACCACGCTTAGAATTCTCCATCTTGAATCGTTTCAAGATCTTATCAATATAAGCACTTTGACTTAGTCCAAGTAACCGCTTAGTTCTATCTCTATAGATCTTGATTCCAAGAATAAATGCTGCTTCACCCAAGTCTTTCATGGCAAAACACTTCCCAATATGAGATTTTACATCTTGCAACATTGGAATGTGTTTTCCTATAATCAATATGTCATCTACATATAAGACAAGAAAAGTAACATTACTCCCACTAGCTTTGCGATATACACATGGCTCATCAGGATTTTGAATAAAACCAAACTTTTTAATTTCTTCATCAAATCGTTTATTCCAACTTCTTGATGCTTGCTTTAGTCCATAAATGGACCTTTGAAGCTTGCATGTTTTGTTGGGATGTTTTGGATCAATAAAACCTTCAGGCTGATCCATATAGACTTCTTCATCCAAGTAACCATTTAAGAAAGCAGTCTTAACATCCATTTGCCATATCTCAAAATCATAGAACGCAGCTATGGCTAAGAGAATCCTAATAGCTCTAATGTCAGCAACTGGAGAAAAGGTCTCATCATAGTCAACGCCGAAACGTTGAGTATAACCTTTCACCACGAGACGAGCTTTATAGGTGTGTACATTTCCATCCATGTCTGTCTTCTTCTTGAAGATCCATTTACACCCAACGGTTTTTGCATTAGGTGGAAGATCAACCAAGCTCCAGACTTGATTTTCTTCCATGGATTGCATTTCCACATTCGCAGCTTCAAGCCATTTGTCAGATTCTGGATCTGATAATGCAGCATTGAAGTTCGGAGGTTCATCGAGATCTCCTAATTTGTGTTCCTCGGATTCGATTAGACCCATCCATCTATCCGAAGTACGTATAGTCCTTTCGGACCTTCAAAGTGGAATCACACTATCATCGACTTGAGGTTCATTACTTTGAACATCCCCCCCCCCCCCTAAGTTGATGATTGCTAGGAGTTTCAGAAGGTGACACATCTTCTAGTAGTTCTACAATTCTCCCACTGTTCTCTTGAGCTATTAGATTCTTCTCAAAGAACTCAGCATATCGAGCTACTCGAACAGCGTTTTCGGTAGGATTATAGAAGTAGTAACCCATTGTTTCCTTAGGGTATCCTACAAAGATGCACTTAGTAGTTCTGGGTTGAAGTTTGTCAGGTGTATCGCGCTTCGCAAGTGCCTCACATCCCCAGACTCTTAAGTAAGACAAAATAGGGACATCTCCATGCCACAATTCATGTGTTGTCTTGTCAACCTTCTTGGTTGGAACCATATTGAGAATGCGTATAGCAGTCTCTAGAGCATAATTCCAAAATGAAATTGGGAGAGTCGTAAGGTTCATCATTGATCTCATCATTTCTAGCAAAGTTCGATTTCTCCTTTCAGAAACTCCATTATGCTGTGGAGTGTATGGAGGAGTGAGCTGTTGGACAATTCCACATGCTTTTAGATAATCCTTAAGCTCTTGGCTTAAGTATTCTCCACCACGATCCGAACGAAGGATCTTGATGGTCTTGTTGAGTTGATTTTCTACTTCATTTTTAAACTCTTTGAATGTTTCAAAAACTTCATGTTTATGTTTAAGCAAGTAAACATAACCATAACGACTAAAATCATCCGTGAAAGTTATGAAGTAACTAGCACCTTTTCTTGACACATGTCTAAATGGGCCACAAACATCAGTATGAATGAGTCCAAGAAGTGCTTTAGCCCTTTCTGGTTTATGCAGAAAAGGTTTCCTTGGCATCTTGCCTGAAATACAAGAAACGCACTTATCAAATGATTCATCACTTGATTGTAAGATTCCTTCACATTGAAGTCTTTCAATGTGGTTCTTACCTACATGAGCAAGACGACAGTTCCAAAGATAGGTAGAGTCCAAGTTAGTCTTGACTCTTTTACTAATACTATACATTGAATTATTTGAGTTACAACCACGCATATCAATTTCATAAATACCATCACAAGGAATAGCATCAAAATAATGAACATTATTTTTAGAAACTGAAATACCGATATTATTAAAAACATTAATAAATCCATGGTTTTTCAACAAGGAAACTGAAATGACACCTCTAGGAATAGAAGGTGCATAATGGCAATTCTCTAAAACAAGAATTAAACCGGAAGGAAGAACTAAATGATATTCTCCTATAACTTCAACAGGTGCTCGTAGACCATTGCCCACAAACAGCTGCAAAGCTCCAGGCTTCAGCTTCCTTCTTTTTCTAAGTCCCTGTAACGAATTATAGATATGAGTTCCACAGCCAGTGTCATAAATCCATGAATTATGCTTACAAAAGGAAAATAATTCAATTGTGAAGATACCTGAAGTGCTAGTCCCACTAGCTTGCTTCTTCTTCTTGTTCAACTCAGTTAGGTAGACAGGACAGTTCCTCTTCCAGTGTCCCACTTCAGAGCAGTGGTGACAAGTCTGGTCTTTATCCGGATGCTCCTTTTTAGCCGGAGGGGTCTTTTTGGGTTTTGGAACATAAGCAACTTGTTTGCCTTTTCTTTTCCCATCATACTTGCCCTTCGCCCTTTGCGGTTGTTTAGCCTTTTGGATCTTTCCCTCTTTTATCAAGAGTACTTAGGGAGTTTCAGTGGCTTTCTTTGGAATGGTCTTCTCATACTCAACAAGCATGGCATGAAGCTCAGGTATGGTTTTAGTCATACTATGCATGTTGTAGTTGCGCACAAAACCCTCATAATCCTTTGTAAGGAATTTGAGAATCATGCCAACCGGAACAGCTTGATTGTATCCATAGTTGAGTGATTCCAATTTTTCAAAGTAGCTCTTCATTTTGAGCACATGACTACTGACCGATTTTCCAGCTTCAAGCTTTAAGTCATGGAGTTCCATAACCAGGTCGAACAACTCAACTCCAGCTTGTTTTTCATACATCTTCTTTAATTCTCTGATCATATCATAAGTAGTATGAAGTTGGTATTGCTTTTGAAGATCAGGATTCATACTAGAGATCATCAAACAAGCAACTTCATCATACCTGCTATATTCAGCGTTGTACTGTGCTTTTTCTTGATCACTAGCAGTAGTAGCTGGTTCGGTCGGCCACTGATTTTCAAGGACATCGGTTCTTCTTTCAACTCTTAGGACAATCCTCAGTTGACGATACCAGTCATTGAAATTCGATCCATTGAGCTTTTCCCTTTCAAACATTTGACGAAAAGCATGACCAACGGTGTTTTGAGGAGGGTTCATTGTTGCCATCTACAAAACAGATAAAGTTCAAAAATCAGTATTTTCGATAATTTTTCCTTAACAAATTTAATTACCCAATGTTTAAACTATTTAAAAAATTAATTTTATTAAGGCTAGGATCCAATTGACATACCATCATTTCATCAGTTGATCTGCTAGAAATGATGTACTCAAAAGGTAATTGACGATCAGCAATTACATTACTAGTGCAATTCCTAGATAGAATGGGACTTACAAACAACACTTGTGTACTTGCATCAAGTGATTTGTAGTCATGTTTCGTCCCATCTTATGCCACGGGTCAAGGTCTCACCACTTAACTTGCTTTAAGTCGTCCAACCAAGAACGCACAAATTTGTCCACCACTGTGTACTAGTGAGTGGGAATTTGCCATGTAAGTGTTATTTTACCATTGTGTACCAATGAGTAAAACAACATCCACAAGTGTCCTTTACAAGTTGGATGCCAAAGACTTAAGTTTTAATTTTGGGTCAAGAAATTTTATGGGTGATAAAAAGGTTATGTGTGAAGATTCATGCACATCTTCAATGCATAACATGTTTATAAAATCCTTTTTAGTTTGCCTTCAAATCAAAAGAGCTCAGTAGCTCCATTTGAACACACAAAGAAGCGTAGAAGTGAGGTTTGCGCGTAGAAATTAAGTACATACCATCTTTAGGGAAGCATGGCGGCCCGACTTATACCTCTCTTAGAGTGTGATTAAATGGGTGGGCCGGTGTTTCTTTTGATTTTAGGGCACCGATTTTATTTATAAACAAAATCTTATTTCAATGATTATTAAGCAAGTTTATATTTCCAAAAAAAAAAAAGAACTTGTAATAAAATTTAACCATGTAACAATTATGGTAATCAACCTAATTATGGTCACTATGGTTTAAGATTTTCTCCCCTTTCCATTTGAAACGGACCGCATACAACAAGTTGTATTGATTGCGTAAGCCAAACCTTTTATAACTAATTATCACAAAACCATAGCAAGGTGCGGATCTAGAAAATCCAGCAGCTTCACGGCCAATTTTGACCTAGAGGATGGCCGAACTGGGCTTAGCTTAAAACAACAAAGTTGTCCGATTAGCTAGATCGAGTAGACGATCCGATGCTCACGCATTTTCAATTATTCATTGAGTTTTCAGGGGCTTCATCATCAGCTTTTCTCTTGCCACTAAGGGCAGTCTTCTTAGTGGCCTTTGCAAGAAGTGTACCCTTCTCAACCTCCTGATCAGTAAATTTGTGAGCCAAACGGATGGCTTGCTGCACGGTTGCGGGGTTGCTGGCAGTCACTAATCCTTTGATTTGAGGCGCGAGGCCTTCCAGATAACGTTCAATGCGTTTGAACTCAGCATCAACCATTGTGGGGCATAAGAACGCGTACTCATGGTAACGCGCAGTATATTGCTCAACCTCAGACCCAATCATTTTCAAGTTCAAGAATTCGCCCTCTAACTTCTTCACTTGGTCACGGGGACAGTACTCCTCCATAATCAGTTCCTTAAATGCTTCCCATTGCATGTTATTAGCCGCATCAATCCCAATCATCTGGATTTCGGCATTCCACCAGGAGAGAGCAGCTCCCTCAAAGGTACCAGTAGCATACTTCACTTTGTCTCCCGCAGGGCAGTTGCACATAGAGAAGACCTTTTCGGACTTCTCGATCCACCTGAGGAGTCCCACCGCTCCTTCCTCGCCGGAGAACGTCATCGGCTTACAGTCCATGAAAGACTTAAACGTAAAGTGATGCTGGTTTCCTGATGCAATAAATAGTTCGGGTTTTAAACAATTCAAAATATAATCGCTTCGTGCCTTAACCGGCATAATAATTACCATGCGCGGCAATTGTAGCTTGGACGGCTGCCACGGCAGCTTGCACATGTTCGTTAATCATCGCTTGCAGTTGCGCGAGTGTTAAGTTAATGTTGTTTCTTCCAGCCCTTCCAGACATTTTGCTGAACAGTTAAAGTAGCCAGTGTTCAGTCACAGTTATACTTTATACATATCCCATAATATGTATATTAACAATTCCCGTTATCCCACTATTAGTCCACAAAATTTTTGTGCAAAATGGAGGCGTCGTCGAGGAACGTCGTAAGTCGTAAGTAGCTATCATCGAAGGTCGGCTTTCCCATAAAAGTCACCGTCGGCGTAGTCAGCGTAGTAGAAATCAGGACGTAGCGTGTAGCATCGTTTCGTTGTCGCTTTCCCCCGGCATAGTGCGCGCATTAGCGTTCGCGTTTCGTATTCGTGTGAAAATTTTCCTAAGGTTTTCCGTTAGACTTCCTAGACACGGTCTATATATATATACTTATATATATATATGTACATACGTACTAAGCTTTTACTTACACAGCAGAGCGAGTATCCTAGGTTGGCACGTAAAAATTTTGTTTTGGGAATTTTGTTTGTCCGTTTGTAACTAAGGTTTCAAGTTGCAGTTTCCAAATCGTTTTCAAAAATGATTCCAGTTTTCTGCAACTTACAGTTCTGATACCAATCTGTCACATCCCCAAATTAACCACTAACGGAGTTTATACCGTTAAGGGGTGCGACCAGACCAGGACCACAACCATTAGTTACAAATACTAAACGAATCAGAGTAAAGTCCAAACGTTCCTGATAAAAACAGTTTTGAAAGTACGCAGCGGAAAATAAACATAAGTATCTTAGCACTAACCACGTGCTTAAATTACAAAACATAAATTGTTATTAAGTTCCCAAGTCTGAGTTTAATAATAATGAAATCTTCAAGTGCCATGCCAACCTGCTCAGCGGATACTCTTCAGCGATCTGCAAAAGTGAAAACCACGCAAGTGTCAACCTAACGGTTGGTGAGTTCACAGTGGGCATGTCACGCATTGGCCCGGTCTCATAATCATAATCGAATCAACATATACTTATGAAATATTCATTTGTGAAAAGCAATGCTTTAGTGATATCCAAAATCATATTATTGTGGTTTAGTAAAAGTATTGTCCGTAACCTACGTTATCGGGTATGTACTAGTTTTGTATAGTTAAAGTGCTCAACCGATATCGCGGGTAGCTAATCCGTTGTTCCATGCACTAAGGAAGTTTGTACCAAAGCTGACCATAAATTATTGTAGTGGCCGTGCCATCAGGTTCTGCGGACCTACGTCATCGTGGATTTGCCTCCCCCGTGTCCTCTCGGGATCACGGTCAGATAGGCTAATATTGTACCTCCGTGCACTCCCCGTGCCACGGGGCGGAGTTTGTCAAACTCCAGTAGATCTACCCAACATCCCCTCGCTTTACAATTAATGGTACAATTTAGTTGAGGACTTTTAAGTTTCAAGGCATCCTTAGAAATCATGTGATATCATGTGGTTTAGACTTTAACCTACGCTAGCCATATTAAAAAGATTTACCGGATTCTCATGAATCTCAAAAGTGTTTTCAGTTTCGTTTCAGAAATAGTTGTTTAAGTAATTCACAAGTGCTTCCCATAAAGCACTTCAAGTTCATCAAGTGGGTGCCGAGCACTCCAAGTTTTCAAGTTCATCAGGGAGGTGCATAGCACTCTCGAAGTTGTCAGCATTGTTTTTCATTTAGTTATTCGGTGTGACCCAAACGGGTTTACGGTAATCGGGTTAGTGACACTCACCTTGGGTTGCACTGCTACACTTGCTATAAAATCCAAGTTTGCTTAACGAAGACCTATGAACACGTTTAGGTCTTAAGTATTAGTTTGGTGTCTAATCTTTACTTAACGTCACTATGGCCCATAACATAGCACGTTGGAACTATGACTCCATATACCGACACACGACACCGATGGTTGATCATAAACAAGGGTTCATATTCATCAGAAATCAAAGCATGTATCATCATAGCATAATCATGTAAGTCATGGCATAACATTCAAGCAAATTGCACAAGTTTGGATTCTGGTCTCAGTTTCGCTAGCAGTTTCGCTAGGCAGTTTCGCTGTGTGCACGGGCAGCACTTTCGCTAGGCAATACCCGATGACACAGTTTCGCTAGGCTAGTTTCGCTTGAAACTGTTGGCACAGTTTCGCTAGCCTAGTTTCGCCCGAAACTGGTTTGAACTTTCGTTCAGGGAATTTCGCTCGGTAGTTTCGTCCGAACAGGTCTGGTTGGTTTACCCGGCGACACTATAGTTTCGCTATATAGTGTCGCTGGAAGGAGATATACATAGTTTCGCTATATAGTTTCGCCCAGAGAACAGGCTAGTTTCGCTGGTCGCGAAAAACACATAAATCAGCCTAAAAATCAATCTAACAGCTTCCATATTACATGCAATTCATTATCTAGCATACATAATCATTTACCAACATAAATCAGTAAGCTTTAACACCTTAAACATGCATTTTCATCATCAAATCACCAAAAACACATTTTAACCTAAAATGACCTAATCTAGCATAAATCTTCATCATGGATGGATTTCACACGTAAAGTTACTGACTTTATAACAGATCTAGCAATCCTAAGCAACATATCAGAAGATCAAGTGATTCCATGGAGGTTTGGTCATGCTTTTTAAGTAAAACACATAGAAAACATAAAAATGGTGGTTTTGGGACTCACGGTTCGATCTCCAAGCTTGATGGATTATGGTCCGGGGCTGAGATCTCGATGGCTCGGTGTGAATCTCGACTGACCAGATTTCCAGGAGAAAGATGGAGTGTGTGTGTGTTTTGTATGAAATGAGGCAAATAGGAGAGCTAGCGTTTATTAAGATATTTTATATCAGGGCCTAGTTTCGCTGGCAGTTTCGCTGGCCAGGCGAAACTGGCTCTGATCACGAGTGAGCCAATAGACTGCCGGGCGACATTATAGTTTCGCCCGGTAGTTTCGCTGGTTACCCAAAAGTGGTCAATTTCACATTCTAAGCAAGATAAACACGATTCATAAATTGTCATGCTATTCACAATACTAAATCATGTATTTAAATCACATTGCACATAATGATAATAAATAGTTAAACACATAACACATATGGACGGGTCGGGATCATCGGCCTAGTTGAGCATTAGTTACTAAGTTAATACTTATAACGTAACTAACGGAGATTGTCTAACGGAAGTAAACCTTGAAATTCTCGGATGTCACAACTTATTTCATTTTGGACTTAAATTTGGGAATTGAACAAAAATTTATGTTTTGTAATTAAAGCACGTGGTTAGTGCTAAGATACTCATGTTTGTCTTTCCGCTGCAAACTCTTAAACTGCTTTATGATGAACGTTTGGACTTTACTCTGATTCGTTTAGTATTTGTAACTAATGGTTGTGGTCCTGGTTTGCTCGCACCCCTTAACGGTATAAACTCTGTTAGTGGTTAATTTGGGGGTGTGACATCTGGTGTTCCGGATTCGTGGAATATCATTCTGCCTGCGCTTTCCTCGGGTATTCGTGACAGGCTTGTCTGGAGTTCTAGTCAAATTTTAACTGACTATTCTGCGTCTTTGGCTTGGTAGTCGATTAGGTACCAGCTTCCTCAGGTTTCCTGGGCTGATGTTGTGTGGTTCTCTCAGTGTATTCCGAAGCATGCGTTTCATTTGTGGTTTGTGATGAAGAACAGGATTCTCACTCAAGATAGGATTCTGCATTGGGGGCGTAGTCGGACGTTGCAGAACATGATGTGTTGCCCCCTTTGCAATGTTGATTTTGACTCAGTTGATCACCTATTTTTCCAGTGCTCGTTTTCTGTTCAGGTGTGGGACAAGATACGTCCGAAGCTGGGTTTCCGTGCCACTCTGCCTGTATTGGAAAGTATAGTGGCTGACTTAGGGTCTAAGAATTTGAAGTCTTTTGATTCGGTGGTTGGTCCTTTAGGGGTTGCTGCTGCGGCTTACTATGTTTGGCAAGAGAGGAATATCTGGTTGTTTGGTGCTCAGACTCGTCCACCGGATGTTCTTGCTGGACAAATTATGTAAACGATTCGATTAAGGCTTTGTTCCCAGAGGTTTCGTCGTACTGTTCATGTGGTTAACCGGTTAGATGATTGGAATATTGACGAATCTGCTGTGTTCGACAACGGTGGTTAATTAGTGTTTTGTTTTTGTTTGTTTAGATGGTTGGCTTGGGTTGTGCTTTGTTGCTGGTTGTTGGCCGGGGGCCTGTCCCCATGTCTTTGTTTCTGTGTTTTTTCGCTTTTCTGTACTTTGGTGTTTTTTTTTATCACCGGGGAAACCCTTTCCAAAAAAAAATTGTTGGAAATCAACAAAAGGCGGATGCATTTTGGATGCGGGTGCTTAAACACTTTAACGGGTTACAAAACCGAGATAGTGGTTGGAATATTCATCAACTCAACTCAAAGTATGGAAAAATGAAGACGAATATAATGAACTTCAACGGTCACTATATACAAGCGGTATTTAGTTTTTTTTTTTAATAATTTTGTATTACTTTTTTTTTGTTTTTTTATATTTACAGGTTTTTTTGTTGTATTTAATATATTGATTTTTTTAGACTCACAAATGGGCGAGTGGTGATGCCGATATAGACGTATATCAAAAGGCGATCGAGGAACACAAAATAATTTATGAGAAGAATGGATTTGTGCATGTCAAGGCTTGGAAACAAGTGAAAGATCATCCGAAATTGGCCCCCGTTCCAAGGACCGTTGGCGATATTGATGATTCGTCATAAAGGTCCAAGACATCGGAGTCGGGGAATTACACGACTTTGATTGATATTAGCTCGAGTCAAATTCTGAGTCGTCTTCCCGACTTAAATGAAGACTCTGCTCCTACATACCCAACACGAAAAGGATCAAAAAGGATGTGGGAGTCTTCTTCAAGGGGATTGGCAACGAAATCGACATTAGAAATAATGTCGGATTTTCAAGAGAACTGGAAGAAGGAAAGGGAGTTCTAAGCGGCGATTTGTGAAATAACCACCCAAACAAAAGTAGCGATGTACGATGCGGTCAAAGAACCATGGACCACCAACGAGGAAACTTGGTACGTGAACAACGATCGCGTGATCGCGATTTTTCATGAAACCGCACGACGACATTGATCCTCAATTCTTACCCAACGGCCTTGAAGAAAAACGTGAGATCGTCGAGAGATACGGGTGGGAATTCAATTTCTAGTTTGTGATTTGTTTTGGAGTAAATTACGGCTTTCGTCCCTGGGGTTTGCACGTTTTACGCTTATGGTCCTCAAACTTCATTTTCTACGGCTTTAGTCCCAGAACTTTATCGGCTCGTTACGGCTTTGATCCCTGGGGCTAACGGACGTTAAAAATTTATGTTAAGCGTGTGTGAAAAGACTATTATACCCCTCTTTTAAAATAACAATTAAAAATAAAAATAATTAATTTAAAAGAAAAAGTAAATGAAAGTGGGCCATGACAATCATAATCATCTCGTATTCTTCATTTGTCGGCGACTGCAAGTTGACCGATCCCTCCTTGCGATATTCTGCCGACGATCGATCCCCTCCGACAAAATTCGAATGGCGACCCTCCCAAACTCTTCTTCTTCTCCGTCACTTAACAAGCGAATCGATCCCTGTTCTAATTCGGATCTGATAGTCACGGTGCTAAAGAACCAAACAGCCTGTTCAAAATTAACAAACATAAAATATGATCAGGTAAGAATCAGATCCCAGCCTAAAGCTCGACCTTCGATCCAATCCTCTCCCCTATTTGATTTTCCTGGTCACGAAAATTGCAGAAGTAAGCGGCGACGGCTCATAGCCGCGATTCCGATGAACGTTCCGTTCACCGCCACTGCTCAATATTTCGATCAAATTCAGAATGCGGTTTACTAATTTTCCATTATTCCCTTTTTTGCTTCTCATCGATGAAGTAAATCGGAGAAATGGAGAGTGACGATGGGGTGGGTCTGGTGAAGGAGATCGAGGGTGGCAATTGATTTCAACGCCAAAGAGTGATGGAGCCATTTGATTTCAATGCCGGAGATGGACTTCAACTCCGAGAAGTTTAGATGGCGACTTTAAATTCGGAGATTGACCTAGCACACACTACACGATTGGTGACAACGAGAATTGGATTGGTGTGTTGTAGATGATGGTGCCGGAGGAGGAAGAGGGGAAGTCAGAGTCGAGGGTGGGGTTACGGCTTTGATCCCTGGGGCTAATGGACGTTAAAAATTTCTGTTAAGCGTGTGTGAAAAGACCATTATACCCCTCTTTTAAAATAACAATTAAAAATAAAAATAATTAATTTAAAAGAAAAAGTAAATGAAAGTGGGCCATGACAATCATAATCATCTCGTCTTCTTTATTTGTCGGCGACTGCAAGTTGACCGATCCTTCCTTGCGGTATTCTGCCGATGATCGATCCCCTCCAACGAACTACGAATGGCGACCCTCCCAAACTCTTCTCCTTCTCCGTCACTTAACAAGCGAATCGACCCCTGTTTTAATTCGGATCTGATAGTCACGGTGCTAAAGACCCAAACAACCTATTCAAAATTAACAAACATAAAATATGATCAGGTAAGAATCAGATCCCAGCCTAAAGCTCGACCTTCGATCCAATCCTCTCCCCCATTCGATTTTCCTGGTCATGAAAATAGCAGAAGTAAGCGGCGTCGGCTCATAGCCACGATGATGAACGTTCCGTTCACCGCCACTGCTCAATATTTCCATCAAATTCAGAATGCGGTTTACTAATTTTCCATTATTCCCTTTTTTGCTTCTCATCAAAGAAGTAAATCGGAGAAATGGAGAGTGGCGATGGGGTGGATCTGGTGAAGGAGATCGAGGATGGCAATTGATTTCAACGCCAAAGAGTGATGGAGCCATTTGATTTCAATGCCGAAGATGGACTTCAACTCCGAGAAGTTTAGATGGCCACTTTAAATTCGGAGATTGACCTAGCACAGACTACACATCGGCAACGACGAGAATTGGATTGGTGTGTTGTAGATGATGGTGCCGGAGGAGGAAGAGGGGAAGTCGGAGTCGAGGGTGGGGTTACGGCTTTGATCCCTGGGGCTAACAAACGTTAAAAATTTCTGTTAAGCGTGTGTGTGAAAAGACCATTATACCCCTCTTTTAAAATAACAATTAAAAATAAAAATAATTAAAGTAAAAGAAAAAGTAAATGAAAATAGGCCATGACAATCATAATCATCTCGTCTTCTGCATTTGTCGGCGACTGCAAGTTGACCGATCCCTCCTTGCGATATTCTACCGACGATCGATCCCCTCCGATGAACTTTGAATGGCGACCCTCCCAAACTCTTTTCCTTCTCCGTCACTTAACCAGCGAAACGACCCCTGTTCTAATTCGGATTTAATAGTCACGGTGCTAAAGAACCAAACAACCTGTTCAAAATTAACAAACATAAAATATGATCAGGTAAGAATCAGATCCCAGCCTAAAGCTCGACCGTCGGTCCAATCCTCTCCCCTATTCGATTTTCTTGGTCACGAAAATTGCAGAAGTAAGCGGCTACGGCTCAATGCCGCGATTTCGATGAACGTTCCGTTCACCGCCACTGCTCAATATTTCGATCAAATTCAGAATGCGGTTTACTAATTTTCCATTATTCCCTTTTTTGCTTCTCATCAATGAAGTAACTCGGAGAAATGGAGAGTGACGATGGGGTGGGTCTGGTGAAGGAGATCGAGGGTGGCAATTGATTTCAACGCCAAAGAGTGATGGAGCCATTTGATTTCAATGCCGGAGATGGACTTCAACTCCGAGAAGTTTAGATGGCCACTTTCAATTCAGAGATTGACCTAGCACACACTACACGATCGGCGACGACGAGAATTGAATTGGTGTGTTGTAGATGATGGTGCCGGAGGAGGAAGAGGGGAAGTCGGAGTCGAGGGTGGGGTTACGGCTTTGATCTCTGGGGCTAACAGACGTTAAAAATTTATGTTAAGCGTGTGTGTGAAAAGACCATTATACCCATCTTTTAAAATAACAATTAAAAATAAAAATAATTAAAGTAAAAGAAAAAGTAAATGAAAGTGGGCCATGATAATCATAATCATCTCGTCTTCTTCATTTGTCGGCAACTGCAAGTTGACCGATCCCTCCTTGCGATATTCTGCCGACGATCGATCCCCTCCGATGAACTTCGAATGGCGACCCTCCCAAACTCTTCTCCTTCTCCGTCACTTAACCAGCGAATCGACCCCACTGTTCTAATTCGGATCTGATAGTCACGGTGCTAAAGAACCAAACAACCTGTTCAAATATTAACAAACATAAAATATGATCAGGTAAGAATCAGATCCCAGCCTAAAGCTCGACCTTCGATCCAATCCTCTCCCATATTCGATTTTCCTGGTCACGAAAATAGCAGAAGTAAGCGGCGTACGGCTCAAAGCCGTGATTCCGATGAACGTTCCGTTCACCGCCACTGCTCAATATTTCGATCAAATTCAGAATGCGGTTTACTAATTTTCCATTATTCCCTTTTTTGCTTCTCATCAATGAAGTAAATCGGAAAAATGGAGAGTGACGATGGGGTTGGATCTGGTGAAGGAGATCGAGGGTGGCAATTGATTTCAACGCCAAAGAGTGATGGAGCCATTTGATTGCAATGCCGGAGATGGACTTCAACTCCGAGAAGTTTAGATGGCCACTTTATATTCGGAGATTGACCTAGGACACACTACACGATCGGCGACGACGAGAATTGGATTGGTGTGTTGTAGATGATGGTGCCGGAGGAGGAAGAGGGGAAGTCGGAGTCGAGGGTGGGGTTACGGCTGTTGATCCCTGGGGCTAACGGACGTTAAAAATTTCTGTTAAGCGTGTGTGTGAAAAGACCATTATACCCCTCTTTTAAAATAACAATTAAAAATAAAAATAATTAATGTAAAAGAAAAAGTAAATGAAAATAGGCCATGACAATCATAATCATCTCGTCTTCTGCATTTGTCGGCGACTGCAAGTTGACCGATCCCTCCTTGCGATATTCTGCCGACGATCGATCCCCTCCGACGAACTTCGAATGGCGACCCTTCCAAACTCTTTTCCTTCTCCGTCACTTAACCAGCGAATCGACCCCTGTTCTAATTCGGATTTAATAGTCACGGTGCTAAAGAACCAAACAACCTGTTCAAAATTAACAAACATAAAATATGATCAGGTAAGAATCAGATCCCAGCCTAAAGCTCGACCGTCGGTCCAATCCTCTCCCCTATTCGATTTTCTTGGTCACGAAAATTGCAGAAGTAAGCGGCTACGGCTCAATAGCCGCGATTTCGATGAACGTTCCGTTCACCGCCACTGCTCAATATTTCGATCAAATTCAGAATGCGGATTACTAATTTTCCATTATTCCCTTTTTTGCTTCTCATCAATGAAGTAACTCGGAGAAATGGAGAGTGACGATGGGGTGGGTCTGGTGAAGGAGATCGAGGGTGGCAATTGATTTCAACGCCAAAGAGTGATGGAGCCATTTGATTTCAATGCCGGAGATGGACTTCAACTCCGAGAAGTTTAGATGGCCACTTTCAATTCAGAGATTGACCTAGCACACACTACACGATCGGCGACGACGAGAATTGAATTGGTGTGTTGTAGATGATGGTGCCGGAGGAGGAAGAGGGGAAGTCGGAGTCGAGGGTGGGGTTACGGCTTTGATCTCTGGGGCTAACAGACGTTAAAAATTTATGTTAAGCGTGTGTGTGAAAAGACCATTATACCCATCTTTTAAAATAACAATTAAAAATAAAAATAATTAAAGTAAAAGAAAAAGTAAATGAAAGTGGGCCATGATAATCATAATCATCTCGTCTTCTTCATTTGTCGGCAACTGCAAGTTGACCGATCCCTCCTTGCGATATTCTGCCGACGATCGATCCCCTCCGATGAACTTCGAATGGCGACCCTCCCAAACTCTTCTCCTTCTCTGTCACTTAACCAGCGAATCGACCCCACTGTTCTAATTCGGATCTGATAGTCACGGTGCTAAAGAACCAAACAACCTGTTAAATATTAACAAACATAAAATATGATCAGGTAAGAATCAGATCCCAGCCTAAAGCTCGACCTTCGATCCAATCCTCTCCCATATTCGATTTTCCTGGTCACGAAAATAGCAGAAGTAAGCGGCTACGGCTCAAAGCCGTGATTCCGATGAACGTTCCGTTCACCGCCACTGCTCAATATTTCGATCAAATTCAGAATGCGGTTTACTAATTTTCCATTATTCCCTTTTTTGCTTCTCATCAATGAAGTAAATCGGAAAAATGGAGAGTGACGATGGGGTTGGTCTGGTGAAGGAGATCGAGGGTGGCAATTGATTTCAACGCCAAAGAGTGATGGAGCCATTTGATTGCAATGCCGGAGATGGACTTCAACTCCGAGAAGTTTAGATGGCCACTTTATATTCGGAGATTGACTTAGGACACACTACACGATCGGCGACGACGAGAATTGGATTGGTGTGTTGTAGATGATGGTGCCGGAGGAGGAAGAGGGGAAGTCGGAGTCGAGGGTGGGGTTAAGCCGTTGATCCCTGGGGCTAACGGACGTTAAAAATTTCTGTTAAGCGTGTGTGTGAAAAGACCATTATACCCCTCTTTCAAAATAACAATTAAAAATAAAAATAATTAATTTAAAAGAAAAAGTAAATGAAAGTGGGCCATGACAGTCATAATCATCTCGTCTTCTTTATTTGTCGGCGACTACAAGTTGACCGATCCCTCCTTGCGATATTCTGCCGACGATCGATCCCCTCCGACGAACTTCGAATGGCGACCCTTCCAAACTCTTCTCCTTCTCCGTCACTTAACCAGCGAATCGACCCTTATTCTAATTCGGATCTGATAGTCACGGTGCTAAAGAACCAAATAGCATGTTCAATATTAACAAACATAAAATATGATCAGGTAAGAATCAGATCCCAGCCTAAAGTTCGACCTTCGATCCAATCCTCTCCCCTATTCGATTTTCCTGGTCACGAAAAGAGCAGAAGTAAGCGGCGACGGCTCATAGCCGCGATTCCGATGAACGTTCCGTTCACCGCCATTGCTCAATATTTCGATCAAATTCAGAATAAGGTTTACTAATTTTCCATTATTCCCTTTTTTGCTTCTCATCAATGAAGTAAATCGGAGAAATGGAGAGTGACGATGGGGAAGGTCTGGTGAAGGAGATCGAGGATGGAAATTGATTTTAACGCCAAAGAGTGATGGAGCCATTTGATTTCAATGCCGGAGATGGACTTTAACTCCGAGAAGTTTAGATGGCCACTTTAAATTCGGAGATTGACCTAGCACACACTACACGATCGGCGACGACGAGAATTGGATTGGTGTGTTGTAGATGATGGTGCCGGAGGAGGAAGAGGGGAAGTCGGAGTCGAGGGTGGGGTTACGGCTTTGATCCCTGGGGCTAACGGACGTTAAAAATTTCTGTTAAGCGTGTGTGAAAAGACCATTATACCCCTCTTTTAAAATAACAATTAAAAATAAAAATATTTAATTTAAAAGAAAAATTAAATGAAAGTGGGCCATGACAATCATAATCATCTCGTATTCTTCATTTGTCTACGACTGCAAGTTGACCGATCCCTCCTTGCGATATTCTGCCGACGATCGATCCCCTCCGACGAACTTCGAATGGCGACCCTCCCAAACTCTTCTTCTACTCCGTCACTTAACAAGCGAATCGACCCCTGTTCTAATTCGGATCTGATAGTCACGGTGCTAAAGAACCAAACAACCTGTTCAAAATTAACAAACATAAAATATGATCAGGTAAGAATCAGATCCCAGCCAAAAGCTCGACCGTTGATCCAATCTTCTCCCCCATTCGATTTTCCTGGTCATGAAAATAGCAGAAGTAAGCGGCGTCGGCTCATAGCCACGATTCCGATGAACGTTCCGTTCACCGTCACTGCTCAATATTTCGATCAAATTTAGAATGCGGTTTACTAATTTTCCATTATTCCCTTTTTTGCTTCTCATCAATGAAGTAAATCGGAGAAATGGAGAGTGACGATGGGTTCGGTCTGGTGAAGGAGATCGAGGGTGGCAATTGATTTCAACGCCAAAGAGTGATGGAGCCATTTGATTTCAATGCCGGAGATGGACTTCAACTCCGAGAAGTTTAGATGGCCACTTTAAATTCGGAGATTGACCTAGCACAGACTACACATCGGCAACGACGAGAATTGGATTGGTGTGTTTTAGATGATGGTGCCGGAGGAGGAAGAGGGGAAGTCGGAGTCGAGGGTGGGGTTACGGCTTTGATCCCTGGGGCTAACATACGTTAATAATTCTGTTAAGCGTGTGTGTGAAAAGACCATTATACCCCTCTTTTAAAAGAACAATTAAAAATAAAAATAATTAAAGTAAAAGAATAAGTAAATGAAAGTGGGCCATGACAATCATAATTATCTCGTCTTCTTCATTTGTCGGCGACTGCAAGTTGACCGGTCCCCCCTTGCGATATTCTGCCGACGATCGATCCCCTTCGATGAACCCACTACAGACTGATTAATTACATATTTATACAAATAAACACAGTGGGATATTTAAGCCTTACTAAGTCAGTTGGGCTTACCAATACATCACTAACCGGTAATGTTTTCCACTTTTAATTATTTTTATCGTTTAAGCACAAATTTAGAAAACCAAATCCTGATTGTACTATCATTTCCCATTTATTTGCAGCCAGATTCTCAGACATTTTTGAACAATTTTTCATTTTTTCAACACAAACAAACTAATAATAAAACACACTAACATAAAAATAAAAATAAAAATAAGACGCAAGGCTTCCCATCCCTACACTTGAACCACACATTGCCCTCAATGTGGAATGAGAATAAAATAAAGCAGAATAGAAATAAACACACACACACGATAGAAAGCAAAAATGCAACGAAAATTAAAAAAAATATAAAGCGGAACGGACTCCCCTGATTAATGATTTAGATAAATGCCAAGCGAGCTCGTAACCGCAGGTCCTCCACCGAATTCCGTGAACAAATCTGAAGCGTGAATATCATTGGACCTGTATGACCAAACAAAAACAAAACAAACGACTCGACCAAAACATTAGTAACGAACACGAAAAATAAAATCACAAAAATGAAATAAACTAAGGACGAAATAAAATAAATTGAAAAATTAAGTTGAAATGGTGTTTACCTGGACAACCGAGAACTCACCGACCACCGAATCAAAAATTAAAAGTTTGAAAACTTACCTGGCCCCTGACCTCCTCGCGTATCGCAAGGTGACAAACCAAACTGCTCGCGTATCGCGAGCTGCTAACAAAACTGGCCGGCGGATCAGCTCTCCAGGCGTATCGCCTACGCCCTCCAACCTTCCAGGCGATACGCCTGGAACATCTTTTCCAGAGACTTTTCCAGATTTTGGCCCTCAAAATTTTTTCTATCTTTTTTTTCCTTCCTCTCCAGGTCCCTTTGTCGAATTTTTCCAGCAAACCTGCACTTTAGACCTGCAATTTTCACTCGGAACTCCTGATCTCACTATTCCTATATCTCGAGTTTCCCGAATCACCTGCAAACACTAAAAAACACAAACCGAAAAGATGCAAAAGGCATAAAAAACTAAAAATGCAGAAAATCAAAACCACAACTACATAATATACAACCCAGGCACTTAGTCATTCAGCACAAAACATCAAGACAACCTCCCAAACCATCCGGAGGCTTTAATTTCACATCCTTAACCGCACAACTACCGGTTTTCTCCCGCTTCAACTTTATCCAACCACCTATCAACTTCCTAAACCATAAAGCCACAAACTTTAGTAACTCCAACACCATCTTAACCTTCCAATGCTTAAATCGACCCGGAAGAAATCTAATCTTGCCTAGAAAACTCAATGTCGGGTCAAGTTCGCTAATAACCACATGCAACCTCCCCACACTTGGCCTAAACTCTATCTCATCATGCAAAATACCTAAATCACCAAGTGTGGCCTTTCTAACTACCTCTTCAACTACCAACTTCTTGCCAACCACTAATTCATCCCCGGGTTCTCCTAACGGGTCAAAATTCTCATTTCTATCCAATAACTCAAATAACCCCCCGGGATCTTCCCCACACTTATCCTCTATCACAACCTCATCCTTAACTTCTTCAACTACCTCACCGGGTTTCCCTAATGGGTCAAAAATTTCATTTTTGTCAACTAATTCAACTACCCCCCCGGTGTTCTCCTCACACTCATGCTCCTGAACCTCTTCATCCTCTAACTGATTACCTACCACCACTAGGTCTATGAATGACATCAAAGTACCTATCAAACACACAGATTTGGTGCCACTATCCTCATGTATACCCACCCTAAACATAACACTCTCATTATCAACCCTCAAAGTGATAGTACCCTCAAAAACATCTACTAAAGCACGGGCGGTCCTAAGAAAAGGCCTACCTAGAATTAAAGGGCAACTAGGGTCATAATCACTATCAACCACCACAAAGTCTATAGGGAACAAAAACTTATCAACTTTCACAAGTACATTTTCCACTATACCTTTGGGTCTCACAACAGATTTATCAGCTAAAGATATGTTCATGCAAGTAGGTGCTAACTCTCCTAATCCTAAGTGCTCAAAAACAGAAAAAGGCATAACATTTATCGAAGCACCTATATCAGCTAAAGCGTAAGTAACAGAAGAACTACCAAAAATGCAAGGAATTGTAAAAATCCCCGGATCATTCAATTTCTTGGGTAATTTATTCTGAAACACGACCGAATAATTTGCATCAAGAGTTATATCAGATAAGGCTTCCGGTTTCTTTTTACTACTTAGCATATCTTATGCTGTAATCGGTTGACTCGCGAATCGGACTCTCTTCTTCACCTTCGCCTCCTCCCACTTCATCGGCTTCTCTCCAACCGGCGGCTTCTTCATAACCTCAGCCTCGACGTTCGGTGCGGTACTTGCTGGCGGTCACGCATGGGTGCACCCTCCCGTCAGGCGTCTCTAACTCTAACTCCTCATCGACCGGCTCCTCCTCAACTACCGCAAGTGATGGACTCACAACTCTCCCGCTCCTAGTGGTAATGGCGTTGAAATTTGCGTTGTGGTTCTTGTACGTACTACCAGAAAATTGACCCCCGCGGGAATTCAACTCATTGAGCTGTTTCGCAATGTCTCCCACCGAACGTTGCAGATCCAAGAAAGAAGCTTGCTGATTCCTCAATAACGTGTCATGCTCTAACGGCTTCTTCTGGGTAGCCTCATCTCGCGTCACTATCTGCTGCAGGATCTGGGTCTGGTTGGCTATAAGCTCCCTCACCTCCTTAAAACTAAACCCGTCATCTCCTCCACCATATTATTTATTGTTTAAATATTGTCACTAGTTGGTAGTTTACTATTATGCCCTTAGTGAGTTTGTATTATATATAGTAAGTCTTTCTCATGTGAAAGACTTGATGAGTGATACATAGAGAGAGAGTTAGTCATGGTTCTTTGAAGCTTTGTAAGAACTTTATAGGGTTGGTGGTAACTCAAACATAGCATCCTTTGCTTTTGTGCTAAATTGTATATCTTTCACTTTGCTAGTATCTTGTACTTGGACAATTATCTGGATGTTTGTATCAATCACTCAAGTGATTGATGTTTTGCATGTCATGTTTAATGTCTTCACTTGTGTTGATTATTGATATTGGAGAAATTACCCTTGTACATTTCAATTGCAGTGTGAATGTCTGAATCCAAGTTCTGGGACATTTCATGATAAATTGCTTGGCAAATGTTAATAATTGATTGTGTCTTTGTAATAACAACCCTTAATGATTCAATAATGATAATTGACATTTCCGGAGCGTACTTAGTGATTTCTGGACTTTCTTGGCGACTTGGGATTAAGCCTTGGCGACTTGGGCTTTGCCCTTGGCAAATCTCACCAGGATGGCGACCTCACCAAGGTATTCTTGGCGATCTGGGCTTGGCGACCTCACCAAGGTTGGCAACCTCACCAAGCCTTGGCGAGGTCACCAACCTGTCTTGGCGACTCCAGACTTGTTCTTGGCGACTTCAGAGTTGTTCTTGGCGATCTCGTCAGTCTGATGTCATAAATCTCACTAACTTCAATAACATTCTCTTGATTTCAGTGCAATCACGACCTGTGCTCTCTCTAGTATAAATAGCCACACTAAAATAACCCTAAAAAAACCTTCTGGACGGCTGTTTGAAGATAGAGAGCACTTGTGTGTGAAAACCCTTGTGTTCTTGAGTTTCAGAGGCGAAATCTAAGGATTTCAACAAGCAAAGACTATGATTTGATCATGGATTCATGATTTCCGCACTTGAATATGTGTATTGGATGAGTAAAGGCTCAAATTAGGTCCTGACAAATGGTATCAGAGCCATTGTTCTTCATGTTCTTGAGTTTTCTCAAAAACTTGAAGAATCACTCATTCAAGTCATCAAATCTAGTTGTTTGTATGATTCCTTGAACCATTTTGAAAGAAATTTCACAAGGAATCTGTTGGAATGCTTAGATTTCATCAATAATCACAATAAATGGGTCAATTTTAGAGATTTCCAGATTTATGCGAACACAGAGCATACGTGTTGTGTGTTTCTTTTGAAAAATAAAGTCCATCTTCCACTGATTTTGAGTCAAAATTGAACATGCATACATGTTAGACTCATGATTTAGGGATGATAGCAACTTGAATCACTCAAAAACATCAAGTATTGAAGATTTTAGAGCAAAAACTGTGTTCTTGGAAGTTTTTCATAAGAATCACTATTTGATCCGATTTCACATAGATTAAGTGGTTTTTGGAGTTTGTTGTAGTTAACAAATTTGTTCCAAAGCAAATTCCTAAGCTATTGGTTCATTAAAAACTTGATTTCGTGAAATTTGATTTTGACCTGGTGATTATGCTCAAGAACATGGCTGGAAAATTTCTAAGTCTTGAAAATTTGAAAATTTCAAATTTGACTTGATTACTTGATTGATTCAAACTAAATAAGCTTCATGATGTTTGTTTTGTAGGTTTTGAGCAATTAACCTCAATCTTTGCATCCGTTGAAGAAAATTTCTGAATTCTCGACCCGTTTGACCCATTAAGCAATTCTATGAAGAAACACCACTTGTTTCACCATGTCCGAGTTTGCCTCTGCAAATCAAATGTTCCAGGGAAATAACTGGCCTCCTAAATTGCTTGGGGATGCAAATTATGATGACTGGAAGAGTTTCAGTGTCACCTTGAGTATGTGGATTATGATCTGTTGACCTCAGTGAAATGTGGTCCTAAGGTGCTTTATGTGGAACCAGTGGCTACTGTAGTTGGAGCTGATCCACCACCTCCCCAGAGGCGTGTTCCAAAGAAACTTGAGGACTACACTCTTTCTAAACATAACCAGATAAAGGTTGACAAACGTGCTCTCGGGTGCATCAAAATGGCACTATCTGATGACATTGCTTTTCATTTCACTGAAGCAACCTCTGCTCATGAAATCTGGGTTGCACTTGAGAAAAAAGTATGAGGGAAACCTTGAGAGTAAAGAGAGAAGACTGGATTCCCTCAAATTGCGTTTCAACACCTTTGCTCACACTGCTGGAGACTCCTTTGAGACTCATGTGACAAAGTTCTGCAGACTCATCTGTGAAATGCAAAATAACCAAATCCGACCTGAGATGCCAGCTATATCTAAGAAAATTCTAAAGTCACTTCCTCGAGACTTTGCTCCATATGCCATCTACTTGCTTGAAAGCAGTGACTTAGCCACTGTCGACTACATGGATCTTATTGACAAAGTAAGAGGCTATGAAATTGTTGCTATTGAAAGAGATGGTAATTCACTTATGGGGAAAGTTACCAATAAAAGGGCCACTGAGGTTGTTCCAAATGCTGCCTTCGTTGCTCCTAATGAGACTGACCTCGAATTTCCTTACTTTGCTGGTGGGTCCTGCTCTTCTGTTCAAGCTACCGCTCAAGTTTCTCCTCAACAACCTGTTTGTCAGACTGCCTTCGTTGCTCAATAGCTAGTCACACTTGTGATTCAGTCATCTGCTACTTACCCATCTGGAACCTCAACTGTTGGCATGACTGACATAGATCAGGAGATGTGTAATGCTCTTGTAGCATGCCTGGCTTCCCAAATGTCACGATGTATTGAGGGCATGTCATTGTGCCAAGAAGACCTGGATCAAATTCTTGCTGATGATCTCGAAGAAATGGATATCAAGTGGCAACTTGGTATGATCGATGCCCGCACTAGGAAGTTCTTCAAGAAAACTGGGAGAAAAGTTTTCCAGTCACAACCTGGTGCTACTATTGGCTTTGACAAATCGAAAGCCCAGTGTTACAACTGTCAAGGTCTGGGACACTTTGCACGTGAGTGTAAGAAGCCAAAACTGAGACAGATCCCTGTGACATCTGGAGGAAACAATAATTCTAGTCAAAATCAGGGCAACTACTCATATCAGAAGTCACAACCTGCTGGTACTACACACCAGGGTTCCAGTTCCAACTCTGCTACGCGTACTGACAACCCAGAGAATGCACTCGTGTCTCTGAGTGATCCTAACTACACATGGTCCAATCAGACTCAAGCTTCAGCTAGTGTTGATTAAGCATTAATGATGAATTCATCTGATGAGCCCAAGATTAAGGAAGATTTCTTCTTTGATCCGCTTTATCCGACTGATTTTGCACTCATGGCTGATGTGGATGAAATTTATGAAGATGCTGCTTTTGTGACCGGCACTGTTGAAGGCTCCTCCAAAGTTGAATCTGATGCTGAGCAAAAATCAATAAACCGACAAAAGGATCTCATACCTGATACGGTAAAATCCCTCTTATGCTCAAAGTCCTATGTAAAGGAAGTCGCTCGGTATCGCCTTTATAACGAAGAGTTAGTTGAAAAGGCAATAGCGAGTGAATGCCTGGTCAAGTCAATGCAAGCTAAGGAACTGGATTTCCTGACCAAAATAAAGTCCTTGCAGAATGATATTGAGGTTATGAAACATACTGAAATATCTCTTCGAACTCAGTTAGAGGATTTAGTGACTCATTTTTCAACCCTAAGCAAGAACTATGTTCAAGCTCGGGAAATAATTGATTTGATGAGACTTAATCCTTCTAACCTGGCAAGTGATGTGGCTAAGGATATTTTTAAACGAGTACAAAATGGTTTGGGTTTAACCCGAGAAATTGATGATGCTGCTGTTGAGCATCCACTCAATCATAACTATTTTCAAATACCTGAACTTACTAAAATAAATTCCCGAAGCCACATCAGGTTTTTGAATAATGAGTCTTTTCCTAGCAAGTCTGAAATTCAGCAAATGGAAGAAAAACTGTCTGGCTACGAAAGTGGCTCAAGCCTTCCATCTGTTGAAAGTGCACTAAACTTGAATGACCTTGAGTCTAGCTCATTACAGTCATTTGATACTGGCATATCTGAAGATATTGTAAGGCAGAAGGCAGAATTTGAGTTTTTTAAAATAATAACTGATAATGAGAAAATTTCTCAATCTTCAACTTTTAGTGAAACTCAAACAATGCTTAAAGGAAAATCTGTTTCAATAAAACCTAAAGTTCCTAAAAGGCGAAAGCCCAAAGCTAAAACTGCTAACTCAGATTCTAGCCAAACTGATCTCGTTAATGAGTTGGCTGCTGATGCACAAAATAAGCTTAGTTTGGATGATGGTAAACCCATGGGTGACACATAACATTTTGTCATAATCACCAATGATAAGGTGATCTTTTCGGCTCCTGCACCTGAAATGATCCCATCTCAAGTTGTTTCAGTCATGCAACTCAACTCCATCGGCTAGTCAAGCTGGTGCAAGTTCGTCTAAATCAGTTAAGCAACCCACAAAGAACAAGATGAAGAATATTTCAACTAAAATTGCAGCTTACACTGAGAAGACTGGTGTATTTCAACCACAAGTTGCTAAATCTGCTATTGCAATGCCCATGAATTTGGAAGAAAATAAAGGCGATGAATCATCTTCAAAGAAGAAAAACAACAACAAAAGGCGGAATAAGAAAACTTTTGTTCAAGGAGAAGGAGAACCTGTTGCCGAAATAAAGGTCATACCTGCTCAAAAGGTGGTTCAAACTGTAACCGGTAATCCAAGTGGGTCTGCTAACACTATTGGGTGTTTTGTATGCGGAGACCCAAATCATGCTGCTAGGGGTTGTCCTTTCAACTCAATAAAAGCACACATTGGGTACAATCCACCAATGGTTGCACCCTATGAACCAAGAATGATGAGACCTCCTTTCACTCAGCCATGGCCTCGGCTTTATGGGAACTACAGTGAAGACTATGAGTACATGAATAATCAGCAAATGTTCATGCCAAATTTTCAGAACCAACAGTTTTTCAGTGGAGCAACACTCACTCTACACGAGGATTGGGGGCAAGTACCGGCTACTTTTAACCGGTTGTTTCTGGAATAGCTAACAGCCCACCACCAATTACTACGAGACCTCGAGCACCATGGTCTCCATTTGCTGATCCTTAGAAGCCTTTTGTTCAAGCCACCACTCCTGCTACTCGTCCACCTAAGAAACAGAATGCCAAGAAAACCCGTGGTCCCAAAGACCAGGGTTCATCTATGAACTAATCTTTTCTTTGTTTGTGCAGGAACAGCGAAAGAAGTCAATAAATCTGTGGTACATGGATAGTGGCTGTTCCCGGCACATGACAGGTGACAAGGATCTCTTGCATGATGTCAAACTGATATCTGGAGGAGGTTTTGTTGCTTTTGGTGGAAATAAGAAAGGTGGTCAAATAATTGGAACTGGTCACCTAACTAATGGTGAAGTCTCTTTTGAAAAAGTCAACCTCGTGTCAAATCTGCAATTCAATCTGCTGAGCGTCTCGCAGACATGCGACAATAAAATGTCAATGTTTTTCGACGATAGGGAATGCTTCATTCTCAAACCTGGTTTTAAGGTACGTGAAGATCAGATCTTATTCCGGGCAAATCGTAGGGGGAACATATATGCACTGGACATGAATGCTGCAAAGCCAACTAGTTCAGTTGCGTGCTTTTTGGCTAAAGCTTCAGAGGAAGATAAAAGTTTGTGGCATCGACGAATGGGACATGTTAATTTCCGTAACATGAATCGCCTGGTCAGGGGGAACATGTCTTTGGGCTACCAGACAAAGAATTCGTACAAGTCGATAACTGTGTTGCATGCTCGAAGGGAAAACAACACAAAACGTCTCATAAACCGAAGCCGCCTGGAAGAACTACAATAATCCTTCAATAGTTGCACCTGGATCTCTTTGGACCAGTTAATATCAAGAGTTTAGGGGGAAATCTTTCTGCCTTGTCATCACTCACGATTACTCGAGATATTCCTGGGTATTTTTCTTAAGGGAGAATTCTGGGACTCCGGGGATACTAAAGGACTTTGTAACACGCATCGAGAACGCAAGCAGAGAAAAAGTTCGAATAATCATATCTGACAACAGGACGGAGTTTAGGAATCACGTCTTCGACTCGTTCTGCAACGAGAAGGGCATCACTCGCCAATTTAGCTCTCCCTATACTCCTCAACAGAATGGGATTGCTGAAAGAAAGAACCGCACAATAACCGAGTGTGCTCGGACGATGCTCGCTGATTCTAACTTTAAACTGTCTTTTTGGGCAGAAGCAGTCAATACTGCTTGCTATGTCCTGAACCGAACTCTTTTGGTCAAACATGCCAACAAGACATCTTTTGAGTTGTTTTCAAAACAAAAACCAGTGTTAAAGCGCTTAAAGTCCTTTGGATGCCCTTGTACTGTATTAATTCAGTCTGAGCAGTTAGCTAAATTTGCCCCTCAGGCAGATGAAGGCTATTTTGTTGGATATTCGATGACCTCTGCGGCATATCGAGTGTACAACAAAAGAACTCAGGTGATTATGGAGTCGTGCAACGTCAATTTTAATGAGCACACTCATAATTCCAGAGAACCTGACTCAGATGGCATGTATGACTTAGAGAATTTCACTTCTTCTTTTAACTTTAGTGATTGTGTGGTTTCAGGTGATTCTGGAAGATTACATGAAGTTTCTAATAATGTGGATGCATCTGTGTCTAAAGGTTCAGTTCAAATTACATCATCAGTTCTGGATTCCATCTATTCTAATGTGCTTCCGGATATTTCTTAGAGGAATGAATCAACGGACGCTACCACATCACCTGTTACTGCTACAACTGACAACCTGGTTGAGAACCAAATAAATGAAGAAGTCATTCAGGAGGTTGAACTAAATTTAAATCAAGAAAATCAACAAAATCAAGAAGTTCCAGAAAATCAACCTGAGAATGAACCAATCAATAACGATTCAGACTCAGAAGACAATGCTGTGATTGAATCTGGTGAAACTCCGAGTAATGATGTGCAGATGGGTACCCTAGACCTAAATATTCCAGTTCCGACAGTAGAAGAGACTGGAATTCACAAGAAACATCCTGTTTCAAACATTATCGGTCCAATAAATAAGAGAGTCACCAGAAGTCAATCGGGAACAATAAACACTTGCCTGTTTTCCTGCTTCATTTCTCAAGAAGAACCAACTTCCGTAGCTGCTGCTATGAAAGATGATAACTGGATTGAGGCTATGCAGGCTGAATTGCTTCAATTCAAACTTTTGGATGTCTGGAAACTTGTAGACACTCCTCCTGGTGCGAAGCCTATTCCAGTCAAGTGGATCTTTAGGAATAAAAAGGATGACAGAGGAATAATTATAAGAAATAAAGCTAGACTTGTGGTCAAGGGATATATGCAGATAGATGGGCTTGACTATGATGAAGTCTATGCCCCAGTAGCTCGTCTTGAAGCCATCAGGATTTTCTTGGCTTATGCAGTGTCAAAGAACATAACGGTTTATCAGCTTGACGTGAAGACTGCTTTCCTGTATGGTGAACTAGACTAAGAGGTATACGTTGATCAACCTCCTGGGTTTGTCAATCCTTCCTTCCCGAATAAGGTGTACAAATTGAAAAGGGCCCTCTATGGACTCCATCAGGCACCGAGGAAGTGATATGAAACCTTGTCTACCTATCTGCTGGAAAATGGCTACAAGCGAGGGGTGATTGATCAGACTCTATTCATACGGCATGTGGGTGGTGATATGCTGCTTGTTCAAGTGTACGTGGACGATATCATCTTCGGATCAACAAATAAAACTCTTTGTCAAGAGTTCAAGTGTCTTATGGAAAAACGTTTTGAAATGAGTTCAATGGGGGAACTCACATTTTTCCTTGGGATTGAAGTGAAACAGAACAATGAAGGAATCCTAATAAGTCAGGGAAAGTATGTGAAGGAAATGCTTAAAAAGTTTGGATTTCACGACTCTAAAGGCTTTTCCACTCCTATCGAGACTCGTGTCAAGCTTCATTCTGATCTTGAAGGTGAATGTGTCGATGAACACTTGTACAGATCAATGATCGGGTCACTTATGTACCCGATAGCCAGCCGCCCCGACATAATGTTTGCCGTGTGTCTCTGCTCAAGATTTCAATCCAAACCGAAACAGTCACACTTGACAGCCGTGAAACGAATATTCAGATACCTGAAGTCCAATCCAAAGAGACGGCTGTGGTATCCCAAGGATGAGCTTTTTGATCTTAGAGGTTTCTCTAATAGTGATTACGGGGGTTGCAACATGGACCGGAAGTCAACCACCGGTGGAGCTTAATTTTTGGGGAACAGATTGGTTTCATGGCAATGCAAGAAACAGTCAACGGTGTCTACCTTGCCAGCCGAAGCAGAATACATTGCTGCTGCTTCCTGCTGTTCTCAAGTTCTCTGGATCCAGAATCAGCTTCTGGACTACGGTTTGAATTTCATGTCCACCCCTATTAACATTGATAATACTGCTACCATGTTCATTGTTAAGAATCCCGTTCAGCACTCTAAGACCAAACACATAGAGATTAAGCATCACTTTATTAGGGACTGTCATGAGAAAAAGCTAATTACCTTAGTTCATGTTTCCTCTGAGAATCAACTTGGAGATCCCTTCACCAAGGGAGTTGATGTTTCTAGGTTTAACTTCCTAGTACAATCAGTAGGAATGATTAACTTTGAGTAAGCTCATCTTTAGGTTCCTTTTAGAAAAATGCCATAGTCTCAGGTTGTGTACGTTTTAGAGGTATTGTCTCTGTTTGCACTATGACTTGCAATAATCTGATCTTGAAAACCCAAATAGATTTTACCTAGTTTTCTATTTTTTCAGATCCCAACATGAAAAATCAAAAAGATTTTATCTTTCAAACTTTTTCTAAAAAACACAAAAAGATTTTAACTTTAGTTTCTTTGAGTCTTCTTAAGTTTATGGTCATTTTTTCTTGACCATCAATAAAACATTTCATTAAGTGTTAATCAAATCTTCAGAAAATACCAAAAATATTTTGTGACACCCGGTCCAAAAATCAGGTCAAACCCTCTCTCCGTTGACTTTTGTTGACTTTTAGTACGTGATAATTATGTGAATTACTGTTTTACAACGCATGATTAACTGTGTTTAGATAAATGATTAAGTGATTTAGATATCGCATTTGTATACCCGTGAAGTACGAACGTCTCATATTATTAAATATGGAACTTTAATAATAAAAAAAATTAAATATAAAACTTGACATTTTATATTTTATCAAAACTGATATAAACTGTTAAAACATTTCATGAACTTAAAATGTGATCAAAAATATTTCGTTGTCAAGACTTAAGCACGCGAGTAAACGGTTAACCCCTTTGGGCCCAGTTAGACCCAATAAGCCCAAATAAACCCGGATGAACCCGAGACTTTACCCGAAGGTTCACCTCGACGTACCAAGTAAATCCCTCGACCCGGATACCCGACTCGCGGCCCGAATCACTTTGGGCCAAAACCGGCTCAACCGGTCCCCTCTCTCTCGACCCACTCGGCAAACCAACCCAACCCGGCCCAACCTTCCTTCGCGGTCCAATCCGAGAGCCCGACCCAAATTCCTAACCAACCCAAATGGGCTTCGGCCCATTCCTCATACCCGACTCCCATTTGGGCTTCGGCCCAAATTTATAAAACAATTTAAAGATGGATTTTGGCCAACTTGAGTTTTATAAAATTTAGCCCATCATCTTTTATAAAAAACCCACCAACTTTGTAGATTGTTTCTACTAGGAATAATTTTTATAAAAAGTTAGGTTTTTAATCACCTCTAACCATACTCTATGTTATAAAAGCCTCACCCTTTTTATAAAACATGAGAAATCTTTATAAATTAAATAATCTACAAATCTCTAGTTGGTGAATCAAGAAGCCACACAATCTTGACACATTACCTAGTCTAAGTGGGTATTAGATGACATGCAAAGTTCAAGTCCCAAGGGGTTTAAGGTTAGCTAGTGGTCAATGACCACTAATCAAACTATAAGAAGAGACAACTCCTTCACTTTGTCTCCTCACCACCAACACACTCAAACACCAACCAAACTCTCTCCCTCTCTAGCATTCGGCCGACCTCCAACCACCGTCGACTGCCGCCGCCGATCAGGCTGCTACCACCGCAGCCCAGCCACCCGCCACCGCCGGAACCCCCCTGCCGCCGGACGCCACCACCACCACCCTCCTTCTTGGTTTCCTTTCCTAGCTCCCTTGTGAGTCCTCTAAACTCACTTCTCTTACTTGTTAACACCCAAGTAATGCCTACAAGTCTTGACAAAAATAAACCAACATTTACATTCTTGAGTAATCATCCAATCTATCTTCTTAATCCCCTTTCTTTCTTGGATCTTAAACATTATGTTGGTGTTCTAGGAACTTAAAAGAGCCAACTAATGGGGTGAAACACTTGGAGAAATCTTTAGAAAGTATCCTTGTGCACCTAGATCTTCATGTTACTTTCATGCATTTTATGTTATTATCCATGCTCATCTTTTACTTGTTTATGATCAAGAACAAATCCCTAAATGGAATCATCCATGAACTCATAAAAGAGTTAGTGTATTTTGATCTAAAAATGATGACTATGTAATTTGGTCCTAACACATAAAATGTGTTAGTAGATTTATTTAAATTAAAGTCCTAACATTTGACAATATGTTAGTAGATTGTTATTTAATTTCCATTATCCTAACACAAATTGTGTTAGTAGATTGTCTTTACATTTAATTGCATTTGGTCCTAACACCTAAAAGTGTAAGTAGATATATTTATGTTATATATTTGCTTGTTTAAATTTGGTCCTAACACATAAAATGTGTTAGTGGATTTGGACATAAATATATAATTAGTGGACTTATCATGTTCTAACATAATAAAAATAAATAAAAGTTGGAAGACTTTGACATAATTTATTTTTATGGAATCCACCTACAACTTGGAAACATTAAACATTTGGATAAAAACCATAACATTCTTTTATTAAAAACCTTCCCTTTTCGTTAAAAGAATTTATATATTTTTATCCAAAAATGGTAAGGATCACATTTATATCAAATCATTTAATCTTGGACTTACTATAAAAGAATTTAATGATTCTTAAAATTTCTATAAAAGGCAACAAAATCTAGCCTTTATCTTTTATAAGTAGATGGAGATTTTTATAAAAATAAATCACTTTTTATAAAAATAAATGCAAGTCTTACATGTTGGAAGACTTGATGAATTTTTCATATTCGTATTGTTTACTCAAAACGATCTAAACATAAAGACGTTGCGTAGTAATAAAACCGGGACCAACACGGCGATATACGAAATAACGACGGGTAAATAAATTTATCTACAACATGACTTTCATAAACGTTTAAGGAGAAAAACATATAAGTCCAAGTAATGACCTACTCATATTCTTTCATGACGTTGTTTTTTTTAAATAAATATTCTTAAAGACATCAATTATTTCATAACAACTAAATAATTATTTAGACGAATAATTATTTAAAAGTTTCCAAGACTTTTTCTAACTAGGTAAAATAGTTATAATTTAATAACTATAAATTTTAACTAAAAGGATTCTATTTTCACAAGTGAAATAATAAACATCATTATTATAAAACTTGTGTAATATGTTCTTAACTTATGAATAATCAAATGGAAGATTACTCAAGAAAACGTCATAGTTATTTTCAATAATTATGCAAACTTAAGAAAGTAATAATAAACATTATTATTTTAAACTCAATATTCAAGACTTGGTTGACTTATTAAAAATGATTATTCGTTGGTTATATTTATTTAACATAAACATAAATCATCACCAAACGTATTTGCTTAATAAGTACATTTTAACGGGTTTTCAAAGATGCAAACGGATTAAAACGTCAAGACTTGACCGGTATCACTTGGGTGACTTATGTTACTCAAATGATCATTGACCTTATGCATATGTTTAATTAAATTATCTAGGACGTTACGTGCTACCATTTCCTTCGCTGCTTTATACCGCTTATCCTCTGAATCTGTGAGTTTCACGCCCCCTTTTCCTTTTAACTGTTTTATACTTTGGGGGAGAAATCATGAAAACTGTTAAATGCTTTTTACTTGATATTATGGTTTATCTGTTAGCCGTATGACTACTTGTTCTCTTACTGATTGCCCAACTTGGTACATTATCGTTATAAACGTTGTACAACCGTAATCCCACCATTAATTGATTTCAATTAGTTCTGTACGAAACGATAGCTAGTGAATAGATCTATTTGGGTTGACAACCCTACCCTAACTGGTAGCTCCAGTTCTGACTCCGGATAGTCTGGGGGTACACGTCAATTCTTCTGCTCTGTTTAACATCTCTGGGAAAGAGATGCTTGGGTGGGTAAACCGTTAGTATTTGAAATCAAGGTTCAGGTGAGATCATACAACTACAATAATAAACCAACGTAATATTTAAGTATACTGAAAACTGTTTTACAAACTTTAACTTTGAGTCTTAAACCTGTGAACCTCACCAACTTTATGTTGACCCTTTTAAATTCATGATTTCTTAGGTAATTGACGTAACTTCCTGAAGACATGCAATTCGGGCTTATATATGCTATTGGACCTGCTTTCGGAGTCATAGTCCCGACTATCCAAATAAACCGTCACATGCTTTTAATATTAGTTTAAGACTTTATGTTTTCAAATTGTAAGACATTATCGTTTCCACTATCTTTTCCGCTGCAATAAAATGAAGTAATGTTTTATGAAGTTTTAATTTATTAGAAGATGTTCTATGTATCCTAGACTATGATTCCATTCTCGTTCACACCCGATACCGTTGACCGGGGTGTGACAGATTGGTATCAGAGCCGTGGTTATAGCAAACAGGGATAAACAAACAAAACAAAACCAAAAACCAGACCTGGACTATAACCCACTCCGAAGCTACCATTTGCATGCAAGGCCTCGTCCTCGATATGTTTACTCGTGCTAGTTTAAGTGTTACCTATGCATTGCTTTCTTGCTTTAGTTACTATACTATCATGATGTTACTAACCACTGTTCCTATTGGAATATTTTCGCAGAGATGGCTTCCAGGGAAGTCATTTGCGTTGCTGATTCCGAGGAACAACCAAGTGTGGAGTACACCCCATCTCCAGAGGACCCCGCACCAGTGGACTACACTCCTTCACCGGAGGACCACATACCGTCTAGCCCTTAGACCGAGGGAGCCACTGTGGGCACCATTCGTCAGACCCCCATACCCCCTGGTTTCCTGAGTCCTATCAGGCGTAGGACCTCTGATGATTCCCCAGACCACCATGCTCCCACCGCCACTGCTGGCGGTGCGGACCCTATGGATGCTTCCAGCTCCATCGACCCCTTCGCAGGCTGAGATCGGTCTGTGAAGACCTATGTCGCCACACCTGGTGGCGGCATACAGAGATTCACCCCGGGGTGGGCACCTGGCCCATCCCGGACTCGGGAGGTTGGACGCACCCCTGATGAGCCTGCGCCCAAGAGGCGCTATGTATTTTTGTTACCCCACCTAGCGTGGATGCCGGGACAGGTTCAGCACTGGCGTATGATCGAGGAGTTCCCGAGTTGTTATGCTCGTGGGGAGTCCTCACTCCCCGGCCCTTCCATCCGTGTGCCTATGGGTATTTCACATTTCACTGACGAGCCCATCTCTGACACTGTACCATTACTAGTGGCTCGTCTGAGGCGCATCGAGACCGATCTGGGGGAGCTGGATGCTGATGTCCGCCAGCTGCCGACCACCCCTGAGGTGACCTTCCTGAGGAACCAGATGTCCGAGCTGATCGGACGCATGAGCGCTACTGATGGCGCCATGGGGTCCCTCCATGCTCACATGACAGGAGTCAACATGGCCACTACTGATCTGCTCCTCTCACACGAGAGCTTGCAGAGGAGGGTCTCAGCCCTGGAGTTTGTTTCTGGACGACTCCTCGCCACCCTCCAAGCCATGACTCAGGGACCGGTTATCTTTTTCATGCCTCCTGGACCTCCACCACCCCCACCAGCATTCTAGGTAGATGTGACCTAGTATCTTTTGATAGCCGTTTTATAGATGAAACATGGTAGCTTGATTATGATTGGGACTACGAGCCCACGATGCCAAACTTGTTTATTTTGAATATGTTTCGTCTGTAATATGGTAACAAACAATGGTTGATGTATGACTTCAGTGATATGCTATGGAAATCTTTTGGTATGATTATAGTTAATGTTATGGTTATGTTATTATCATGTATTGGTTGTGTAAGTTTATATTATTATGATTACTACGACACGCTATGATACTTCATCCGTCCGTTCATTCCTCGTTTCTTGGTTGTGTTTGTGTGAAAATGTTTTGGCAATTGATGTATGTCGTGGCAGTTATTCTCGAGCATGTAATAACCCCATTTACATATTATCTAAAATTTTCTTTATATTGACAATTGTAACTTAAAGCGAAATCATGCCACCGAGACGCCGAACCACCAGGAACGTTTCACCTCCTCCGCCCCCTCCCACCATGACTGCTGAGGAAATCGAGGAGATGATTGCTAATCGCGTCGCAGAAACTGTTGCCGCCGCTGAAGCCCAACGTCAGAACGACAATGGGGCACGCGGTAAGAACGAATTAAACAATGTTAGAAAAACACTAGACTACAATTTTCCTAAACTGTATTCAACGTTTCAACCTAACGATTGAAGGCCCCCGTGAATGTTCATACAAAGACTTTATGAACTACAAACCCGCGAATTTCAAGGGTTCTGAAGGCGCTGTTGGTTTAGTTCGCTAGTTTGAGAAAATGGAGTCCGTCTTCCACATAAGTAACTGCCCTGAGCAGTACATGGTCAAGTATTCCACATGCGCACTGACTGATAGCGCTCTGACTTGGTGGAATTCTCATGCTGATGCTATGGGAACTGATTTGGCTTACGCCATGGCATGGGACGAACTCAAACAACTACTTCGTGATGAGTATTATCCTAGGGAAGAGCTTCAGAAACTCGAAGCCGAGTTCTGGAACCCATCCATGAATGGAGCCGATGTTGCTGGCTATACCAAAAGGTTCCGAGAGCTCGCTCATCTCTGTCCGACCATGATCACTCCCCTGTATAAAAAGATTGAACGGTACATCTGGGGACTTGCACGCCATATCCAGGGGAACATTCTCTCCTCAAATCCTCAGACTTTTCAGGATGCTGTGCGCCTGGCACACAACCTTGTTTACCAAGCTAACCGTCAAGGTGTGAGCCTTGGCAATAAACAGTCTGGGGCAAGACCCCTGAAGCTAGTACCACTCCCTCTGCAAACAAGAAGCCTGACAACAAGAGAAAGCGCGGATTCTGGAGGAATCGCGAAGAAAAGACCCCTGCTAAGGAAACCGAACCAACAAAAGTTTATGCTGCTACAATCCCTACCCATGTTGTCCGAAAGACTGGTTACACCGGTGGTGCACCTCTGTGCAACAAATGCAACCTCCACCACACCCTCGATTGTGGAAATGTCTACTGCAACATCTGCAAAACCAAAGGACATGTGGCACGTGATTGCCCAAAACGCACGTGCTACGGTTGTGGAGCCACCGGACACTATAAAAAGGACTGCCCGAAGGCAAGGAACCAGGACCCAAATCAGGCTAGAGGAAGAGCCTTTGTGATCAGTGCCGGAGATGCTCGCCGTGACCCCAACACGGTGACGGGTACGTTTCTACTAAATAATCACTATGCTTCCGTTTTATTCGATACTGGTGCTGATAGAAGCTTCGTGTCTACCGAATTTGGCCAATTACTTGAAATTACCCCTGTTGCCTTAGACACTAAGTTCATAGTAGAATTAGCAAACGGAGAATTAGTAGAAACTGGTATAATTTATCAAAATTGCTCGCTAGAACTCTCCGACCATTCCTTCAGCATTGATTTGATGCCCGTAGAATTAGGAAGCTTTGATGTCATCATTGGCATGGATTGGTTATCAAAGATCCATGCGGAAATTGTGTGCCACGAGAAAATAGTTAGGATGCCACTCGCAGATGGCAACACCCTAAACGTACAAGGCGAAAAGAGTGGAGCCAAACTAAACCTCATATCTAGTATGAAAGGCACGGAAATTCCTTCGTAAAGGATGTCACGCCATCTTAGCACACGTAATTGAGAAGAAACCAAAGGAGAAGCGTGTGGAAGATGTTCCCGTTGTTCGCGAGTACCCGGAAGTCTTTCCCGAAGACTTGCCAGGTTTACCATCAACGCGACAAGTAGAGTTTCGCATCGACTTGGCACCCGGTGCCGCCCCCGTAGCCAGATCTCCGTACCGCCTGGCACTTTCCAAAATGCAGGAGTTATCTAGCCAATTACAAGAATTGCTAGATAAGGGCTTCATCCGTCCAAGCCACTCTCCATGGGGAGCACCCGTGCTATTTGTCAAGATGAAAGATGGAACATTCCGGATGTGCATCGACTACCGGGAACTGAACAAACTGACCGTGAAAAACCGTTACCCGCTTCCTAGGATTGATGACCTATTTGACCAAATTCAAGGATCGAGCTTCTACTCCAAGATCGATCTAAGGTCGGGATACCATCAACTCAGAGTTAGAGATGAAGATGTTTCGAAGACAGCGTTCAGAACACGCTATGGCCATTATGAGTTCCTCGTAATGCCATTTGGGTTGACAAACGCACCGGCTGTGTTCATGGATCTAATGAACCGCGTATGCAAACCTTATCTAGATAAATTTGTTATCGTGTTCATTGACGATATCCTTATCTACTCCCGTAGTAAGGAAGAACACGAACAACATCTGAGGCTTATCCTGTAATTGTTAAAGAAGGAAGAACTCTACACGAAATTCTCCAAATGTGACTTTTGGATTCGCGAGGTACACTTTTTGGGTCATGTGATCAACGATCGAGGTATCCACGTGGATCCCATAAAAATTGAAGCAATCAAGGATTGGAGTACGCCAACGACTCCAACCGAGATTCGGCAATTCTTGGGTCTTGCTGGCTATTACCGCCGATTTATCAAAAACTTCTCAAAAATAGCTCATCCACTCACCGCTCTGACCTAGAAGGACAAGAAGTTCATATGGGATGCCAAGACTGAAGGAACATTCCAGTTACTGAAGCAGAAGCTATGTGATGCCCCGATTCTATCACTACCCGATGGGGTCGAAGACTTCGTTGTTTACTGTGATGCTTCGTATCAAGGCCTAGGTTGTGTATTGATGCAACGATGGAAAGTCATCGCCTACGCATCATGACAACTGAAGATTCACGAGAAGAATTATACAACCCATGATTTGGAACTCGGAGCCGTTGTGTTTGCTCTCAAGATCTGGAGGCACTACCTGTATGGGACACAGTGTACCATATTCACTGATCATAAAAGCCTCCAGCACATCTTCAATCAGAAGGAATTGAATATGAGACAACGACGATGGGTAGAACTTCTGAATGACTACGAATGCGAGGTTCGTTATCATCTGGGCAAAGCTAACGTCGTAGCCGACGCCCTGAGTAGGAAAGAGCATGCCAAGCCACTTCATGTTCGAGCCTTAAGTATGACCATACACTCGAATCTCACTTCACAAGTGCGTGACGCTCAGATTGAAGCCCTCAAACCAGAGAACCTAGCAGGAGAAGGCTTACGTGGAATGGAGAAGCAACTGGAAGAGAAACCCGACGGAACCAAGAACTTCATGGATAGGCTGTGGGTACCTGTCTATGGAGGGTTAAGGAAATTAATTTTCGATGAAGCTCACAAGTCAAGAAATTCCATTCATCCCGGGTCAAACAAGATGTATCACGGTCTGAAGAAACAATTCTGGTGGCCAAACATGAAAGCCGAGATAGCCACCTATGTCGGCAAATGCTTAACATGTTCAAAGGTCAAAGCCGAATACCAGAAACCTTCTGGATTGTTGACTCAGCCGGTAATCACAAAGTTGCCTAAATCTAGATCTGGATATGACGCTATCTGGGTGATAGTAGATCGATTGACAAAGTCGGCACACTTCTTACCGGTCAATGAGAAGGATAAAATGGATAAGCGAGCCAAGCTTTACATAAAGGAAATCGTCTCGCACCACGGTGTGCCTAAATCCATCATATCTGACCGAGATAGTCGATTCACCGCACACTTTTGGAAATCTCTACAGAAAGCTTTGGGCACACGACTCGATATGAGTACTACTTACCATCCTCAGACAGATGGCCAAAGTGAGAGAACTATCCAGACACTCGAAGATATGCTGAGAGCCTGTGTGATAGATTTCGGACCCAAGTGGGACGAGCACCTTCCCCTTGCCGAATTTTCGTATAACAACAGCTATCACACCAGCATTAAGGCTGCACCATTTGAAGCACTTTATGGGAGAAAGTGTAGATCCCCACTCTGCTGGACTGAGATCGGAGACAGCCAGTTAACTGGTCCCGAGTTAATCTTTGAAACAACTGAGAAAATCTTTCAAGTCCGTGATCGTCTGAAAGCTGCCCGAGACAGACAAAAGAGCTACGCCGACAACCGACGCAAACCCTTATCCTTCAAAAAGGGTGATCGCGTCATGCTAAAGATATTACCATGGAATGGTGTCATCCGGTTCGGAAAACGAGGAAAGCTCAACCCTCGTTACATCGGTCCCTTCGAAATCACCGAAACCATCGGACCGGTAGCTTACCGTTTAAATCTGCCCGCCGAGCTAAGCTCAACCCTCGTTACATCCTATCCGATGAAACGCTCATCGTCCCTCTTGATGAAATTCAAGTGGACGAGACCCTACACTTCGTTGAGGAACCTGTTGAGATACTCGACCGAGAAATCAAAAAGCTGAAGCATAGCCGCATTCCTATAATCAAAGTACGATGGAATTCCAGACGAGGACCAGAGTACACTTGGGAACGCGAGGATCAAATGCGTCGAAAGTATCCACGTCTGTTTGAGAACGTCGCATCTACCAGTAACTAAAACTGAATTTTGGGACGAAATTCTTCTAACTGGGGGAGAATGTGACACCCGGTCCAAAAATCAGGTCAAACCGTCTCTCCGTTGACTTTTGTTAACTTTCAGTACGTGATAATTATGTGAATTACTATTTTAAAACGCATGATTAACTGTGTTTAGATAAATGATTAACTGATTTAGATATCGCATTTGTATACCCGTGAAATACGAAAGTTTCATATTATTAAATATCGAACTTTAATAATAAAAAAAATTAAATATAAAACTTGACATTTTATATTTTATCAAAACTGATATAAACTGTTAAAACATTTCATGAACTTAAAATGTGATCAAAAATATTTCGTTGTCAAGACTTAAGCACGCGAGTAAACGGTTAACCCCTTTGGGCCCAGTTAGGCCCAATAAGCCCAAATAAACCCGGACGAACCCGAGACTTTACCCGAAGGTTCACCTCGACGTACCAAGTAAATCCCTCGACCCGGATACCCGACCCGCGGCCCGAATCCCTTTGGGCCAAAACCGGCCCAACCGGTCCCCTCTCTCTCGGCCCACTCGGCAAACCAACCCAACCCGGCCCAACCTTCCTTCGCGGTCCAACCCGAGAGCCCGGCCCAACTTCCTAACCAACCCAAATGGGCTTCGGCCCATTCCTCTTACCCGACTCCCATTTGGGCTTCGGCCCAAATTTATAAAACAATTTAAAGATGGATTTTGGCCCACTTGAGTTTTATAAAAATTAGCCCATCAACTTTTATAAAAAACCCACCACCTTTGTAGTTTATTTCTACTAGGAATAATTTTATAAAAAGTTAAGTTTTTAATCACCTCTAACCATACTCTATGTTATAAAAGCCTCACCCTTTTTATAAAACATGAGAAATCTTTATAAATTAAATAACCTACAAATCTCTAGTTGGTGAATCAAGAAGCCACACACTCTTGACACATTACCTAGTCTAAGTGGGTATTAGATGACATGCAAAGTTCAAGTCCCAAGGGGTTTAAGGTTAGCTAGTGGTCAATGACCACTAATCAAACTATAAGAAGAGACAACTCCTTCACTTTGTCTCCTCACCACCAACACACTCAAACACCAACCAAACTCTCCCCCTCTCTAGCATTCGGCCGGCCTCCAACCACCGCCCACTGCCGCCGCCGATCAGGCTGCTGCCACCGCAGCCCAGCCACCCGCCACCACCGGAGCCACCTGCCAGAACCCCCCTGCCGCCGGACGCCACCACCACCACCCTCCTTCTTGGTTTCCTTTCCTAGCTCCCTTGTGAGTCCTCTAAACTCACTTCTCTTACTTGTTAACACCCAAGTAATGCCTACAATTCTTGACAAATATAAACCAACATTTACATTCTTGTGTAATCATCCAATCTATTTTCTTAATCTCCTTTCTTTCTTGGATCTTAAACATTATGTTGGTGTTCTAGGAACTTAAAAGAGCCAACTAATGGGGTGAAACACTTGGAGAAATCTTTAGAAAGTATCCTTGTGCACCTAGATCTTCATGTTACTTTCATGCATTTTATGTTATTATCCATGCTCATCTTTTACTTGTTTATGATCAAGAACAAATCCCTAAATGGAATCACCCATGAAAGTATCCTTGTGCACCTAGATCTTCATGTTACTTTCATGTTACTTTCATGCATTTTGTGTTAGTAGATTGTCTTTACATTTAATTGCATTTGGTCCTAACACCTAAAAGTGTTAGTAGATATATTTATGTTATATATTTGCTTGTTTAAATTTGGTCCTAACACATAAAATGTGTTAGTGGATTTGGACATAAATATATTATTAGTGGACTTATCATGTTCTAACATAATAAAAATAAATAAAAGTTGGAAGACTTTGACATAATTTATTTTTATGGAATCCACCTATAAAAATAAATCACTTTTTATAAAAATAAATGCAAGTCTTACATGTTGGAAGACTTGATGAATTTTTCATAATCGTATTGTTTACTCAAAATGAACTAAACATAAAGACGTTGCGTAGTAATAAAACCGGGACCAACATGGCGATATACGCAATAACGTCGGGTAAATAAATTTATCTACAACATGACTTTCATAAACGTTTAAGGGGAAAAACATATAAGTCCAAGTAATGACCTACTCATATTCTTTCATGACGTTTTTTTTAAATAAATATTCTTAAAGACATCAATTATTTCGTAACAACTAAATAATTATTTAGACGAATAATTATTTAAAAGTTTCCAAGACTTTTTCTAACTAGTTAAAATAGTTATAATTTAATAACTATAAATTTTAACTAAAAGGATTCTATTTTCACAAGTGAAATAATAAACATCATTATTATAAAACTTGTGTAATATGTTCTTAACTTATGAATAATCAAATGGAAGATTACTCAAGTAAACGTCATAGTTATTTTCAATAATTATGCAAACTTAAGAAAATAATAATAAAAATTATTATTTTAAACTCAATATTCAAGATTTGGTTGACTTATTAAAAATGATTATTCGTTGGTTATATTTATTTAACATAAACATAAATCATCACCAAACGTATTTGCTTAATAAGTACAAGTTAACGGGTTTTCAAAGATGCAAACGGATTAAAACGTCAAGACTTGACCGGTATCACTTGGGTGACTTATGTTACTCAAATGATCATTGACCTTATGCATATGTTTAATTAAATAATCTAGGACGTTACGTGCTACTGTTTCCTTTGCTGCTTTATACCGCTTATCTGCTGAATCTGTGAGTTTCACGACCCCTTTTCCTTTTAACTGTTTTATACTTTGGGGGAGAAATCATGAAAACCGTTAAATTCTTTTTTCTTAATATTATGGTTTATCTGTTAGCCGTATGACTACTTGTTCTCTTACTGATTGCCCAACTTGGTACATTATCATTATAAACGTTGTATAACCGTAATCCCACCATTAATTGATTTTAATTAGTTCTGTACGAAACGATAGCTAGTGAATAGATCTATTTGGGTTGACAACCCTACCCTAACTGGTAGCTCCAGTTCTGACTCCGGATTGTCTGGGGGTACACGTCAGTTATTCTACTCTGTTTAACATCTCTGGGCAAGAGATGCTTGGGTGGGTAAACCGTTAGTATTTGAAATCAAGGTTCAGGTGAGATCATACAACCACGACAATAAACCAACGTAATATTTAAGTATACTGAAAACTGTTTTACAAACTTTAACTGTGAGTCTTAAACCTGTGAACCTCACCAACTTTATGTTGACCCTTTTAAATTCATGATTTCTTAGGTAATTGACGCAAATTCCTGAAGACATGCAAATGGGGCTTATATATGCTATTGGATCTGCTTTCGGAGTCATAGTCCCGACTATCCAAATAAACCGTCACATGCTTTTAATATTAGTTTAAGACTTTATGTTTTCAAATTGTAAGACATTATCGTTTTCACTATCTTTTCCGCTGCAATGAAATGAAGTAATGTTTTATGAAGTTTTAATTTATTAGAAGATGTTCTATGTATCCTGGACTATAATTCCATTCTCGTTCACACCCGATACCGTTGACCGGGGTGTGACATATTTTATCTTATTTTATTTTATTTTAATTTTATGTCTTTGTGTCAGTCGGTCTGGCCTAAATCGACTTACGGTTGAAAAATTGGAGAAAATCAAAAATAATTGGAAAAATAAATAAAAATCACTAAAAATAGAATCGGGTCATTTCAAGAAACTTCTGTGAAGAAAGTTGTTGAATACCTGATGAAAAAGTCAAAATCTTGAATTTTTAATGATGCTTCAATAAATACTGGAAAATTAAAGAAAATTGCAAAAAATTTGCAAAAATAAATAAAAATCATGTAAATTAGAATCGAGTAATTCCCAACAACTTTTGTAAAGTCACTTGATGGGTACTTGAGTCTAAGCACAAGATCTTTGCAATTTTGCAATGATTAAAATAATCTTTGAAAAAGAAAACCATAAAATTTTGGTTTTGGTTGGGCGAACTATAAGGAACATGATATAATTCTGGTCTTGTGATCTGACCATAGGATATGATCCTATCGATCAGTAATTCTATCATTCGATGTATCGGTAGGCTCAGCAAAATAAGAATTAGGCAAATCATGTGATTACACTCTTAAAACCATGAGATTGTGGACTTTAAGTCAAAACAGTTTGCAAAAAATCCTTTAAAGTTGCTTAAGTCTGTGCTAAGTAAGTTAACCAACACACTCGAGTATTTCATTTGCGGAAAGTACTGATTTCAAACAATACAATAAGTGTGAAACATCACACATTCATCAAATTAGTGTGAATCATCACACAATCATCAATAAGTGAGAAATATCTCACATCCATCCATTGACCGTGACACAACTGCTGAGGAAACTCAGACCTTGTGTTCACGCGTCCCGATATTATCATTGAAAACATTCCGTGACACATCTGCTGAGGAAACTCTGACCTTGTGTTCACGCGAACCAAAATACACTTCCATCTTGAAATCAGTACTTCCCTCTAAAGAAATAGTGGGAAGAAATTCCATATGTGTGTTGTGCATGACTGAAGTGCTAAATAGACAAAGCTAGGATAACTGTTTGACTTTGTGGAATAAGAAGTCAACACAATTGTCATTAAACCGGACTAAAACATGATAAATGACATCACAGTGATTTTGCTGAAAATTGCCTTGCTGGAGTTTAAGTGGATAACAATACCGACAATCTGACTTAGGTTACTGAATCTGTGAGGTGATTTCACTTGTAAGTGTCTGTGATCACATAAATGACCGGTTTGATTCCTAACATAGTCCAACCTTTAACAAGCAAAAATATGCAAAATTAAGCATATAACTGGAAATTGCCAGAAAATAAGGCTTTAACGGTGCAAATGAAAGCACTACGCTTTAATATAACCAAATTTGTCATAAAATGTGAATTTGGGTGCATTGTGCTTAAAACCATCAAGTTTGGGAGAAATTTGTCAAATTTGAGGTCCATTTGCAATTTTATGTAAAATCAACCGTTTTGGTAAGTTTGGACTGGCCTGACTCAAGTTAATTTGATTCAATAAAATTTTAGGTCAAGTATGTGATTTTAAATTTTCTGAGTCAAATTGGTGTTCTTTAACATATTCTGGGCTTAGAAATTTCATAAATTCCCAAATTGCCCTTAATGAGTTCATTGAAGTTTTTGCAAATTCACTAAGCTCAAAATTGAACATTTTAGTGTTTTTGCGTCGGGTGTTCTCTTGTTGGTCAATTAGTGATCATAAACCAGAAAGTTTTCATAAAGATTAACTTGATGTCAAAAATTATAAGTTCTGCTGTTTCTGTTGGCGATTTCGCCAAATTTGGCCTTGGTGATATTAAAATGGCCTTGGCGATCTCGCCTTTAAACCCGAAACTTCTCTTGGCGATGTCGCTAAGTATGTTGTTGGCGATGTCGGGTAATGAACTTGGCGATCGCACTTAAAGCAGTTTGCCCTTAGCGATCTCGCCAAACCAAGTCTTGGCGACTTCGCCATTAACTGTCCTTGGCGATCTCGCCTTTTAATCGGGTTCCTTGTTGGCGATCTCGCCTACACTTGGCGATCTCGGTAACATTGTCCTAGCGACTTCGCTCACAGCCAAACTCTTGGCGATCTCGGTCATTTAGCAAAATAAACCCTAAGTTTTTTTGTTATCGACCTCGCCTGTTCTAATAAAAGAAGAAATTCAAGTTTCTTTTTCTCATTCAAACAAAACACACGCACTCGCTCCCTCCCACTCTCTCGGCGAGCCTCCGACGAACATCCCCTTTCACCAACGACCTCCGATCTCCCTCCCTCCGTCAACCGGAATCTGACCCTCGTGCACTTAGGGTTGGTCCGCACACCCTGTTTGCACCATCAGGTTAGTCTCTCAATAAATTTCCAGGTTAACTAAGAGTTCTGATTCCGGGTGTAAACATCTTCGGTCGGCGGTTTATGTATTCACGCTAGGATTCTTATCTCTGTTTTGGTTGTCGGATTCACAGATTAGGAGCCATCGTACTATTCCTTTATCATTTCCTTCACCGATTTGAGGTAATCATGTCTACAAGCATTGAATAAGTGATTATACATTAACAGGGGCAAAAGTCTTTAATAAAATTTGAGATTTTGACTATGCAGTTTTGTGTAGTTTGGATTCAAAAGAATAAGAGTTTTGTAACAGTGACATGAAATTGATGATTATTTTGGAAAATTCTGCTAGACTTGTGATATAATTTTGAAATTGATCATCTTCTTGGTGTTTACACTCACTGTTCCTCTCTCTGTTTTGGATAAAACTAGATGTATGAATGGGTTGGATTGAATAACGAGTTGGTTCGATTGTGGATGTTCCAAAACTCACATGTGTTGCATTTAGGATGCTTCTAAATGCAATCCGGGTTTCAAAAGCCTCAAAATTGAAGCTAAACTAAACTTTGTTTTAGTTTGACCCGTTAAAGTAATAAGATGAATTTTGGAACAATCCATGTCGGAATTTTAAATTTTTGAAAAGAAACAAAAATGTTGAGTTCAGTTAACAGTTTAAGCCCTAAATGAGATGAACTTGATGTAAATCTCATCCTTTTGGTCCAAATGGTAAACTTTTATCATTTTATCCGCATGACCAAAGCTGGACTTTAAAAGGACTAAACTCAATTCAATAAGAGTCATTTGACTCAAATAACTTGAGGAAAGAAATCTTTGATGTGAAATGGTAACATTGGTCGCTTTCATGTTACTTTAAGAATAAAATTCACCAAAATAAAGCAACATAAAGGCTACTTATGACCATTTTATTGGATTTCTCCTTCTTAATTGAAATTCACTGGATATGCAACTTAAATTGATAAAATAAGTCAAGTTCAGGTCTTCAAATTGTCTAACATAGGTTTGAACTTAATATAGGTCTTCAAATTTTTCCTGATTTAATAACAGATTCTGTCCGAAACACTCCAAGATCTTCTCATCTCTTTCATTGATCTTAGCTCAGTTTTAGATCATCAAAGAGGTATGTTTCATGAATTCTTGGCAATGTTTGATACAAAATTATTGAGCTACACAGGGGCAATTCATTAAACTCTTTAAATCAACTTGAATAACCTCAGTCAAATTCCTAATCTGTGTATGATTGATCACAAACAGGATCAAGCTTTGAACCTGTTGATTTCTTGATATTTCTCAATTAGATCTTAGGAAACTTTAGATCTTCTTTGAGGTATGTCTTCTGATCTCAAATAAATTATTGGATATTTGATTTTTGTCTATTCAAGTGGATTGTTCTACTTACTGGTTATGCAATAAACTCAATAAATCTCATGAAATATGACTTTGCATGCTTAATAAAGTATCATGCACATTAGTCATTGTCTTATGAATCTTTATCCTCTATTCCAAATAAATTGTTAAGTTAGGAACTATTGAAGCTCATATCACTTCAATTAAGAAAATAAATGATAGCAAGGTTAGAATTTAGGACTGATTGCTCCTATGTTTCTCTGATCTTGATAATTGACACTCATGTATGATGTTGAATGCTTCTTATTCCCTCGCTTGACTTTATTTGACTTTGGTTATGTGATTTAAAGCATGTTAGAACTTCATGCATATATTATGATTCATCATTTGACATCTTGTATATGCTTAAGTGAAATATTTCATCTTGGTTCTGTACAAGTAGTTAAATAGAATATATGTGTTGGTAATTGTCTCAAATTGCTCAAATCATGTTGGATTAGGAAAACTTGGTTCAAAATCCTGTTTGACCCCAAAATCAATAAACCAAAATTGTGAAAAAACTCAAGTTTAGGGGGAATCACTTCTTGATTCCTTCTAAAGCTTTTGAGTCATTTGAGTCAAAATGTTGAGTTTTTCACAAGAGTCCACTCATCTGAGTGAAAATTTTGCACAAATTTCTCAAATTCTATCATAAGTTGTAATCACTTGTGTTTTTCATCAAATAAACGTCAAACGGCATTCTTGAGTCAAAATTCACTTTGTCCTTCGCCAAAGTCAACATCTACAATAAAAGTTACTATTTCAAGGGAAATTACAGGACTTTGGGTAAAATTTCACTAATGTAATCTGTTGAACAAAATTGATTGAATTTTAAAGTAACTTGAGCCTATGCCTTGAGCAAATTTCCTTTATATCTTTGTAGGTTAAATTTGAAAAGCTCTGTCACTATCATGAATTTAGTGTGACATGACATTTATTTGACTCATCAAATTTGATGTAATCATGTTATTTCTTATGTGCAGATGGCTCCCAGACAGGAAAGAGCAGCCAATGCCCCTCTGGATTTCTCAAAATCTCACAATCAATACTGTGAAATCACAGAAGCTGGACTGATGCCGGTCGTTATGAACAAGCTTTCAGAATCCTAGAAAACTCAAATTGGATCACAAGTATCCGGTTGGAGCCTGTCATAAGCTCGGATATAATAAATGATTTCTGGAACAACGCACACACGTTTGTGGCTGATAATGGTTCAAAGACTATCAGATCATTGTTCAAAGGCAGTATGTTGAAATTAATGAAGAAAGAGTCAGAGAAGTGCTGCAACTAAATGATGCACTCTGCCCCATTTCTTTTCCTAAAGAAGAATGACAAGATACACTTCTCATGATGTGTGACAACTGCAACTTCCCAAGTTAACTCCGTTAACTTTTTCCGCTAATTCCGTTGGTTTCGTTAGCGAACCCGAGACCCGTTATTTGAATGGCTTCTTATTTATTTATGTTTACACGTTATTTGACTTTAATAACTTGTTTCGTGAATTTGTTTCGTGACTTTATGTGTTAATTATGAAAAATTGCCTCTTTACGCGAAACCGGGCTTTGCGTGTGAAATCGGATTTTTAGGTACAAATGATAAATTTATATAACCCGACCAAATCTTACATGTTAAATGATTTTAAAACACTTGGAAACATTTCTAAAATTTTTACTTTACAACTTTTAGTTAAAAACCCACTTAAATGAGTTTTTATGCCTTATGTGCTTAAAAGAAACTTGAGGGGCCAAAAGTGTAACTTTTAATTAAACAAAATTCTGCATTTTCCTCCCCCTCTCCCTCATTTGCGAGACTTCATCTTCTCCATCTCTCCCTCTCTTCACGGTTCACGCACACACACACACCTACACTTAAATTTTTTGTGAAATCGAGCTCTAGGAGGTAGATTCGAGTTCCTACAAGCTCAAATAACATCAAGGAAGCTTCATCATCTCCTCTTCTCTCTCAAATCTGCGATTTTTACCCAAATCTAGTAAGCCCTAACTTCTTAAATCCGAAATTTGTTGGTTGCATGTGCGTTTTTGTGTGTTTATGTGCTAAATGGAGTGTTGTTATGCTCATACCTCATGTTTTAGGCTGAGTTATGCTAGATGTTAATTTGGGACAGATTTGAACTCGGGTTTAGGGCTGGGAATTGAGTTAATTTTCTGCTATGAATGTTCTTGTATGAATGTTGGGTGTTGGTTATGAAATTTGGGTGTTTATGCTCTTGTATGCTAGCTACATGTTCAAATTTTGCTATGATTTTGATATGAACTTGTTAGGACCAGAAATTGCATGTTATGATGATTATAAATTTGTTAGTAGGTGTTTGATTGATCAAATGTTAGCATAAAATTGAAATTCTAAACGTTTGCAAACTTAAAAATTTCTAACAGCTTTGAACAGAATTTTTGGTCAACTTGCAGCAGCCATAACTTGCTCAATTTTTATCGAAATCAGTTGATTCTTTTTCCCTAGTAAAGTATTATGTCTTAGCTTTAAATCGGCTACTCGCACGCCTTCTACAACTTCCGTTTGGTCATCCAAAACACAGCTGCAAGTTGGGTACTCAAAGCTGTCATTTTCTATGAAAAGTGGACTTTTCAAAATGGTTGGGCATGTAAACCTTGTTTTATTAACGATTTTACCATTTGTAAAAGAGGTATATATATTGAAAGTAAGATCTGGAAAGTTTTATGTTTATATTCCAAATTTTGAATGAGTTATGCAAAATTTCATTTCCTTTAACTAGTTTACTAAATGTTAAAAAGTGTCAACTTCCGAGGTGCATAACTTTCTCATTTCTCAACATTTTTACTTGATTATTTTTGCATCAAGTCCTACATGATATGTAGTATATTCCTGTAAAATTTAAAGAGTTAATTCCAAGTATTGTGGGTTTTAGCTATGTCACTAGATAGGTGCTTGATGTTTGACTTTTCTGGGTCAGCTTTGACTTAAGTGCAATTGCATGATTTTCTCCCAAGTTGGGACTTCTATGTGTATTGTATGACTTGCATGAATGCATGAAAGATGTTTAGGTGCTTATGTGTTATTATTAGCCTGAGTGACAACTTCTAATCCGGCTAGGCCATATTACCCAATTAGGTCGATCTTGACCAACCTGTAGAACCAAGTGTCGCGTACCAGTGCACCCTAAGGTGAGTTTCACTTACTATTGTAGTTGCATCCAGTAAAGGATGGCAACAACACGGTAAAGGTATTTCTTTACTTAAGTAGTTATCCACCATATATCACATGTTTCACTGAATTGCTTTTAATATCAAAAGTCCTTACTTTATCGGGCCATTAATATAGAATAGCGAGGTAATGTTGAGTAGTACTACTGGGGATTAACACCCCCGCTCAGCGGTGCACAGGATGCACCCTCCCGACTGGCGGTCGGACTGAGACCAATATTAGCCTAGGACTACCGTGATCGGGAAAAACACGGGGAAGGCAACTACATAGGTTATGCCTATGATACATTCGTCAGCTTTGGTTTTGAACGTTCAGGTGAGCATAAGCATAGGCTAGCTACCTATTGATACGGATAATACTTGCATTACTAGATTACGAATTGTTTCCTTACTATTCGTTGCATTTTAGTCTACATAGTGTTGTGTAGCCTGTTTTAGTGAACTCACCAGCCTTTTAGCTGACACTTGATTGTTGATTACTTTTCAGGTCGTTAGGTGGATCATGGAAGGCATGGATGGCGACAGTACACTTGACTCAAAAACTTTTGGGGAATATGCATTTGAACACTTAATTCATATATTTTGTCAAAGCTAAACTTGTAATTTGATAATGTGCTTCCGCTGAACTGCTTAAACTAAACTCTATTTCATTTTGTAAAAGTACTTTAACTTTTATTAAATTACTGTTATGGCTTGGTTGTAACTAAAGTCTTGGATCCTGGTCTGGATCACACCCCACACGGTTATACTCCGTTAGTGGAAACTGGGGTTGTGACAGATTGGTATCAGAGCCCTTGGTTACAGCTAACCAGAACATTTTAAAGGTAAAAATTTCTGAACTGTAACTGTTTTTGAAAAGATTTTGTTACAACCCATTCTCCAAGAGTACTGCGCGCGTGCCGAAGATGATCCACATTTAAGAATTCCTGTCTTGTGTCAGTATAGGAATTGGAGTTTGGATAGGAATTTTTCTTTCCCGAGGCTTAGAAATTTCTGAGTTAGAAAATTTTTCTAAGTATAAAGCTTAGCGTACTTGTTGCATTCCTTCTTAGCGAACTTCATTTTGCCCTTAGCGGACTTGAACTCTTCTTAGCGAACTTGAACTTTTGTTCTTAGCTAACTTGTACTGGTCTTAGCGGACTTCCGGCTAGCGAACTTGATTTTAATTTCTAGCGAACTTGTTAGCCTTAGCGAACTTCATCCCTTCTTAGCGAACTTGATGAGGTGTTTAGCGGACTTGTTAAAGCCTTAGCGAACTTCATCCCTTCTTAGCGAAATTGATGAGGTGTTTAGCGGACTTGTTATATTCTTAGCGGACTTGTTATGTGCTTAGCGAACTTGTTTGACTGCTACGTTGTTACTTCTAATTTGTGATGCAAATATAACTTGTACTACGTGATTTCGTGTTCCTAACATTGTTACTACCTTGTTACAACATAAAATGCACTGTTCATGTGATTGAATGTATTATACAACTTGTGCCCGTGTGAGACATCCCTTAGTATTTTATGACTTCTTAGTATCGGGTATACTAACCTTTGGAAGGTTTGCATTGATTGATAGAAATCATGCCTCCTCGGAGAAATAACGAACACAACCCGGGAAACTTTATTAGTTGCTCAAGTTCAGGGTATGATCAACCAAGGAGTAGCCGCAGCCTTAGCAGCCGCTCAGCTCCAGTTCCAAGGACAGAATCATCATTCGTGCACCTTTAAGATATTCATGGATTGTAAGCCCCTGGTGTTCAAGGGCGATGAAGGTGCTGTGGGCCTACTAAGATGGCTCAAAAAGTCGGAGAAGGTATTTGTTATGTGTAACTGCCCGGTGGGGGATCGGGTGAAGTATGCTACTGGTACACTTGAGGATTCTGCATTAACTTGGTGGAATGCTCACATCCAAATGTTGGGAATTGATGCTGCCAATGCCATGACATGGCAAGAGTTTAAGGACGCTATCATGGAGGAGTACTGTCCTCGTGATCAAGTAAAGAGACTAGAGGGTGAATTTATGAATTTAAGAATGGTTGGCTCGGAAATAGAGGATTATACGGCCCGCTACCATGAGTTTTCAATACCGTGTCCTTCAATGGTAGATGCTGATTTCAAGAAGATCGAAAGGTATGTGGACGGACTGGTTCCACAAATTCAAGGAATGGTAACCTCCTCAAATCCACTTAATGTACGGCAGGCAATTAGGCTAGCACACAAGCTGACAGATCAGGCAATAGCTCAAGGGACTCTACCACCAAAGAAATCTCCAAAAACTGCTCTTGATGGAAAAAGAAAGAGGGAAGAAGAACCTAGCAACAACAATGCCGGTAACAACTCTGGAAGGTTTTCTGGCTCTCAAAACCAGAACAAGAGGTTTGATAACTCCAAGGGTGGTTTCAACAACAGTGGAAGCAGTAATCAAAACCGCCAAGGCAGTAGTGGTCAGAACTCAAACCGGTACAAAGGAAAGGCACCCTATTGCAACAAGTGCAGCTTACATCACACAGGTGATTGCAACAAACCCCCTTGTGAGCGATGTGGAAAGATGGGGCATATGGCCAAGAATTGCTGGAATGATTTACCGAACCGACCAAGGCAGAATAATGATGGCCCCAGGGGATGTTATGAATGTGGAAAACCGGGCAATGTGAAAAAGGATTGCCCCCAACTCAAGAAAACTGGAAACAACAACAACAACCACCACAACAACAACAACAACAACGGTGGAGGTGGTGGTGGAAACGGGGGAAATGGCATTACCTACTGAGTTGCTTCATCAATTTAGTACTTGCAAGAAATGTAAGCAATTGTGGGATGCTTTATCAGCGAGATGTGAGGGTAATGATGACTACAAGAAGAGTCGAAAGAAGGTGTTGAACAAAGAATTTGATAATTTCCAGAATTATGACAATGAAAACAATACTGCTCTTGTTTCAAGGTTGTCACATTTGATTAGTGAGTTAAAGGTTGTTGGAATTGAGAAAACTGATGCAGATTTGAAAGAAAAGATTTTGGAAGCTTTGCCAGAGAAATGGGAAAATTATGTTTTGCTACTCACGCATGACAAGGATTACTCTACAATGACATTTCACGAGCTTACTGGAAAACTTCATGCTCGAGAAATGGAAATGTTAAACTCAAAGAAGTCAACTGCTACTTTGCAAAATCCTGAATTGTATCATGGTGAGAATAGTGCAAGCATGAGTGCAAAGTCTAAGCCAAATCTGAATACAAATCAGAATACAGCACCAAGTGTTGCTTTTATAGCTGGAGTTTCAGGAAATTCTGATAATAGTTCTTCAAGGGGTTGCAATTTCACAATTCCAAATTTTTCAAGTCAGAATGTTTTTTCAGCTGAATCAACAGATGATTGTACCAAAATGATTTCTGCATTGATTTCATCATCTTTTGGTTTGATTCTCAAAAATGTTGCTGATGCAAAGTTAACTAGTGAGGATCTTGATGCTCTTGATGATGATCAACTAACTGAATTGGATATATCTTGGCAATATGCTATGTTATGTCAAAGATCTAAGAGATTATTTAAAAAACATGGAAGGAATATTTCTGGAGATAAATTGGGTTTTGACAAGTCCAAATTAAAATGTTATAAATGTTCACAACTTGGACATTTTGCTAAAGATTGTCAACAGACACATGCAAACAAGTCTGGTATTCCACAATCACCCAAGCCTGGTTTTACTCAACCATCTACTAGTAACACTAGCAAGTCTACAGCTTTGACAGCACAACATGATGGTGTTTATGATTGGGGTCAACAATTTGGTTATGATTCATCAGCTTTGATTGTCACTCATGTTCAGTCAGATGATTCATATTCAAATACTAGTTCTGATACTAGTTCAATTACAAGTTCTTATGAATATGCTGAAAATTTGGAGAGTCTGATGAAGGAAAATGCTTTGTTGATGAGTAAATTTCAACAATTGACTGAGGCATTTGATGTGATTAATTCAGAGTTGAAGATTTCTAAAGAACGTGAAAAGGAGTTGACATTGAAGAATGAGTGTTTAACTACTGAAATCAAAACATTAAATGAAGTTTTAGAAATTTTGAAACAAGATAAGAAGAATGTTGAAGCTGCCAAAGTTAAGATCTGTAAAGAAAGGGATGAGCTGGTAGAAGAAGTCAAGAAATGGAAGGATGAAGCAGAAGATACTGCTAATGATTTTCAAAATTTGTTTGACAAGTCCAAAATCAAGCTTGATTTGCTTACAAAGAATGTTGAAGAATCTGCTGTTAAAATTGAAGCATATCAAGTGGATATGGAAAAGTTATTGGATGAGAAGCGTGAGTTGGTTAGGGTTAACAAGGTTCAAGCTGCAAATATGGAAATTCAAAAGAGAAATGAAGATAAACTGAAGAAGGAGTTACATGAAGGACTTGACAATCTTCGCCTGCAAAAGTTTAAAACTCACAAAGTTGCCAAGCGATTGATTGCTAAAGAAAAGGAATTTGCGGAGGCTCAACAGCAAATTTCTGATCTCAAAATTCAAGTTCTTGATGCTAATAGGTTGCTCAACAATGTTAAAAATTCTCAAGTTTTAACGAGTTTCTTAGCTAATGATGCTAATTTTGAGAAAATGTTTGATAAAACTGCATCACCTCCTGCTCATATCAAAGAAGTTTTCAAGGAAGTGAAGGAACAAATTGATGATTTTGATTATTCAAAGATTTCATCTTCTACTTCTGAAGAAGTAAAGGTTGTTAAGAAGAAGAAAAACAAGAAGAACAAGAAAAAGATTATGAAATCTGAAATTCCTCCAGCACCGAAGTTTGTTTCTAGTTCCTTTTCTACTAATCAAGAAAATTCAGCTATGTCTAGTGCAAAGATTCAGTCTCAACCTGCATTTGATGAGACTATTTTCTATGATAAAAAGAAAATCACTGATGTAAAAGCTGAATTTACAAGGTTGGCAAAGAATGGACACCAGGGTTTTAATTATGAAGAAAATATTTCTGGTCAACAAGTTGGTTTAGGATTTCAAGAACAGAATGTTCAAGCTGAGCAAATTCCAGCATCTGCAAGTCAAAACTTGAAGAAGCTTAAAATGAAACATGTGAAGAAGGAAGTGTTCAAAGCAGACAAAGTTCAACCTGAGAGATTCTACAAGCTCAAAGGTTCTGATCAGCTTTTCTCGGACAAAGAATTTCCTCTTCATTGCGTGGATGCTCGGAAGATTTCAGAGGTTTTTATAAAAGATAACATTTCTTCTGAAAGTTCTCAATCTCGACGCCCTACATCCAAATGGGTACACGATCACAGGCATCAGGTATATGATTCTCATTCTGATCATGTTCAAGATATTCATGTGTATTCTTCGCAGGTACATCAAAGATGGGACAAAACGACAAGAATTTGTTATATTTGCCGTCGCCCAGGGCATATGGCAAAAGACTGTCCATCACCTGCTGATTTACCCCAAATATTTCACAAGAAATCAGTTTTTGGTAAATCTGCCACATCAAAGTTCTTTGATGAACAAGGCAGAGTTTTTGATGAAGTTGAGCCTACATTATTTCATAAACAAAAACGTTTTGTTCCAATGTGTTCAAAAATTCAAAGTGTAGGTTCATCATCACAGTCACCTGTGATTGTTTCATCAAAAACTGAATTACCAAAACAACAACAATGGAAACCTAAGGTGGTTTCTAAGCAAAACAAGGACACTGGTCGACCAGAAGCGATTCGCTTCGGGTCATTTATGGACTAATTAGTTTGACTAGTGTGCAGGTGCTTCTAGAAGACCTATCGACGATTGCAAAGTTTTTGATGGAGGAGTACTCTGCTTAAGATTAAATTTCATGATAAATTTTTTTTAACCTGCAAATTTTCTGATTTCTAAAAATTGCATCGTATCCGTGTTGATTGATCACTTTTCTTTGTGTACAAAGTTTTTTTTTTCTCAAAAACCCAAAAATAGAGTCTCGTTTTTGTGTAAAATGAAAACCCAAAAATAGTGTTTTCATTTTAAGGGGGAGAATTGTCAGTAAGGGGGAGTAATTGAGAAAAAACATGTTATGGGGAGAAAGTGAATACATGCCAAATATATATTGAAGGACTAAATATATAAAATTGTGAGAAATTGATCATTGGGAAATGATGGTACATTGGCTTACATATCTGACTCATGAATAGAGTAGATGAAAGAGCCATAAGATCATTGTTTGATATGCTTGGTAGGCTCGGCAAATCAGAAAGTATTCAGATGTCATATACACTAAATACTAATGCTTGACCATGTGGATAACATCTTGATGCATATTTCATGATACAAAAAGAAAAATAAGTGTGAAACTCAAAATGAGAAGTCACTGTGTATACATGTGTTCATTTTGCAAAGATTTAAACTTGTTTGATTTTCTTTATTTTGTCAAACGATCGGACTTTCTCTGCGTATCGAAAGATTGACCTGATCGTTGTTCGTTTGACGTTCTGCTTTATTTTCTTTGGTGTTTCGTATAACTCATCGGACTTTCTCTGCGTGTACGGGAGTACCGACCTGATTGTTGTTGGGTTATACAATTTCAACTTGTTTTATTTTCTTATTTTGTTAATTCCGAGGCCTTATCTGCGTATCGAAAGATCGACCTTAAGGTAGACGATTTAACGTTCTTATTTCTTTTTGCATGGAACACAGTTGACGATATCATGAAAATATTATGCATTGTAAAAAATCACATATGCCGTCACACAAAAGGAAAAAGAAAAGAAAAGCTGAAAATGTCTGATTATGTCAGATAGTGTGGGATACACTGGTCAATGCAAAACTAATTAATACCTTAACATATCCAAATGTTATGATTATGTTTCTGCCTGAGTTTAAGTTGGAAAAATTATACCAGCAATCAGTTTGACTTATGTGCTTCAATTAATTGAAATTGAAATGCAGTTCAGTGCGTTATGTTCAATATGATCCCATATAGTGATCTTTCTCATACCAAAAATAGTGTTTGATTCTGTATTGCAATTTCATTTCATTTCAGAAAAACTCAAAAAGATTTTCGGTGTGTTTTAGCATAAACTTTGAAAAATTAAAAAGATTTTGTTTCTGCTTTATTTTCGATCTGATTAACACGTGATACAAATCAATTTTCAAAATCATATCTTGGAGTCTCAAAGAGACGTTTTGCGCCAGGATTATTTTAAATGATTGAACAGGTTGCTATGTGCAAGATATCACACCTTCAAGTCTTCTGAAGATGTTGATGAAAGACCAGAGATACACTAAAATGTCATTAAGTATTCAAGATCAAGCTACGATCGAGTTGAGAAGGAGTTTGTTTGAAGATTAATTTCATTGAACGAACGGATTCTACACTTGAGGGGAGCTTGATTGAAGATACAAAGTTGATGATGTTGAAGAGATACTGCACACGACGAGGGGGAGTTTGTTGATACCTGATATGTGCGTCGTGTGAAGTATCAAACAAAGTACAAGATCATGTCAAACTAGGTCTGGCCGAACTAGGTCCGAACCTGAAGTTCGGACTGGCCGAACCTGAGGTTCGGCCGAAGCTCGGACCAGCAGGTATAAATAGATGTTTGGTCTTTGTTGTTAAGTGACTTCTGAGCGTGTGAGATTTCCTAAGTGTGTGTTTTCAAGGTGTTTCTCTGTGTTGTGTGTCTGAGTGTTTCACTGATTGTAATTGTTCTTTGTTGATCAATAAATCAATCGGTTAATTACGTTTCGATGTCCGATTAGCTAGATCGAGTAGACGATCCTATGCTCATGCATTTTCATTAGAACTCTCAGATCATAAGTTCAGAATAGATTTAATGCCCTTCACAATCGGTAGCTTCGATGTAATAATTGGTATGGATTGGCTGTCCATGCACCACACAGAGCTCGTCTGCCAAGAGAAAGTCGTACGTATAACCACTGCAAACGGAGAAGTACTCTCGATTCAGGGTGAGAAGGGAGGCACTGTCTCCGGAATCATATCGTATCTCAAGGCTCAAAAGTATCTTCGGAAAGGACACATAGCCATTCTAGCAACGGTTACGGATCAGACCCTAGCAGAAAAGAAAATTGAAGATTTCCCGATAGTACGCGACTACCCCGATGTATTCCCGGAAGAGTTACCAGGTTTACCTCCGAATCGACAAGTGGATTTTGGAATCGACCTGGTCCCCGGTGCAGCTCCGGTTGCCCGAGCTCCATATCATCTGGCTGTAAACGAACTACATGAGTTATCCACTCAACTACAGGAGTTACTAGATAAAGGTTTCATTAGACCCAGCTCGTCGCCATGGGGCGCGCCAGTATTATTCGTCAAGAAAAAGGATGGAACGTTCAGATTGTGCATCGATTACCGTGAGCTCAACAAAGTTACTATTAAGAACTGGTATCCTCTCCCTCGGATCGACGACCTCTTCGATCAATTGCAAGGATCTAGTTACTACTTAAAAATCGACTTAAGGTCCGGATATCATGAACTACGAGTCCGTGAGGAGGACATTTCAAAGACAGCTTTCAGAACGCGCTATGGTCATTATGAGTTCCTGGTTATGCCTTTCGGCTTAACGAATGCACCAGCGGTGTTCATGGACCTCATGAACCGCGTGTGCAAGACTTACCTAGACCAGTTCGTAATTGTTTTCATCGACGACATACTCGTTTACTCAAGGACGAAAGAAGAACACGAGGAACATCTACGGTTAATTTTGGAGTTGTTAAGGAAGGAGCAACTCTACGCCAAATTCTCTAATTGCGACTTCAGGATTCGAGAGGTTCAATTTCTGGGTCACATCGTTAACGAGCAAGGTATCCATGTTGATCCAGCCAAGGTAGAGGCAATCAAGAATTGGTCTACACCAAGAGCACCAATAGAAATTCGGAAATTTCTAGGGTTAGCGGGTTACTACCGCCGTTTTATTAAGGGATTTTCTCAGATAGCCCAACCGTTAACCGCTCTCACGCACAAAGGCGTTCAATATCGATGGGGTGACAAGGAAGAGGCAGCATTCCAAACCTTGAAAGAGAAACTTTGTACCACACCTATGCTATCCCTACCTGAAGGTGTCGACGACTTCGAGGTCTATTGTGATGCTTCAATCCAAGGACTTGGATGCGTCTTAATGCAAAGAGGTAAAGTCATTGCCTATGGGTCAAGGCAACTAAAGTCCCACGAAAAGAATTATACGACTCAAGACTTGGAGTTAGGAGCTGTTATATTTGCTTTAAAATTTTGGAGACATTACCTATACGGTACCAAATGCACGATATTCACCGATCACAAAAGCCTCCAGCACATCTTCGAACAAAAGGAACTCAACATGAGGCAACGTAGGTGGGTCGAGCTGCTTAACGACTACAATTTAGCGATAAAGTATCATCCAGGAAAGGCCAATGTCGTGGCCGATGCACTGAGTAGGAAAGAACATGTTAAACCCAGGAGGGTTCGAGCTCTACAACTCACGATTCATGTAGGATTACCTGATAGAATCCGAGACGCCCAGAAGGAGGCCCTGAAAGAGGAAAAATACGAGTCTGAATCCTTATATGGCATTGATGGAACTTCAGAGGTTAAGTCGGATGGAATCCGTTACTACAAGGATCGTGTTTGGGTACCTTTACATGGAAACCTTCGAGAGCTGGTGATGGACGAGGCTCACAAGTCTCGATACTCGGTCCATCCCGGTTCGGACAAAATGTACCAAGATCTGAAAGGACTCTATTGGTGGGCCAAGATGAAGACTGACATTGCGGAGTACGTCAGTAAGTGTTTGACATGTTCAAAGGTAAAAGCAGAACATCGTAAGCCTCCAGGTTTACTGCAACAACCGACAATTCCCGAGTGGAAATGGGAAGAAATCTCAATGGACTTCGTCACGGGATTGCCCTGTACTCCCCGTGGAAACAACATGATTTGGGTGATCGTGGATAGGTTAACCAAATCCGCCCATTTCTTAGCTCTCAAAGAAAATGACAAGACTGATAAGCTGGCACAAATCTACATCAATGAAATCGTCAAGCTCCACAGAGTGCCCTTATCAATTATCTCTGATCGAGACCCCAGATTCGCTTCACACTTTTAGAGATCTTTACAATCAGCCCTAGGTACTCGTTTGGATATGAGTACCGCATACCATCCTCAGACAGACGGCCAAACCGAGCGCACAATCCAAACACTTGAAGACATGCTTCAAGCTTGCGTAATGGATTTCGGAAAGAACTGGGAAATCCACTTGCCATTGGTCGAATTCTCCTACAACAACAGCTACCACACCAGTATTGGAGCCGCTCCCTTTGAGGCTCTCTACGGACGGAAGTGTAGATCACCGGTCTGCTGGGCCGAGTTCGGTGACAGTCAACTCACTGGACCGGAATAGTGTACGAAACGACTAAGAGAATCGTACAAATCAGAAACCGTATGAAAGCAGCAAGAGATCGGCAAAAGAGTTATGCCGATAAACGTAGAAGGCCATTAGAATTCGAGGTTGGTGACCGTGTACTGTTGAAGGTCTCACCTTGGAATGATGTTGTGCGTTTTGCAAAGCGCGGGAAGTTGAACCCCCGCTATATAGGACCCTTCCCGATAACAGAAAAGATTAGAACCGTGGCGTATCGTTTGGACTTGCCACCTGAACTAGATGGGGTACACAATGTGTTTCACGTTTCAAACCTGAAGAAGTGTTTGGCCGATGACAATTTGATAGTTCCACTGGAGGAACTCCACATCGACGAACAACTTCGATTTATAGAACAACCTGTGGAGATAGTGGGACGCGAGCAGAAAGCATTGAAGCGAAGCAAAATCCCAATTGTCAAAGTCAGATGGCATTCAAAACGTGGACCGGAGTTCACATGGGAACGCGAAGACCAGATGAGAAAGAAGTATCCACACCTGTTCGATCAAGCCTCCGCTTTAAACCAAGGTACTAGCTAATTTTCGGGACGAAAATTCTTTAACATGGGGAGGCTGTGACAACCGCAACTTCCCAAGTTAACTCCGTTAACTTTTTCTGCTAATTCCGTTGGTTTCGTTAGCGAACCCGAGACCCGTTATTTGAATGCCTTCGTATTTATTTATGTTTACACGTTATTTGACTTTAGTAACTTGTTTCGTGATTCGTTTCGTGACTTTATGTGTTAATTATGAAAAATTGCCTCTTTACGCGAAACCGGGCTTTGTGTGTGAAATCGGATTTTTAGGTACAAATGATAAATTTATATAACCTGACCAAATCTTACATGTTAAATGATTTAAAAACACTTGGAAACATTTCTAAAATTTTTACTTTACAACTTTTAGTTAAAAACCCACTTAAATGAGTTTTTATGCCTTATGTGCTTAAAAGAAACTTGAGGGGCCAAAAGTGTAACTTTTAATTAAACAAAATTCTGCATTTTCCTCCCCCTCTCCCTCATTTGCGAGACTTCATCTTCTCCATCTCTCCCTCTCTTCACGGTTCACGCATACACACACACCTACACTTAAATTTTTCGTGAAATCGAGCTCTAGGAGGTAGATTCGAGTTCCTACAAGCTCAAATAACATCAAGGAAGCTTCATCATCTCCTCTTCTCTCTCAAATCTGCGATATTTACCCAAATCTAGTAAGCCCTAACTTCTTAAATCCGAAATTTGTTGGTTGCATGTGCGTTTTTGTGTGTTTATGTGCTAAATGGAGTGTTGTTATGCTCATACCTCATGTTTTAGGCTGAGTTATGCTAGATGTTAATTTGGGACAGATTTGAACTCGGGTTTAGGGCTGGGAATTGAGTTAAATTTCTGCTATGAATGTTCTTGTATGAATGTTGGGTGTTGGTTATGAAATTTAGGTGTTTATGCTCTTGTATGCTAGCTACATGTTCAAATTTTGCTATGATTTTGATATAAACTTGTTAGGACCAGAAATTGCATGTTATGATGATTATAAAGTTGTTAGTAGGTGTTTGATTGATCAAATGTTAGCATAGAATTGAAATTCTAAACGTTTGCAAACTTAAAAATTTCTAACAGCTTTGACCAGAATTTTTGGTCAACTTGCAGCAGCCATAACTTGCTCAATTTTTATCGAAATCAGTTGATTCTTTTTCCCTAGTAAATTATTATGTCTTAGATTTAAATCGTCTACTCACACGCCTTCTAAACCCTCCGTTCGGTCATCCAAAACACAGCTGCAAGTTGGGTACTCAAAGCTGTCATTTTCTGTGAAAAGTGGACTTTTCAAAATGGTTGGGCATGTAAACCTTGTTTTATTGAAGAGTTTACCATTTGTAAAAGAGGTATATATATTGAAAGTAAGATCTGGAAAGTTTTATGTTTAAATTCCAAATTTTGAATGAGTTATGCAAAATTTCATTTCCTTTAACTAGTTTACTAAATGTTAAAAAGTGTCAACTTCCGAGGTGCATAACTTTCTCATTTCTCAACATTTTTACTTGATTCTTTTTGCATCAAGTCCTAAATGACATGTAGTATATGCCTGTAAAATTTAAAGAGTTAATTCCAAGTAATGTGGGTTTTAGCTATGTCACTAGATAGGTGCTTGATGTTTGACTTTTCTGTGTCAGCTTTGACTTAAGTGCAATTGCATGATTTTCTCCCAAGTTGGGACTTCTATGTGTATTGTATGACTTGCATGAATGCATGAAAGATGTTTAGGTGCTTATGTGTTATTATTAGCCTGAGTGACAACTTCTAATCCGGCTAGGCCATATTACCCAATTAGGTCGATCTTGACCAACCTGTAGAACCAAGTGTCGCGTACCAGTGCACCCTAAGGTGAGTTTCACTTACTATTGTAGTTGCATCCGGTAAAGGATGGAAACAACACGGTAAAGGTATTTCTTTACTTAAGTAGTTATCCACCATATATCACATGTTTCACTGAATTGCTTTTAATATCAAAAGTCCTTACTTTATCGGGCCATTAATATAGAATAGCGAGGTAATGTTGAGTAGTACTACTGGGGATTGACACCCCCGCTCAGCGGTGCACAGGATGCACCCTCCCGACTGGCGGTCGGACTGAGACCAATATTAGCCCAGGACTACCGTGATCGGGAAAGACACGGGGAAGGCAACTACATAGGTTATGCCTATGATACATTCGTCAGCTTTGGTTTCGAACGTTCAGGTGAGCATAAGCATAGGCTAGCTACCTACTGATATGGATAATACTTGCATTACTAGATTACGAATTGTTTCCTTATTATTCGTTGCATTTTACTCTACATAGTGTTGTGTAGCCTGTTTTAGTGAACTCACCAGCCTTTTAGCTGACACTTGATTGTTGATTACTTTTCAGGTCGTTAGGTGGATCATGGAAGGCATGGATGGCGGCAGTACACTTGATTCACAAACTTTAGGGGAATATGCATTTGAACACTTAATTCATATATTTTGTCAAAGCTAAACTTGTAATTTGATAATGTGCTTCCGCTGAACTGCTTAAACAAAACTCTATTTCATTTTGTAAAAGTACTTTAACTTTTATTAAATTACTCTTATGGCTTGGTTGTAACTAAAGTCTTGGATCCTGGTCTGGATCACACCCCACACGGTTATACTCCGTTAGTGGAAACTAGGGGTGTGACATGATGGGATATCAAGGAAATCTCTCTGTGAATTCGAACGAAAAGATAAAGAAGACACTGTTCCTAGAATATTGGAGATATATCATCACCTTTTTCATATCTACTTTCGCTCCAAGAAAGTCAGGAACTGATGACTTTGTGGAAGAGACAGCGTGGGCACTACATGGTTTAGCTTCCGGTGCTGGCTTCAATCTTTCAAGACAAATAATCAAATGGATGAACTACAATCTTCATCCCACTAGAAAGTCTGAGAAATTTCTGATGTATTCCAGATTCATACAGGCCATCCTTGATCGTTACTACCCGAACTTACAGAAGACTGAACCATACTTGGTTCCTAGGAGGATGATACCCGGTTCTTACACACGGTACCAGAGTGGTCGTTATGATGGACCCGAAGTTCCTTTTTTCCCAAATATGATTGAGGGAATTGATGTTGATGATGATATGGATGAAGATCAAGAAAATGTTGATGCCAATGCTGAAATGGCAGATGTCAATGCTACTGAACCTAATAATGATGCAGCAAATCTCCAAGATATTTAACCAATCAATTCCCCAATTCATGATGACCCTATGCCATCTGAGCCTGAAGACAGAGCCTCATCCAAAGGTGCATCCGAATCAGACAAATCAGGAGATGAAGATGAAGGGTCTGATAGTGAAGATGATGCTTCTGGAAATAATGAAGAAGGTAACTCAAATGCTTCTGTTTCCAAACCTGAATCAGGGTCAAGGTTCCAACCTGGATCAGAATCAGGTTTTGACTCAACTAGTTCTGATGCTAGGGGTCCCAAAAAGAAGAAACTGAAAACAAGAGAAATAACCAAAGTTAGTGACAAACCTGAAGCTTCAAGTCAAAAGAAGCAAAAGAAAATAAAGTCAAGGCAGACTCAAGATGACATCTCTTCAAATAACTTAAAATCTGATTCACCTGAACCAGATTCAGCCTCATTTATGCTTGAGGGACATATTAATCCTAACTACAAAAGAGAGTCAAGATCCAAGTATGCTCAGGAAAGACAGAAACTTGAAATCAGAAGAGGGCCAGTCTCTGGATCTGGAACTACTGCTGCTTTACAATCTGCAGCACAACATGAACCAGAAGACCTTGAGCAACAAAAGGCTCAATCTGCTCCAATCACCACCACTGAAGCTACAGTTCAAGAAATTGACGCCTCTGCTGAAATCAACATCACAAGTTTGGATCCGGTAACTCAAGTTGAGACTCAACTCATTTCAACTGCTCCAGCTCAAGAGGTGTTCTTGGAGCAAAATCTTGACGTCTCTAACACATCTGCTGCTGACAAGCTTAAAGAAGCCAATGACAGAATAAAAGAACAAGATCAAGAACTCCTTAAAGCCAATGAGAAAATAAGAGAGCAAGCAGAAGAAATTAAAAGACTGAAAAAGCTATTGGCTGATTCTCTCCAAAATAATCAAATTACCAGAACCAATGATGGTGAAGCAGGTGGTAGTGGAAGTGGTAATCAAGGTGATGATCGGATGCTAGATCTACCTCCCTCAGCTGAAGACACTCAACAAAATAAAGAGCCAAGTCCTAGCAAGGCTGGCAAAGCTTCTGATGCAATAACTCTTACCGTTATCACAGAACAAGATGTGGATGACACTCATCTTGCTGATTTCCCATCTGATGACAACGAATCTTCCGAACCTGATGTTGACATTTCCTATGGAGACACCTTTCTGAATGATGAACTGAATGATGAACTGAATGATGAAGAGGAAGATGAAATTTATCAATCCGTAATAAGCTTAGTGCCACCTCCTGAGAATCTCAAACTTCCGAGATTCTCAAGGGCTGCATTTGAAGCAAACCAATCTTCTTCAAAAGAGGTACTTGCTTTAACCATGGGTGAACCTAATGAACCTCCTGTCATACCTGAAGTTTCATTGCAACTCCAGTTGGCTCCCCTAGTACAACAGCCAATAAGCATTGTTATGCCCGAAGCTGCTATATCTGAGATTTCTGAACAGCTGAAACACTTACACGTTGAAAGTGAGTTTCTGGATCTTGGAAGAACTGCATTTCGAGAATTTTATACAAACACCTTGGCTACTGGTCCAAGTAGCAGAAGCGGTGTGGTTGTTACTGAGGAAAACTTTGAAGCCGGAGAAGCCTTGGAAATTCAACCTCTCAGCATGATTCCAGATGAGATCTTCAATGATATAAGTTTGGCTGAGCGTCTAAATAACCTCATTTATGACTCCAATGCAACGAACTTCATAAACTTGGAATTCACTACTGATGATGAGTATGACGAGGAGATAATTTATGAGATCAAAGATGAACCGGTTGAGTTTACTTCTCCAACTCATCCTAGATCTGAGCTAGTGGAAAGCGAACCTCAAAATGTAGATGATGCTATCGGATCATCAATTCCTTCACCAGTCCATCACTCAGGAGAACAAGTAAACCCAGAAGGAGTTCCAACCCAACCTTTAATGCCAGAGTCTACTGCAACCACCACTGGCACAGTCACTGAAACTATTCAGACTCTTCCAATAACAAGTGCATGTGGTGGTCAAGGTGCAAATAATCCAGTCACATCACTTGAAGCTGGTCCTTCAGTTAGACCTGACAAAGGCAAAAGAAAACTGACTCCTGAAGAGGTTTATGAGCAGGAAATGGAAAAACAAAGGAAGGAGGAAGAATCCATCAGGGCTGCTAAGGAAGAAATATTTCTTGAAAGGACGCTGGATGAGATTGCCAGGCAAGAGGCTATCAAATAGTTGGAAGAATCCATCCGTCCTCCATCAAAAATTGGCCTTGGATCAGAATACTCTGAGCCAGAAGATCATAACTCTGAAGAGAGAGAATCCAGAATCAGAATAATCCCTAACCTAGCTGGAGATAATGTTGATCCATCTGACAAGTCAGAAATTGCAAATTATGTCAAAGAGTTAATCTCTCGTGGGATTTCCTTATCCTACTTGATGAATCTCACGGATACACAGCTAGTTGAACTGTATACTGATGAGCTAGACATGGAAAAACATCTGTACAACTACAAACTTGCAGAAAAGCTTACTGATCCACGTGCAAATTCATTTGCTGATACTGACAAGAAGTTTGAATATGTACAGTTCAACGACAATCTGTGGGAAAAGATTCAAGAAATGCATGCACAATATATGCCTCCTACTCCAGAGATTTTTGATCGGTTTTCACCTCCACCCAGTCCATCTAGAGCTACGCTTGAAGTTAATAAAACTAACAAGAGAGAATTACAAGACTTTCTGGACTTAAGGGGATATGCTCGTAAAAGCTACAGCAGAAAGCAGATCCCCGGTCTACGAAATATGGTCAAAAATCATATTATTGAAGAAAATAAGAAAGTCAAGCATCAGCAGGACGAACGTAAAGCAATAAGAGTGGAGGAACACCGAAGGAAAGACGCTCCTACTTTGGTTGACGAATAGAAGGAAATGGAACCATATCGGAAAGCCTTAGTGCAGTTTACTGCTAAAAAGCTTAAAGACATGCCTCCAAACGTCGAATCAGATGATGGGATGAAGATCCTTGGGTGGAAATATGATCATGAATTCAAGGCATTCATTATCAAGCGCAGAAACGGTTTCGTTCAATTCTTTGCCAAAATAAAGGATCTTCCAAATCTGTTTTCTTGGGAGTTGAAGCAGCTCAGATGGCGTCCACTGATCAATCACTCAAATGATCCACTAGGCAGAGATGCTGAAGAACAAATAAGATCTATCTACAATGTGAGCTCAACTCGTCCCATCAAGACTAAAAAGAAGAAATACAAAACATTCAGAAGGCAAAGAGTTGAAGTCCCTCACAAGGTTATGTATAAAAGTATCAGCAAGTATTTGGTCACAAAGAAAATAACAGACAATCAGAAAAGCAATCCTATACGTTATTGGTACTATAGTGGGGACACTCATGAGCTAGTAATTGAAAGGGAAGATGGCAATACCATAAGACTCTTCGCAGCAATCGAACTAAGACTGCTACATAGAAGCTACCTTAAATGGTTATTATACAGTCTTCTGGACACCATCCCTCGAAGGCTTAGGCCATACGAGATAGTGGATGCAAACTACTTTGGTTTGTTTCTAAGATGGTGGTGTTGGGAGTGTATTGCTGCAAGGAAGATGAAAACGGAAAGCCTGAGTACCTTAAAATACTGGGCCATGGGTGGTCGTGGGATCTGCTATCTCTCTCAGGGTAGTGAAAGGATGATTGAAATGTGGCACTATTCTGACTTGAAGAAGTTTTCACGAGAAGATCTATGGATTCTGTACGATGCACAAATCATCTGCCTAGATGATCGTTACAGGAACCTTGCCCGAAAGTACTGGAGATTCCTGCTGAAGCTGCTTGGTCAACTCAGATAGTTGTCTTGTTTTCTTTTTATGTTTGTATTACCACCAAAGGGGGAATTTGTAAGAACTTTATAGGGTTGGTGGTAACTCAAACATAGCATCCTTTGCTTTTGTGCTAAATTGTATATCTTTCACTTTGCTAGTATCTTTTACTTGGACAATTATCTGGATGTTTGTATTAATCACTCAAGTGATTGATGTTTTGCATGTCATGTTTATTGTCTTAACTTGTGTTGATTATTGATATTGGAGAAATTGCCCTTGTACATTTCAATTGCACTGTGAATGTCTAAATCCAAGTTCTGGGTCATTTTATGATAAATTGCTTGGCAAATGTTAATAATTGATTGTGTCTTTGTAATAACAACCCTTAATGATTCAATAATGATAATTGACATTTCCGGAGCGTACTTAGTGATTTCTGGACTTTCTTGGCGACTTGGGATTAAGCCTTGGCGACTTGGGCTTTGCCCTTGGCGATCTCACCAGGCTGGCTACCTCACCAAGGTATTCTTGGCGATTTGGGCTTGACGACCTCGCCAACCCTTGGCGACCTCACCAAGTTTGGCGACCTCACTAAGCCTTGGCGAGGTCACCAACCTGTCTTGGCGACTTCAGACTTGTTCTTGGCGACTTCAGAGTTGTTCTTGGCGATCTCGTCAGTCTGATGTCATAAATCTCACTAACTTCAATAACATTCTCTTGATTTCACTGCAATCACGACCTGTGCTCTCTCTAGTATAAATAGCCACACTAAAATAACCCTAAAAAAACCTTATGGACGGCTGTTTGAAGATAGAGATCACTTGTGTGTGAAAACCCTTGTGTTCTTGAGTTTCAGAGGCGAAATCTAAGGATTTCAACAAGCAAACACTATGATTTGATCATGGATTCATGATTTCCGCACTTCAATATGTGTATTGGATGAGTAAAGGCTCAAATTAGGTCCTGACAAATGGTATCAGAGCCCTCTATGGACTCCATCAGGCACCGAGGAAGTGGTATGAAACCTTGTCTACCTATCTGCTGGAAAATGGCTACAAGCGAGGGGTGATTGATCAGACACTATTCATACGGCATGTGGGTGATGATATGCTGCTGGTTCAAGTGTACGTGGACGATATCATCTTCGGATCAACAAATAAAACTCTTTGTCAAGAATTCAAGTGTCTTATGGAAAAACGTTTTGAAATGAGTTCAATGGGGGAACTCACATTTTTCCTTGGGATTGAAGTGAAACAGAACAATGAAGGAATCCTAATAAGTCAGGGAAAGTATGTGAAGGAAATGCTGAAAAAAGTTTGGATTTCACGACTCTAAAGGCTTTTCCACTCCTGTCGAGACTCGTGTCAAGCTTCATTCTGATCTTGAAGGTGAATGTGTCGATGAACACTTGTACAGATCAATGATCGGGTCACTTATGTACCTAACAGCCAGCCGCCCCGACATAATGTTTGCCGTGTGTCTCTGCTCAAGATTTCAATCCAAGCCGAAACAGTCACACTTGACGGCCGTGAAACGAATATTCAGATACCTGAAGTCCAATCCAAAAAGAGGGCTGTGGTATCCCAAGGTTTCTCTGATAGTGATTACGGGGGTTGCAACATGGACCGGAAGTCAACCACCGGTGGAGCTCAATTTTTGGGGAACAGATTGGTTTCATGGCAATGCAAGAAACAGTCTACGGTGTCTACCTCGCCAGCCGAAGCTGTATACATTGCTGCTGCTTCCTACTGTTCTCAAATTCTTTGGATCCAGAATCAGCTTCTGGACTACGGTTTGAATTTCATGTCCACCCGTATTAACAATGATAATACTGCTGCCATGTTCATTGTTAAGAATCCCGTTCAGCACTCTAAGACCAAACACATAGAGATTATGCATCACTTTATTAGGGACTGTCATGAGAAAAAGCTAATTACCTTAGTTCATGTTTCCTCTGAGAATCAACTTGCAGATCTCTTCACCAAGGGATTTGATGTTTCTAGGTTTAACTTCCTAGTACAATCTGTAGGAGTGATTAACTTTGAGTAAGCTCATCTTTAGGTTCCTTTTAGAAAAATGCCTTAGTCTTAGGTTGTGTAGGTTTTAGAGGTATTGTCTTTGTTTGCACCATGACTTGCAATAATCTGATCTTGAAAACCCAAAAAGATTTTACCTAGTTTTCTATTTTTTCAGATCCCAACATGAAAAACCAAAAAGATTTTATCTTTCAAACTTTTTCTGAAAAACACAAAAAGATTTTAACTTTAGTTTCTTTGAGTCTTCTTAAGTTTATGGTCATTTTTTCTTGACCATCAATAAAACATTTCATTAAGTGTTAATCAAATCTTCAGAAAATACCAAAAATATTTTATCTTGTTTTATTTTATTTTAATTTTATGTCTTTGTGTTAGTCGGTCTGGCCTAAACCGACTTACGGTTGAAAAATTAGAGAAAATCACAAAAATTTGGAAAAATAAATAAAAATCACTAAAAATAGAATCGGGTCATTTCAAGCAACTTATGTGAAGACAGTTGTTGAATACCTAATGAAAAAGTCAAACTCTTGAATTTTTAGTGATGCTTCAATAAATACTGGAAAATTGAAGAAAATTGCAAAAAAATTGCAAAAATAAATAAAAATCATGTAAATTAGAATCGAGTAATTCCCAACAACTTTTGTAAAGTCACTTGATGGGTACTTGAGTCTAAGCACAAGATCTTTGCAATTTTGCAATGATTAAAATAATCTTTGAAAAAGAAAACCATAAAATTTTGGTTTTGGTTGGGCAAACTATAAGGAACATGATATAATTCTGGTCTTGTGATCTGACCATAGGATATGATCCAATCGATCAGTAATTCTATCATTCGATGTGTCGGTAGGCTCAGCAAAATAAGAATTAAGCAAATCATGTGATTACACTCTTAAAACCATGAGATTGTGGACTTTAAGTCAAAACAGTTTGCAAAAAATCCTTTAAAGTTGCTTAAGTCTGTGCTAAGTAAGTTAACCAACACACTCGAGTATTTCTTTTGCGGAAAGTACTGATTTCAAACAATAAAATAAGTGTGAAACATCACACATTCATCAAATTAGTGTGAATCATCACACAATCATCAATAAGTGAGAAATATCTCACATCCATCCATTGACCGTGACACAACTGCTGAGGAAACTCTGACCTTGTGTTCACGCGTCCCGATATTATCATTGAAAACATTCCGTGACACATCTGCTGAGGAAACTCTGACCTTGTGTTCACGCGAACCAAAATACACTTCCATCTTGAAATCAGTACTTCCCTCTAAGGAAATAGTGGGAAGAAATTCCATATGTGTTTTGTGCATGACTGAAGTGCTAAATAGACAAAGCTAGGATAACTGTTTGACTTTGTGGAATAAGAAGTCAACACAATTGTCATTAAACCGGACTAAAACATGATAAATGACATCACAGTGATTTTGCTGAAAATTGCCTTGCTTGAGTTTAAGTGGATAACAATACCGACAATCTGACTTAGGTTACTGAATCTGTGAGGTGATTTCACTTGTAAGTGTCTGTGATCACATAAATGACCGGTTTGATTCCTAACATAGTCCAACCTTTACCAAGCAAAAATATGCAAAATTAAGCATATAACTGGAAATTGCCAGAAAATAAGGCTTTAACGGTGCAAATGAAAGCACTACGCTTTAATATAACCAAATTTGTCATAAAACGTGAACTTGGGTGCATTGTGCTTAAAACCATCAAGTTTGGGAGAAATTTGTCAAATTTGAGGTCCATTTGCAATTTTATGTAAAATCAACCGTTTTGGTAAGTTTGGACTGGCCCGACTCAAGTTAATTTGATTTAATAAGGTTTTAGGTCAAGTATGTGAATTTTAAATTTTCTGAGTCAAATTGATGTTCTTTAACATATTCTAGGCTTAGAAATTTCATAAATTCCCAAATTGCCCTTAATGAGTTCATTGAAGTTTTTGCAAATTCACTAAGCTCAAAATTGAACATTTTAGTGTTTTTGCGTCAGGTGTTCTCTTTTTGGTCAATCAGTGATCATAAACCAGAAAGTTTTCATAAAGATTAACTTGATGTCAAAAATTATAAGTTCTGCTGTTTCTGTTGGCGATTTCGCCAAATTTGGCCTTGGTGATATCAAAATGGCCTTGGCGATCTCGCCTTTAAACCGAAACTTCTCTTGGTGATGTCGCTAAGTATGTTGTTGGCGATCTCGGCTAATGAACTTGGCGATCTCACTTAAAGCAGTTTGCCCTTGGCGATCTCGCCAAACCAAGTCTTGGCGACTTCGCCATTAACTGTCTTTGGCGATCTCGCCTTTCAATCGGGTTCCTTGTTGGCGATCTCGCCTACACTTGGCGATCTCGCCTACACTTGGCGATCTCGGTAACATTGTCCTAGCGACTTCGCTCACCGCCAAACTCTTGGCGATCTCGGTCATTTAGCAAAATAAACCCTAAGTTTTTTTTGTTATTGACCTCGCTTGTTCTAATAAAAGAAGAAATTCAAGTTTCTTTTTCTCATTCAAACAAAACACACGCACTCGCTCCCTCCCACTCTCTCGGCGAACCTCCGGCGAACATCCCCTTTCACCAACGACCTCTGATCTACCTCCCTCCGTCAACCGGAATCTGACCCTCGTGCACTTAGGGTTGGTCCGCACATCCTGTTTGCACCATCAGGTTAGTCTCTCAATAAATTTCCAGGTTAACTAAGAGTTCTGATTCCAGGTGTAAACATCTTCGGTCGACGGTTCATGTATTCACGCTAGGATTCTTATCTCTGTTTTGGTTGTCGGATTCATAGATTAGGAGCCATCGTACTATTCCTGTATCATATTCTTCACCGATTTGAGGTAATCATCTCTACAAGTATTGAATAAGTGATTATACATTAACAGGGGCAAAAGTCTTTAATAAAATTTGAGATTTTGACTATGCAGTTTTTTGTAGTTTGGATTCAAAAGAATGAGAGTTTTGTAACAGTGACATGAAATTGATGATTGTTCTGGAAAATTCTGCTAGACTTGTGATATAATTTTGAAATTGATCATCTTCTTGGTGTTTACACTCACTATTCCTCTCTCTGTTTTGGATAAAACTAGATGTATGAATGAGTTGGATTGAATAACGAGTTGGTTCGATTGTGGATGTTCCAAAACTCACATGTGTTGCATTTAGGATGCTTCTAAATGCAATCCGGGTTTCAAAAGCCTCAAAATTGAAGTAAACTAAACTTTGCTTTAGTTTGACCTGTTAAAGTAATAAGATGAATTTTGGAACAATCCATGTCAGAATTTTAAATTTTTGAAAAGAAACAAAAATGTTGAGTTCAGTTAACAGTTTAAGCCCTAAATGAGATGAACTTGATGTAAATCTCATCCTTTTGGTCCAAATGGTAAACTTTTATCATTTTATCCGCATGACCAAAGCTGGACTTTAAAAGGACTAAACTCAATTCAATAAGAGTCATTTAACTCAAATAACTTGAGGAAAGAATCTTTGATGTGAAATGGTAACATTGGTCGCTTTCATGTTACTTTAAGAATAAAGTTGACCAAAATAATGCAACATAAAGACTACTTATGACCATTTTATTGGATTTCTCCTTCTTTATTGGATTTCTCCTTCTTAATTGAAATTCACAGTTTAAGCCCTAAATGAGATGAACTTGATGTAAATCTCATCCTTTTGGTCCAAATGGTAAACTTTTATCATTTTATCCGCATGACCAAAGCTGGACTTTAAAAGGACTAAACTCGATTCAATAAGACTCATTTAACTCAAATAACTTGAGGAAAGAATCTTTGATGTGAAATGGTAACATTGGTCGCTTTCATGTTACTTTAAGAATAAAGTTGACCAAAATAATGCAAAATAAAGACTACTTATGACCATTTTATTGGATTTCTCCTTCTTAATTGAAAATCACTGTATATGCAACTTAAATTGATAAAATAAGTCAAGTTCAGGTCTTTAAATTGTCTAACATAGGTTTGAACTTAATATAGGTTAAATCTGCGTTGTTTGACTTGTCTTGACTTAGTTTTTGATAAATGCTTGCTTAGTTGACTTTTTAAGTCAAATCTAGTGTATTTCATTACTGTTTAATGAATCTGATCCTATTTTGGCTGTGTGTGGCTATCAATCAATTGTTTAACAAATTTTGCCTGATTTAATAACAGATTCTGTCCGAAACACTCCAAGATGTTCTCATCTCTTTCATTGATCTTAGCTCAATTTTAGATCATCAAAGAGGTATGTTTCATGAATTCTTGGCAATGTTTGATACACAATTATTGAGCTACACAGGGGCAATTCATTAAACTCTTCAAATCAACTTGAATAACCTCAGTCAAATTCCTAATTTGTGTATGATTGATCACAAACAGGATCAAGCTTTGAACCTATTGATTTCTTGATATTTCTCAATTAGATCTTAGTAAACTTTAGATCTTCTTTGAGGTATGTCTTCTGATCTCAAATAAATTATTGGATATTTGATTTTTGTCTATTCAAGTGGATTGTTCTACTTACCGGTTATGCAATAAACACAATAAATCTCATGGAATATGACTTTGCATGCTTAATAAAGTGTCATGCACATTAGTCATTGTCTTATGAATCTTTATCCTCTGTTCCAAATAAATTGTTAAGTTAGGAACTATTGAAGCTCATATCACATCAATTAAGAAAATAAATGATAGCAAGGTTAGAATTTAGGACTGATTGCTCCTATGTTTCTCTGATCTTGATAATTGACACTCATGTCTGATCTTGAATGCTTCTTATTACCTCGCTTGACTTTATTTGACTTTGGTTATGTGATTTAAAGCATGTTAGAACTTCATGCATATATTCTGATTCATCATTTGACATCTTGTATATGCTTAAGTGAAATATTTCATCTTGGTTCTGTACAAGTAATTAAATAGAATATATGTGTTGGTAATTGTCTCAAATTGCTCAAATCATGATGGATTAGGAAAACTTGGTTCAAGAATCCTGTTTGACCCCAAAATCAATAAACCAAAATTGTGAAAAAACTCAAGTTTAGGGGGAATCACTTCTTGATTCCTTCTAGAGCTTTTGAGTCATTTGAGTCAAAATGTTGACTTTTTCACAAGAGTCCACTCATCTGAGTGAAAATTTTGCACAAATTTCTCAAATTCTATCATAAGTTGTAATCACTTGTGTTTTTCATCAAATAAGCGTCAAACGGCATTCTTGAGTCAAAATTCACTTTGTCCTTTGCCAAAGTCAACATCTACTATAAAAGTTACTATTTCAAGGGAAATTACAGGACTTTGGGTAAAATTTCACTAATGTAATCTGTTGAACAAAATTGATTGAATTTTGAAGAAATTTGAGCCTATGCCTTGAGCAAATTTCCTTTATATCTTTGTAGGTTAAATTTGAAAAGCTCTGTCACTATCATGAATTTAGTGTGACATGACATTCATTTGACTCATCAAATTTGATGTAATCATGTTATTTCTTATGTGCAGATGGCTCAAAATCTCACAATCAATACTGTGAAACCAACAGAAGCTGGACTGATGCCGGTCGTTATGAACAAGCTTTCAGAATCCTAGAAAACTCAAATTGGATCACAAGTATCCGGTTGGAGCCTGTCATAAGCTCGGATATAATAAATGATTTCTGGAACAATGCACACACGTTTGTGGCTGATAATGGTTCCAAGACTATTAGATCATTGATTCAAAGGCAGTATGTTGAAATTAATGAAGAAGAGTCAGAGAAGTGCTGCAACTAAATGATGCACTCTGCCCCATTTCTTTTCCTAAAGAAGAATGGCAAGATACACTTCTCATGATGGGATATCAAGGAAATCTCTCTGTGAATTCGAACGAAAAGATAAAGAAGACACTGTTCCTAGATAATTGGAGATGTATCATCACCTTTTTCATATCTGCTTTCGCTCCAAGAAAGTCAAGAACTGAAGACTTTGTGGAAGAGACAGCGTGGGCACTACATGGTTTAGCTTCCGGTGCTGGCTTCAATCTTTCAAGACAAATAATCGAATGGATGAACTACAATCTTCATCCCACTAGAAAGTGTGAGAAATTTCTGATGTATCCCAGATTCATACAGGCCATCATTGATCGTTACTACCCGAACTTACAGAAGACTGAACCATACTTGGTTCCTAGGAGGATGATACCCGGTTCTTACACACGGTACCAGATTGGTCATTATGATGGACCCAAAGTTCCTTTTTTCCCAAATATGATTGAGGGAATTGATGTTGATGATGATATGGATGAAGATCAAGAAAATGCTGATGCCAATGCTGAAATGGCAGATGTCAATGCTGCTGAACCTAATAATGATGCAGCAAATCTCCAAGATATTTAACCAATCAATTCCCCAATTCATGATGACCCTATGCCATCTGAGCCTGAAAACAGAGCCTCATCCAAAGGTGCATCCGAATCAGACAAATCAGGAGATGAAGATGAAGGGTCTGATAGTGAAGATGATGCTTCTGGAAATAATGAAGAAGGTAACTCAAATGCTTCTGTTTCCAAACCTGAATCAGGGTCAAGGTTCCAACCTGGATCAGAATCAGGTTTTGACTCAACTAGTTCAGATGCTAGGGATCTCAAAAAGAAGACACTGAAAAACAAGAGAAATAACCAAAGTTAGTGACAAACCTGAAGCTTCAAGTCAAAAGAAGCAAAAGAAAATAAAGTCAAGGCAGACTCAAGATGACATCTCTTCAAATAACTTAAAATCTGATTCACCTGAACCAGATTCAGCCTCATTTATGCTTGAGGGACATATTAATCCTAACTACAAAAGAGAGTCAAGATCCAAGTATGCTCAGGAAAGACAGAAACTTGAAATCAGAAGAGGGCCAGTCTCTGGATCTGGAACTACTGCTGCTTTACAATCTGCAGCACAACATGAACCAGAAGACCTTGAGCAACAAAAGGCTCAATCTGCTCCAATCACCACCACTGAAGCTACAGTTCAAGAAATTGACGCCTCTGCTGAAATCAACATCACAAGTTTGGACCCGGTAACTCAAGTTGAGACTCAACTCATTTCAACTGCTCCAGCTCAAGAGGTGTTCTTGGAGCAAAATCTTGACGTCTCTAACACATCTGCTGCTGACAAGCTTAAAGAAGCCAATGACAGAATAAAAGAACAAGATCAAGAACTTCTTAAAGCCAATGAGAAAATAAGAGAGCAAGCAGAAGAAATTAAAAGACTGAAAAAGCTATTGGCTGATTCTCTCCAAAATAATCAAATTACCAGAACCAACGATGGTGAAGCAGGTGGTAGTGGAAGTGGTAATCAAGGTGATGATCGGATGCTAGATCTACCTCCCTCAGCTGAAGACACTCAACAAAATAAAGAGCCAAGTCCTAGCAAGGCTGGCAAAGCTTCTGATGCAATAACTCTTACCGTTATCACAGAACAAGATGTGGATGACACTCATCTTGCTGATTTCCCATCTGATGACAACGAATCTTCCGAACCTGATGTTGACATTTCCTATGGAGACACCTTTCTGAATGATGAACTGAATGATGAACTGAATGATGAAGAGGAAGATGAAATTTATCAATCCGTAATAAGCTTAGTGCCACCTCCTGAGAATCTCAAACTTCCAAGATTCTCAAGGGCTGCATTTGAAGCAAACCAATCTTCTTCAAGAGAGGTACTTGCTTTAACCATGGGTGAACCTAATGAACCTCCTGTCATACCTGAAGTTTCATTGCAACTCCAGTTGGCTCCCCTAGTACAACAGCCAATAAGCATTGTTATGCCCGAAGCTACTATATCTGAGATTTCTGAACAGCTGAAACACTTACACGTTGAAAGTGAGTTTCTGGATCTTGGAAGAACCGCATTTCGAGAATTTTATGCAAACACCTTGGCTACTGGTCCAAGTAGCAGAAGCGGTGTGGTTGTTACTGAGGAAAACTTTGAAGCCGGAGAAGCCTTGGAAATTCAACCTCTCAGCATGATTCCAGATGAGATCTTCAATGATATAAGTTTGGCTGAGCGTCTAAATAACCTCATTTATGACTCCAGTGCAACGAACTTCATAAACTTGGAATTCACTACTGATGATGAGTATGACGAGGAGATAATTTATGAGATCAAAGATTGTAAGGGAATAATTTGTGGCTTGTGTATTAAATTATCCTTTGGCGGATTATGTTGAAGGCCTATGTGTTAGAATAGGTGAAAATTAGATGGGTTATGGGTATATTGAGTCATTGGGCCAATTTAGACATGTTTGGGCCCATTTAGAAAGAGTTTAAGGGGTGTTTAGTGGGCCTGTTTAGCCTAATCCGAAAATTATGTTTAAGATTTGTTTATCTATATAAACAAATCTTAATACTCATATTAGGGGTTGGCTAGTTGAGACAGACTAAGGAGGCTCTTCGGGTGTACCAGACGAGTTCTTTAGTGAATCGTGTGCATCGTTTTTACAGGTTAATCGTTTTAGTATTATTGTGTTTATTTCGATTTGTGTTTCTTCTCTATAATCTTGAATCATCCGATTGCTTGTATTCCGCACTCGTAATCGGTAGAGATATCGTGTTTGGTTGTTAAATCGATCCTTACAATTGGTATCAGAGCTAAGAAACAAGCGTTTCGAGGCTCTCACGATTCAGATTCAAGAGATTTCATGGTTTTTTTTCGGTGATTTTTGTTGGTGGCGGCTAAGAAAATATTAGGGTTCTTATTTTTCTTTTTGGTTTCTATATATTTTGGTCATCCCATTTCAAAATTAAGTGTTTTTCGTCATTGATGATTTGCAAAATAAGTTGCATTAGAAAATCGTGATTCTTTATTGTGTTTCCTAATTTAGGTTAACCCGTGATTTCAAAGAAACTTTGTCCTTTTCATTTTTTGATCGAATTATTTCTTTTGAATAATTGTGGGATTCGGTGACATTAATGCAAGGATATGACATTGCCTTGTAAGCTGGAATTGGAGTGGTGAGATCATCAAAAGAGTTGACAGCCGAAGTCTAAATTTATTTTTGATTGAAGTTGCCTTTTCGACCAAAAAAAAAAAAAAAAACCACTTCTCGACATAAATCTGAGAAGTGAATTTGAAGTCCTTTATATTTACGCTTATGCCATTGGCATTTAATTGAAACTTGTGGCTCAGATTCATCGGTTTTTGAAGCAGTAAACGGCCACTTAATTTAAGTTGGTGCAAATTTTAGTTGACGGGGTTTTGATCGTTGAATTTTACTGCACCTTGTGGAGTAATTCATTTTTTTTATTATCAAATTATTTGTTCCAAGTGTTTCAAAGGTGTTACTAACGGTTTTATTTGTGAGTTTTTTTTTGTGATTATTGTGCAGGTTACAAGTGTTCCAGAAGCAAGAAGCCCGTGTTCTATAAGCTATTCGATCGAAAATCTGTGGCTTGGACCCTTATTTTGATCGAAATTTTTGGCTTTTCGACTCTTTTGGACACTTTTCGATCGGAAAGTCCCTTCGTGACTTTCGATCGGAGAGTACTTCCCGGTTCCCCACTTTTCGATCGGAAAGTCCCCTCGTGACTTTTCGATCAGGTCCGTTTCGATCGGAAAGTCCCTTCGTGACTTTTCGATCAGCTCCGTTTCGATCGGAAAGTCCCTTCGTGACTTTCGATCAGTTTCGCCTTTCGATCGGAAAGTCCCCTTCGTGACTTTTCGATCAGCTTACACTTTTCGGTCGAGCCGAAACTCTGCCCGATCGAAAAGCTGACTTTTCGATCCAGTTGAGACTTTTTCGATCCATCCCTTTTCAATCCATTCAAGTCTTTCAGTTCGTATTTTATCCAGAAGGTCATCCAAAGACGACAATGACAAGTACTCAAGTTGCTTCTCCTCCTGTGAGTGATCAAACTCAGATATGTTCGAACTCGGCTTGCTCCGAATCAATCGAACATTATAAGCAACTGTTTCGAACTGAAGAAAGAGACTGTCTCAATGCAGAGTACAAACTAAAGAATCATCTAAAACAAGTCGAACCCTACAAAAAGAGGATAGAGTCTTTAGGTAACGAACTCAGTCAGGAGAAGTATCTTTTCCGGACATTCCGTGAAAAAGAGGAGGAAAAACGGAAGATCAATCGTGCTGATGGAACTTGGATCTGTAACTGCGAGGAATGCTCAAACCCCACGTGTTGTGCTTTGATTAAAGAATGGGAGAGCAAGTTTACAAATGAATGTCAAAATCATGCAATCACTGCTAGAGACCTTAGGGAGTCCAAAGGAAAGACCAAAATTTTTAGAGAGAAACTTGAGGCCATTCAGGTTGATGTTAAGAATCTTCAATCTCAGGTGAGTAATAAAAGCACATATCTTAGGCTTGCTAACGCTAAGGTAGAAGAGCTAACCAAGGAGGTTGAGGAACTAAGAGCAAAACTTAACACGTCCCAATCTGCCCTTGAGAAACATCAAGTTATTCAAAAGAAAATGATGGACTCTCATCGTACTTTATTCAAATCAGAGGAGCGACTCGAGCATGTAAAAGAAACATCTGGCCTCGGGGATGGAAATTTTCCTCCCCCATTACAACATGAATACATCAAAGTGCCCCAAACTGCAGAGGAATTGTTGAAGGAGTCCCTGAATGAAGCAACCATGGTATATGGGACTCAACCAGTGCAGAAAGATGAAAAGACAGTCACTGAAGCAACTCAGTCTAATAACACTACTGAGTGTGCTGGTTCAAGCTCTAGTGAAGTGAACAGAGCTGATGAAGAAAAGTTGACTCCTTATCCAAAGATCGAGACTCCTTATTCGAAAGTGGTGGATGAGGTAAAGCGGGAACGTGTGGTGATGACTACAAGGCCCAATGGTAGGATATTCATGACATCTGGGTCTATGTTTGACCAAGAACCAAATGTTGGCTATGAACTACCATCCTTCTCCTCCAAGTTCAAAGGCTTGGGTCATGATGGCGGTTTATCATCTAACATTAAGAGCATGAGGCCCAAGATCACCATCAAGCCTCCAACTTCTGTTCCTATCAAGATTGAAAGGCCCAAAACTACTATCAAGTCTCCAAACTCATCAGTGGGCTCATGCAGTGGCAACACAACAGTCTCAATGAAACCAGTGGGCCCAAAAGTTCAAATGTCTGGTTCTGCTCAGTTTTCAACAAACCAGAAAAGATTCAACAGAAATGGATCAAGGTCAGAAAGATCGAACAACTGGAGATCTGGAGTCTTTCTGAACATGCAACCGAATCTCAATGCCTTTCCATCAAAGCCATGCAGCTCAAACGGTCACACTTCTGACTTCTACCTGAAGAAGCAAACTTGCTTTAATTGTGGCAATCCTGGTCACATTGCCCGAAATTGTCTCTATCGCCCCTATGAGCCATATTATCCGCAAAGTCGGAGTGTTTCGTCTCAGGATTCAATAAAGTCTAAGCCAATGAAGGTGCAACCACCTAAGGCGATGAAGACTGTTTCTCCTTCGATAAAACCCTCTGATCAACATTGGGGCGCTGCCAAAGAGCAAAGAAAATTTTCAAATCAAAAATATGTTTTTCCAAATTTTGAGAATTTTCATAAAAAGGTGAAGAAACCGATTTCAAAACAACACAAAGTTGACAAACCTAAAGTTACTCCTCCAAAGGTAACTAAAACTGTTTTGAAAAGGAAACCTGAAATGAAGAAGGTTGAAATACCTAAAGTCACTACTTCAAAGGTGACTAAAACAACTTTCAAATCACCTGGTATTTGGAAACCAAAATCAAAGGCAGCTGCAACTCAAATTCCTGATTTTTCAAAGGGCATGTGTTTAAAAGAAGTAACTTTCATTGATTCATCGGGTTTACCCAGAACCACAATGGCCTGGGTTTTAATGGCTAACTAATCTCTCACAGTGTGCAGGAACAGTCAAGGAGGACTTTCATTAACCTTGTTTGTTTGTGACAGTGATTGTTCCAGGCACAGGATAGGAGGCATCTCTCTACTACATGACATGAAGGTTTCAATGGAGTGTATGTCTCTATTTGAGAGGTAAATCTGAAAAGATCAGCAGGAAAGGTAACATTGTCTGAATTGTTTGTTTTTTTGGCTAATTTGATGTGAAGTATGGTTATGCATGAAACAAAACCCAGTTCTGAAAAATTTTCAAAAAAAAAACTTTGAAGGTTAGCTTGGCCAATTTTGTCTTATAGTGTGTTAGTGTGATTTATAAAAAAAAAAAATTTAAAAAAAAAAATTAAAAAAAGATGTGTGTTGTTCTTAAAAATCAAAAAGCAAGGGGAAGAATAGAAAAGATGAAATAGTAAATCCCTCAAAAATTTGTGCTTTTTAATTTTTAATCTTTTGTTTGTGCGTTTGAGAAGGTGGGAAGTGAAATAAATTTCCGTGTTGGAGATGGCTGACACGCGTAAGGCAGATGTGAAAGACATGATCCATGGTGATATGCTGGTAGGCTCGAATCTTAAATCTGAAAAGGTATGCGTTACACACTTAAAGATAACGTATGGCAGTTTGTTGGGTAACAGCACTTAGGTTAATTGCATTTCTATTTGACTGCATGTTCAAGTTCCCGATACACACGCTTGTCTCCAAGAGTGTGAAAATGAGCTCAAAAAGTCGGTGTCCCCTCTGCTTTGCGTGAGCAATGACCTGGGGATGCTTCACATGTATGTAAGGCTCTCCTCTGCTTTGCGTGAGCAATGACCTGGAGTTGTCCATACATACGTACTTCTAGATCATCTAAAATAAAAAAAAAAAAAATAATATACACCCAAAAGATGCCAAAGAGCACATCAAAAGAGACCCTCAAGTGTCCAAAACCCTCAGCCTTTGTCACTGATGAGAGCATTATTAAAAATGTTTCAAAAATTCAGTTGACTTTGTATATTTTCCCAAAAAATCTTTGTGATCTATTCTTTCTCTTCTCAATCCAGTCTGGAGCTTAATTTCAAACTTCTGGTTCAGGTTGTGAAAATATGTGGTACGGAATTTATGTGCTTGATAGTGTGTAATAACATGTACCTAGGATTTGTTGAAACCCACTGGCTGTTCATAACTAATGCACCTAAAAAAATAATAAAGTGACAAACAGCCTGAATAAGAAAAGGGTTTGAGTTTAAAGTGGATCGGTATATTGGCAATCACCTGGACGTGTTCGAGTAATAGAAGCTGAAAAGGGTTCCTCGGTCAGATTCATACGGTTTGATCCCATAGAAACCTTCTCGTTTAGTAATTTGGTATGTTGGTTTTTATTCTATTTTTCTTTTGAGTTATCTTAAGTTTTTATTGTTTATTTTCAACGATGGCCAGGTTAATTTAAAGGATGTAATAAGTTTTTATGGGTTTTGTGCAAGAAAAGTATCACCCGTCTAGAATCTCAGGGGGAGAAAATGTGAAGTGAGTCATTGGGTTCAGGGGAAGTATTTAAAGGAAACCCGTAATTAAATTATGTTGATCTCCTGCTAACCCAGTAACCAGTCATCGTCTGGTTAGTGTCTGTTTCATGTTGTGTTTGACAGGTTAAGTGAGAAAGACAACTCATGGAGAAGAAGGTCAAGGACTCAGTTGACCAAAGCAAGAACTCTGCTGCTGATCAAGTTGAAGAACCAGCCGGAAAAGGACTTACCTTATGCTTAGGGGAAGTTTGTTGGTTGTTCAAGAAAAGCTTCCAAAGAGTCAAAAGACACTGTTCACAAGTTGAGGGGAAGCTAAATGCCGTCAGTTCAAAGAAATTCAAGCAAGTCAAGACAGTTACCACTGATTCAGCAATGACTCAATAGTTTTCAAGAAGAAGCAAGTATTTGAGAATCCTCCTCTCATTACTTGTTCATCATTTGCAGTTCAAGCTGATGCTGATAAAGAGAAAGAGCCATCAATCATCCCACATGTTGCCCAATGAAGATTGTTAAAGAAAAGAATCTTCACCAACCCAAGCTCAAGCCAAGGAGAAGACTGCAAGTCTGAAGATTGAAAGTAGAAGACATTTAATATCTCAAGCCAAGGGGAAGATTGTAAGGGAATAATTTGTGGCTTGTGTATTAAATTATCCTTTGGCGGATTATGTTGAAGGCCTATGTGTTAGAATAGGTGAAAATTAGATGGGTTATGGGTATATTGAGTCATTGGGCCAATTTAGACATGTTTGGGCCCAATTAGAAAGAGTTTAAGGGGTGTTTAGTGGGCCTGTTTAGCCTAATCCGAAAATTAGGTTTAAGATTTGTTTATCTATATAAACAAATCTTAATACTCATATTAGGGGTTGGCTAGTTGAGACAGACTAAGGAGGCTCTTCGGGTGTACCAGACGAGTTCTTTAGTGAATCGTGTGCATCGTTTTTACAGGTTAATCGTTTTAGTATTATTGTGTTTATTTCGATTTGTGTTTCTTCTCTATAATCTTGAATCATCCGATTGCTTGTATTCCGCACTCGTAATCGGTAGAGATATCGTGTTTGGTTGTTAAATCGATCCTTACAAAGATGAACCGGTTGAGTTTACTTCTCCAACTCATCCTAGATCTGAGCTAGTGGAAAGCGAACCTCAAAATGTAGATGATGCTATCGGATCATCAATTCCTTCACCAGTGCATCACTCAGGAGAACAAGTAAACCCAGAAGGAGTTCCAACCCAACCTTTAATGCCAGAGTCTACTGCAACCACCACTGGCATAGTTACTGAAACTATTCAGACTCTTCCAATAACAAGTGCATGTGGTGGTCAAGGTGCAAATAATCCAGTCACATCACTTGAAGCTGGTCCTTCAGTTAGACCTGACAAAGGAAAAAGAAAACTGACTTCTGAAGAGGTTTATGAGAAGGAAATGGAAAAGCAAAGGAAGAAGGAAGAATCCATCAGGGCTGCTAAGGAAGAAATATTTTTTGAAAGGACGCTGGATGAGATTGCCAGGCAAGAGGCTATCAAATAGTTGGAAGAATCCATCCGTCCTCCATCAAAAATTGGCCTTGGATCAGAATACTCTGAGCCAGAAGATCATAACTCTGAAGGGAGAGAACCCAGAATCAGAATAATCCCTAACCTAGCTGGAGATAATGTTGATCCATCTCACAAGTCAGAAATTGCAAATTATGTCTGAGAGTTAATCTCTCGTGGGATTCCCTTATCCTACTTGATGAATCTCATGGATACACAGCTAGTTGAACTGTATACTGATGAGCTAGACATGGAAAAACATATGTACAACTATAAACTTGCAGAAAAGCTTACTGATCCATGTGCAAATCCATTTGTTGATACTGACAATAAGTTTGAATATGTACAGTTCAACGACAATCTACGGGAAAAGATTCAAGAAATGCATGCACAATATATGCCTCCTCCTCCAGAGATTTTTGATCGATTTTCACCTCCACCCAGTCCATCTACAGCTACGCTTGAAGTTAATAAACTGAACAAGGGAGAATTACAAGACTTTCTGGACTTAAGGGGATATGCTCGCAAAAGCTACAGTAGAAAGCAGATCCCCGGTCTACGAAATATGGTCAAAAATCATATTATTGAAGAAAATAAGAAAGTCAAGCGTCAGCAGGACGAACGTGAAGCAATAAGAATGGGGGAACACCGAAGGAAAGACGCTCCTACTTTGGTTGACGAATAGAAGGAAATGGAACCATATCGGAAAGCCTTAGTGCAGTTTACTGCTAAAAAGCTTAAAGACATGCCTCCAAACGTCGAATCAGATGATGGGATGAAGATCCTTGGGTGGAAATATGATCATGAATTCAAGGCATTCATTGTCAAGCGCATAAACGGTTTCGTTCAATTCTTTGCCAAAATAAAGGATCTTCTAAATCTGTTTTCTTGGGAGTTGAAGCAGCTTAGATGGCGTCCACTGATCAATCACTCAAATGATCCAGTAGGTAGAGATGCTGAAGAACAAATAAGATCTATCTACAATGTGAGCTCAACTCGTCCCATCAAGACTGAAAAGAAGAAATACAAAACATTCAGAAGGCAAAGAGCTGAAGTCCTTCACAAGGTTATGTATAAAAGTATCAGCAATGATTTGGTCACAAAGAAAATAACAGGCAATCAGAAAAGCAATCCTATAAGTTATTGGTACTATAGTGGGGACACTCATGAGCTGGTAATTGAAAGGGTAGATGGCAATACCATAAGACTCTTCGCAGCAATCGAACTAAGACTGCTACATAGAAGCTACCTTAAATGGTTATTCTACAGTCGCCTGGACACCATCCCTCGAAGGCTTAGGCCATACGAGATAGTGGATTCAAACTACTTTGGTTTGTTTCTAAGATGGTGGTGTTGGGAGTGTATTGCTGCAAGGAAGATGAAAACGGAAAGCTTGAGTACCTTAAAATACTGGGCCATGGGTGGTCGTGGGATCTGCTATCTCTCTCGGGGTAGTGAAAGGATGATTGAAATGTGGCACTATTCTGACTTGAAGAAGTTTTCACGAGAAGATCTATGGATTCTGTACGATGCACAGATCATCTGCCTAGATGATCGTTACAGGAACCTTGCCCGAAAGTACTGGAGATTCTTGCTGAAGCTGCTTGGTCAACTCAGATAGTTGTCTTGTTTTCTTTTTATGTTTGTATTACCACCAAAGGGGGAATTTGTAAGAACTTTATAGGGTTGGTGGTAACTCAAACATAGCATCCTTTGCTTTTGTGCTAAATTGTATATCTTTCACTTTGCTAGTATCTTGTACTTGGATAATTATCTGGATGTTTGTATTAATCACTCAAGTGATTGATGTTTTGCATGTCATGTTTAATGTCTTAACTTGTGTTGATTATTGATATTGGAGAAATTGCCCTTGTACATTTCAATTGCAGTGTGAATGTCTGAATCCAAGTTCTGGGTCATTTCATGATAAATTGCTTGGAAAATGTTAATAATTGATTGTGTCTTTGTAATAACAACCCTTAATGATTCAATAATGATATTTGACATTTCCGAAGCGTACTTAGTGATTTCTGGACTTTCTTGGCGACTTGGGATTAAGCCTTGGCGACTTGGGCTTTGCCCTTGGCGATCTCACCAGGCTGGCGACCTCACCAAGGTATTCTTGGCGATCTGGGCTTGGTGACCTCGCCAACCCTTGGCAACCTCACCAAGGTTGGCGACGTCACCAAACCTTGGCGAGGTCACCAAGCCTTGGCGAGGTCACCAACCTGTCTTGGCGACTTCAGATTTGTTCTTGGCGACTTCAGAGTTGTTCTTGGCGATCTCGTCAGTATGATGTCATAAATCTCACTAACTTCAATAACATTCTCTTGATTTCAGTGCAATCACAACATGTGCTCTCTCTAGTATAAATAGCCACACTAAAATAACCCTAAAAAAACCTTCTGGACGGCTGTTTGAAGATAGAGAGCACTTGTGTGTGAAAACCCTTGTGTTCTTGAGTTTCAGAGGCGAAATCTAAGGATTTCAACAAGCAAACACTATGATTTGATCATGGATTCATGATTTCCGCACTTGAATCTGTGTATTTGATGAGTAAAGGCTCAAATTAGGTCCTGACAAGCTTGTCGAGGGTTCATGAACTCACCTAGTAAGTTCATGATACCTGGGAATGCGTGGGGTAGGTAAAATGTAATCTTTCGGTTATCTTTAGTTATCTATCATTCCACCTTGTTTATCTATCTATCTATCTATCTTGTTCTTCATCTATCATGTTTATACTAGCTTTGCTCATCATCATCATCACATCTCAAACACCATCGTGTTCATATCTGGGTGTTCATTTGTTTCTACAAAAACGAGTTACACAAAGACTCGATCCGCTTCTGCAACCAAGGTATTTGGTTACCACCTCGGTTTTTCAATTGGCATCAGAGCCACGGTCGAGATAAGGCAACCTCACGGTTGATATCTCACATTTGTGTTCATATGCTCGTTATTTTTGTAAACAAATGGAGATGTTTCTGTTTTTAAAAAGTTTTTTTAACTCCCCTCCATATCTTTTAAAATCTTATTTTCTGTTATGTTCTTGAGTGCTATTTGTGTTTAAAGTTAAACACAAATGGGTTTTGGATTTTCCAAACTCTGCTAAAACTCCACTCGAAGATCGGGTTGATAAGCTGTTATACTAGTCTCTTATATGAAATATTGTTATGTGTGTTTATTTAAAAATATATATATATTAAATAATTTAACTATACACACAATTCTCAAAACTTGAGCATTTTGAGACTTGCAACAGAAAGCCTTGTCCATCTTATCCACACACCGTCCAGCCTTCGTGTGTACAAAATTGAATATTTAATTTGTATTAAAAATTTCTAGTACTGGACATTGAAGGACGGACATTGAAGAATTCAAAATACCTTATGTCACGTACATCATGCAGCTTTTTCCTTTGTATAACCGGCAAAAACAAAAGCATTCACGTTTCTCTCTCTTCGCATGCTTTATCACTGCACAAAGAGTTTTGTTTTGTTTTTAAGTCAACCAAGTACACTCTCTCGTTTATCCAAATTACCCCATCTCTCTCACTTCAAAGTCATATATGAACTACACCCTCTCTCTTCAAAAACATGAGAGAAACCCAGAAAAGAGTGATTACAAATTATTTAATGAAGATGGTTGAACTCAGAAAATGATATATACGAGACTGCAGCTCAAAATCATGCTTTGTTCATTCAATCTCATAGATGGCGATGAAAGTGACGATGATAATTGATGAATCGATCTAGGTTGACGGTGGTCATAACAGATTCGATATTAGGGTTTACTGGGTTAATGAAGAACGATATGACGACAACATGTAACTGGATTAACTGACCCAGTTGTTGACGATGGTCAGATGGTTGATATCTGGGTTTGGCAAGAACAAAGGTGACGGGCATCAGCAGTGATAGGATGGATCGATGCTCACATGGTTTTCGTGAAGTAGAGGTTTATAGCGAGAAGTCATTATAGGGTTTCTGTCGAAGAAGATGAAGGCAACGGACCAGTAGGGTTGCTGTTGAGATAATCGAGTGTCACAGGGGGCTGTCAGAGAAATCAGAAAACACAGAGCTCATGTTTCTCTTTCCTCTTTTCCGTTTCAGCCTTCAAGCGGAAAACTACATCCGCTTCAACCGGGTTCCGCCTCAACTCAAACTTCAAACAAAAATTTGAAGATCAACCGGAAGTTAGACTTCAACCGGAATGGAGAACTTCAAGCGGGGTCTTATTCAATCAGAAGTTTGAACTTGAACCTGAAGAGCTCCTATGTTCCGGTTCAACTCAACACACTTCAACCAGAAAACTTTCAACCGGAAAACTATCCTTAACCGAAAAACTCTCTGACCACGGATTAAAGCTTCAGACCACGTTCAGGTCACCGGAATTCATATTTCCGATCAACATGCTTCAGGTCAGGTTACCTTGCTGTTAATTATGCATCTGGTTTTGGTCGACGAGATGAGTTTCTGTCTCGGTTAAGATCCTGCTTGAAAGATTGTCGTCTTTGATTGTCGGGTTTTAACTATTTTCTCTGGTTAAGCTTCTGATTGAAATTTATTATGAGGCAAGAAAGCTACTGCTTGAAATTTCTATTATAAATTTCATCGAGGTTTGTGTTTTCTGATTCTACTGAAGTTGCTTTTATGATGCTCATGTTCGAGATTTCGATTACGGGTCCGGGTCCGGTTATTTACTACTGTTGTCAAGCCCACAATCACAATAGTCCTTTGAATTCGTGAATCTTGTAGCATACATCTCTTCATTAGTTTGGGGTCTACTGGTTAATAAGAGATGATAATTGGTTACTCTGCCTTCACAGAAATTTTATTGCAAAGGTTGTTTCATGGGTTTTGATTATAACAGAACATGCTTATTTATTTTGCTACGGGTTGCAAAAGTCTAGGGGGAGAAGATGTGATGATATGATGAGACTTTTTGAAATGTTTTTAGCAAAATAAAGCAACGTGATTTTTAATCTTCGAAGCGTCCTCAAGCCATAACAGTTGCGACATTGCCATTGCAGTAAAAATCGAGGCAAGATTATTAGCACAAAAAGAAGTGGTTTATCTTCGTGCAAAGCATTGGTTTGGTATTCGGCCAAGTATTTCAAGATGGTTGAATTGTGGAGTTAATTCTCGAGTTTTTCATAGATCCTTTATCTTGTTACTTTCAACAATATTGGTACCTTGAGTTATGACTTAGTCCTCAAGTAGCTTGCCATTGTGTTGAAGTTTGTAAACACCCTATGCATTATAGCCTATGGTTTGGGGCTAGAAGAATGTTTATTGTAGGGGGAGCTTCACAAAGGAGAATTGAAGAATGAAAGACTTGAAACTACATGAAGATTATCTTGAAGTCAAGTTTCAAGAATACAAGAATCAGTGACACAAGTGTTGAGTATTCCATCTACCAAATAGGGGGAGATTGTTGGGAATCGAGATACCGAGCCAACAAGATTTGGATAGATGTGATTAATACTCAACGGTCACTTAACTTAAACCGTCCCGATAACACGGTGAAGACCATGACAACTCAAGTTACAAGACTCAACTAAAGAAAAGGCTCTAGTGAATATTATTTATTGTTTAAATATTGTCACTAGTTGGTAGTTTACTATTATGCCCTTAGTGAGTTTGTATTATATATAGTAAGTCTTTCTCATGTGAAAGACTTGATGAGTGATACTTAGAGAGAGAGTTAGTCATGGTTCTTTGAAGCTTGTCGAGGGTTCATGAACTCACCTAGTAAGTTCATGATACCCGGGAATGCGTGGGGTAGGTAAAATGTAATCTTTCGGTTATCTTTAGTTATCTATCATTCCACCTTGTTTATCTATCTATCTATCTTTTTCTTCATCTATCATGTTTATACTAGCTTTGCTCATCATCATAATCACATCTCAAACACCATCGTGTTCATATCCGGGTGTTCATTTGTTTCTACAAAAACGAGTTACACAAAGACTCGATCCGCTTCCGCAACCAAGGTATTTGGTCACCACCTCGGTTTTTCAGTTTTTATAAAAACATTTTCAGATTTTCAAAACAACTGTAAAGTGTACCAAAACACTTATCTGGTCCGAGGGTTGTGATTTTTACAACAGGTTATAAATATGACTTCCCTGGCCAATGATGCTTGTCATCTTTCTTTCTGGTTGTCTTATCATTCTCGTGGTTCCTTCCTGTTCCTGAGAGAAGTGTTTGTTGGCCAGGCAAATTCTTCTACGGGTCCAGTGTAGGTAGGATACCAAAATGAAAGGTTGGTTTATATATATATACTAGAAGGTGACCCGCCCGCGCGTTGTGGCGGGCCACCGTTATGACGTTAAGTAATCTAAGTAGTAGGAGTTGTCATTCATAGGTTTATAGGTTAATGTAGTTGCTACATATGGTCATCACACTTTTGTGGTTTGTTTTGTTTCTACATCTACTGTTTTAACCAGTTTTCAAAAGTATGCTTCTATTTTGAGCCTTATGCTAACTACTTATTAGTGGACCTTCATGTAAAGTGCAGCAGGCAACATGTGCTTCCATTCATGTTTTTTTTCTTTGAACTACTTCTTGGAGGGGACTTGAGTGCCATTTGCATTTTTTATTTCTTTGTAATATCAGTTAATTGTTGTATGTGTTTTTTAGGTCTTTTTGGAGTTTATAGTGATGTTACCTGGTGATGCTCCTGTGTGCTTCATTGTGGCTTGGCTACAGGTTTCAGCTACTCAGTTAGAGGTGGCAGAAAGGAGCAAGTTTTTTTTTTTGGTTCTTTCTCAGACGGAGGCATTGAGACATGTTGGATGACTTCTTATGTGTTATGCCTCAACTTGATGCTATAGTTCTTTGGGATGCCTATTAGGGAGAGCATTGGAGCTGGGACGATTTTAGGATTGTCGAAATCATTTTTTCAAGACCATGTCGTTGCAGCTTTGTGTTCATGGTTGTTGACATTGCGTCGTTAAAAAAAACCACCGAGGGGCTTGTTGTTTCATCCATCAAGATTCCATTGACACAGTACTTGGCAGCCTGAACAAAGAATGATGTTACAAACTTCACTGTACTCCTTATTTTGAGTAAAGAGTTGTTGATGTAAAACTGAATTCACATGGCACCCTACTATCAACTACCTTAAACCTCAATGTAGTTGTTGACTATTATGAGTAAACAATTAAATAAGTTGGTTTGATTTTAGCAAAGTTTTAAACAGTTACAAACATGTTATAACATTGAGTGTACTCCATACTGGGCTAGTATGCACAGTGTAGTATAATTCTAACATGTTTAGCTGTAGAACCATCAACTACAAAGTAGTATATTTGTACATCATGAGTTATTGATTTACCTTATTGACTTTTACAAAATCACCTGAATCTTAATATATATACATGCACTGAAACATTTAAACATATTAAATATTGGAGTGTTTGACTGAACATAATTTGAAACTTTTTGTATTTGTAGGTGATACTTTGGTTGGTTTGCGATTCAAGTTATTGAGACCCCTGTTTCATACATATCTCATGTCCCTGGTTCTCCAAAATGTTCCCCAACTTACATCTCAAAAAAAATTATTATATTCTCGCAACTTTAATTTGATTTTTTAATAATAACATAAATTATATTTAATTATATCAACTTTCCTCTTACATTTTCTCCCTGCTTTATTATTAGGAGAAAATTTATCTATAATCTATAACAATTAGAAAGCAAAGAAAGTGTAGCTGGCATTTCATCAAAAAATTGAAGTGCAATAGGCACAGGAACGAACAGATGCATACTGATTATAAGGCTACAAACAAAGGCATTCCATCGAACACCTTCTATGCATCACAAAAAAGCCAAAACTTAACACTTAAAGAGAACATAACAAATCATAAGTTAACTGCAGTAAAACACTTAGAAGAAAACAACAATTTTCCAAGGAAAAAGTAAACAAAAAATTATAACATTAAAGGCATCACATTCATGCAATTTCAAACTGTATAAAAATTGACGCACCAACTAACCTCGCAATCAGTAATCATAGGATGCATCAAGCGCCACCAAATCTGATGATGTACATCGACACACCAACCATCAATGCAATATGAACTAATCGGGTTTTTAACTGGGTTTTGAACACCCAAATTCGAGCTAAATCGAACCCAACTGGGTTTACTTACCAAGAAGATACGAGCTCGAGCACCGGCTAGGTTTAGTCGATTCAGAGGTCGCTGGAGATGGCTAAGGCCACTCCTACATGGTGGCCGCCTGAGGGGATCGAGAGGGCCGCCTATCAGCAAGAAACACGGCTAAGTCGCCGCCGTTAATCCGAAATGAGGGAAGGAGGTGATCGGAGGGTCGATCGAACAGAGAAGGGATGTGGGGTTGTCGGATTTGAGTCTAGGGTTTCGTAAGAGTGGAGCAACGGAGACGATCAGAGTCACTACAAAGACAGCAGCGGCGATGAAAGAGGAACTGGGAAGGCTATAGAGAAAACAAAATAAAATGGAGGAGAAATTTGAGGAAGACACGTACATATACACGTGGTGAAGCGTCAGAATAAAAAAAACGGTGAAATGGCTGCAGGCCATTGGCCCCAAAAATGCGGTGTAATTAATGATCGGGTATAACGTAATAGTAAGTGTCCTCACAAATTAAGTTGTAATTTGTATATATATATATATATATATATATATATATATATATATATATATATATATATATATATATACTACTAATATATTAAGTATAAATATTACTAAAATATTACTATATTACATATAAGTTTTTTTTTTAAACATTTTTTTTTAATTTGGTTAGGCCGTTAACGATCCTCGTTCTTGGAATCCTCGTTTGTGTCCCTGGCAACGGCACCAAAAAGCTTGACATGAGCGCGGTGTACTTAAAATATAGCAGTTATTTTGTGACACTCTTTTGTCAGGTAAGCTTTTAAATTTATAAACCTGATTTACTTGACAGCTACTATTTCACCACTTTACACGGGGCAAGTGCACCCATCGTGGACAGTATAGTAACGATAAGTTAAATCGGGGTCGATCAAGGATACAATGGAAAGTGAGAGCTCCCAATACTTGACATTTGTCAACGTCTAACATAACCTATCTTTAGTTTAAAGAAAAATATATTAGTAATAAAAATAAAAGATAAAATAAAATGGGCCTCGAGGTTCAAGCAGTAAGTGATCATATTGATTGGAAAAACATACCAGTATCTTGTAATTGAGCCATACATTTACACTTTTGTTTTAAGATCGTTTACCAATAGAACACCGCCCCATGATAGATCGTCCACTGGGGGTACGAACACCATGAGGGAGTGCCATTGGCAACCGAATAGAGTGGTATAATGCCACTTACTTACGGGGTCCTTGATCCGGCAACACACCATACTTGACACGACGTCATGAACCAGCAGGGGAACAACCTTGCGTGCCAGATTATATTATTATAAAAATGATCTTTTTAAGGGACTCTGACCCGTTTCATTCGCACCTAACTCTCTGTATGTGTACGTCCGATGAAGTCAGAGCCAAGTTCACAAACATGTACCTGCTCGGCTTCCGTGAAGTGACAAAATATTACCAACGCCCATACCTAACCAAATACTTTCTGCCCGCACTTGCGTGACAGCTAAGTTTACTTACATATACATAAGGACCTCGACCGTATCATGTAGCAAGGGGCGCCAGTCACCTTTCGGATCATGCATCATCCCCCGACCGTGTGTCACAAGTCCGACCTTTGGAATTTCGACTCCCCAAATGGTCTATGATACGAAGAGCACGTTTGGACACAAAAATCAATAATAAACTTTCAATAAAAAGGGTTTTTATAAAGTCATTAGACACACCTTAAAACAAACTTGTAAAGACGACTCAAAGACTCGATAAAGACACATTATTTCCAATCAAGTGTAAGAGTTGAGCTAATCATTGCTGATTAGCTTAAAGATTTGCCAGGTAGTAAAAGAAAATTTTCATAGACAAAATGCTTTACAAACTCAAGAGCACCAAGTGGCTCAAAGAGAGTAAGAGAATGAGTAAGAAGAGAGTAAGAGAGAGTGAGAATGAGAAAGTTGAAATGGTGGAGAAGACCGGCTTTTAAAGGCAAATCCCGGACGTCACACGGCCCGTGTTTTTCATGACACGGGGCGTGTTGTCCTACTCAGCATCGACTCAGCAAATCTTTAGCGTATCTTTCGTACAGTCAGGGACACATGTCGTGTTGTACAGTCATGGGTTGTATTGTACTTGCAGAAGATTCACCAAATCTTTTGATCATCAGAGGACACGGGCCGTGTTGTACGAACACGATCCGTGTTGTGTCAGGAGTCGTTTGGGTGTCTTCAGGAGCACGGGGTGTGCCGTATCTTCAGAAGATTCGTGCTTATCCGGTTCAGGCACGGGCTGTGTGCTGATGAACACGGGCCGTGTTGAGCATCAATTTCCCAAAGTTAGCATTTTTCTTCACTTTTTGGCTAGAATTTGATTCTTTAGGTATTTTGGCTCTTTTAAAACTTGAAAACTAAAAGGAAAACAAAAACGACTTGTTTTTTTGTTAGTAGTTAAGCTTTTCCCCGAAAAGCGAGTTAATTTGATACAAAAAATATGTATAATTTCCCGTACATCAACTAGAGCCATTATGAATGATGCTATTATGAATGAGCTTAACTCCCTATATCAGAATAACGTTAGAAGTTTAGTTTTCCATAGCTAAACTAAAACCCGAAAGGATAAATCAAACGTTACAAACTATGTTTGGTTTTTAAAGGCTATTAACAAGTAAGAATGTTTTTCTTAAAGGATTCTTCAAGAGGTTATTATTATCCATATTACTCACTCATAATTAAAGAGTGACATTTAATGGACTTATAAAATATATTTTCTTAATACTCACTCAATATAAAGACATGTTAATAAACTAAACTTAAGGTTTCAAGCTTGAATAGTTAAGAACAGTTAGTCTTTAAGGATGAGTAAACTCATATAAAGGGTTGATATAAGCAAACTTACAAGTGAAATTTAAAGTTTGATGAAATTATAAATATAATCATTCTTCATTAAGAATAAGTGGATAAATGGACCTACCTCAAGATGAGTGGGAGAAACTAATACAACGCTTGCCCTTATATACTTTATTTTAGGTAAGTAATATGTTAGTTTTGTTGCATAAGTCAAAGCAACTTATTCTCGCATAATTTTGACATTAAAATCTTGAAGATGCTTCTTATGCAATAAGCATCAAAATACATCAAGATCAATCTAATAAGACATTAGTTAAGTCTCATAAGATTTAACCATGTGTTCAACACATTACAACATGCAACGCTACTCTCAGTCTGTAACTCTACATAACTAAAGGAGATTAATGGTGAAAGTTCAAATATCTAAAGCTTATGCTTCATTAGTTAGAAGCCTTACATATGTTCAAGTCTATACTCGTTCAGATATTGCCTTCATTGCTGAAACACTAGAAATGTTGAAAATCATTTCCTAAGTTCATTATAAAGCATCTAAGATGGCATTACAATATCTATAACAAAAGACTATAATTTGAACTATAGAAGAAGTGAGAAACTTGAAATAGTTGACTATCTCTGAATTTTGACTTTGTTATGTTTAAGGGAAATAAAATGTCAATTTAGGGATATATCCTTATGTCTGCGGACAGATTTATCTAATGGAGGAGTCATAAGAACCTGATAAGTAACTATAACACAATATGCTTGTCACTAAACGTTGTTGGTAATCTTATCAATAGACTCATAATTCAATAACTCCATATAAATAACATATTGAAGACTTAATGTGATAAAACCAGCTACCCTATTTTCTCGAACAGTAACAGTTTGAGTGGAGCTGTATTAAATTTTCGATACAAGATTATTGTTTATATAAGAACAAGTAGAGGAAACTAAGTCCTTGTATTGAAAACATTCATGATATGTTTAAGGATCCTATAATTTAAGGTCTATCCTCATAAGTTTTTACTAAGAGCTCATAATGAAGACGAGGTTTACTAGTGACCAATCATATCATAATATGAATGACTAATTATTAATTATTCCTCATCCGTTTTAATTTGTCGTCTCTAAATATGTTGCGCATGCTAACGGGACATATAGACAGTTTATGTACAAATTAACGTTAAGGGCTTATTTTTGTGATTGATTCTAAATTTAAGTTAAATTTTAAATATGGGATTGTAGTATGATTAATGGGGGTCTTGAATCGGATAATCGATTCTATAACTGTATTTTTCTGCACAATTTTAGTTTAAAATTGAAATGAGTATTAAACGGTGATCAGGCTTATCTAATATCTCGTTATAAGTGATTATTCGGTCAAGTGGGAGAGTGTTGGAATATATTCTATATATATATATATATATATATATATATATATATATTCATTACCGAAAATATATATATTAAAATATATATATTTATTATTTTTGGATATATATATATATATATATATATATATATATAATATTTTATTGTGGCCTAAATCATTTATCTTAGTTGATCAATTACCTAACTAACCCCATGACATTTACTTGATGGACGTAATTGACCTTAATGATAAATTAGGGTTTCCCCTTGGGTGTATAAATAGGAGACTTATAGGAGAGGAGAGAGGTTAATCACCTCCTTCATATTTTCGTCTCTCTCTCTCTCCTCTCTCTCTCTCCTCTCTCTCTCTAACCGAAACTCCATCTAAATCATACACCCTAAATGGGAACTCGACAAGGATGGATAACATGAAGATCTCAGAGCTAAACAAGATGACAACAGGTAAGTATTTCATTGTTGTTCATCTTTTTCTATTCACGATTTCAAGATTCTTTCAACACAAAATGTTTTAATATGCATTATGAAAGTGATGATCGAGTTGGATAATCATAATCAAACAATTATTGGTCATATATTCATCATAACTTGATACAATTTATCATTTGAGATGTTTGTTAACATGTGTACTAAATTCGATGATCAGAGCATAAAGTTATGTGTAGGATATGTAGCAGTGGAGTTTTCAAAACTTATTATAACTAACTCAATATACATATGTAATTATGTTTTTATTTTTTACCAGAACATGCACAAATGTATTTAACACTTCAGTTCTACTTCACATATGCTAACACTTTTGTGTTGTTACGGGATACATATTTGGTATAATGGTATCCAACCACTTAGAGGGTATAACTTTAATTGTGATTTTTAAATGCTTGCATTTGATATTCATTACAAAAAACATATTTTTATAAAGCTTTGAGGTTTGGGGTTGGGATAAGAGCTAGTTCCATGCTCAATTTTTTTAGGACTGTTCTCATTATGTGATGTAGGTGACACAACCACTAATAGCGTCCTAATTATTGTTTTGTTTATTTCAATTTTGAAGTTCTTATACTTTAGTTAATAGTACCGTACTTGGATTTTTGTTTGGAAACCATGAGTTTCATTGTATAAGGTATAACTTTATCAAAATATTTCTAAAAGGATGAAAATTTGGTATTTATTATTATGCAGGGAATGCTTGTTAAGAAGATTTGGCTCAATTCCCTGCCTTTACCATTCATGCATACGTATATATATACATTGGATATTTACATAGTATATCCCTATACATTGGATATTTACACCACTTTAAAACCTAGTCTAATATACCCCCTCAGTCTAAGGAGGAGGATGACGAATGCTTAGACTGGACCGGAAGTCATCAAAAAGAACACGAGGCAGCCCCTTGGTGAAGATGTCAGCGACTTGATACCGAGAGGGGACATGTAAAACTCGTACCTGGCCTAGTTGTACTTCCTCCCGGGCAAAATGAATATCTATCTCTATATGCTTGGTACCTTGATGCTGAACCGGATTTTCGGACATATAAGCAGCACTGACGTTGTCACAATAGACAAGAGAGGTCCGAGTTGGGTGATGACCAAGCTCAAGGAGGAGGTTGCGAAGCCAACAAATCTCAGTGACCACATGAGCAACCCATTTATACTCCGCTTCGGCACTAGAGCGGGAGATAGTAGTCTGACGTTTCGATGACCACGAGAGAAGATTGTCACCCAAGAAAACACAACATCCAGATGTTGAGCGGCGAGTGTCAGGGCACCCAGCCCAGTCAGCGTCAGTATAGGAAATGAGAGACGAGACTGACATGTGATGTAGCTGTAATCCCATGGTAATGGTGCCCTGAATGTACCGAAGAATGCGCTTGAGAGCATTTAAGTGACTTGTGCGAGGGTCATGCATGTGCATGTAAACCTGCTGAACAGCATACGAAATATCTGGGCGGGTGAAGGTGAGATACTGAAGAGCACCTGCTAGACTACGATATAGTGTAGGGTCCGGAACCGGATCACCTGCAGAAGCCCCAAGTTTACCTGAAGTGTCAACTGGTGTGTGGCAGGGATTACAATTTTCCATCTTTGCTCGAATCAGAATGTCTTTGGCATATTTATGTTGAGATAGGAACAACCCTTGCTGGTTGCGAACAATCGAGACCCCTAGAAAGTACGTGAGTGGCCCAAGGTCTTTCATGGCAAATTCCCGTGATAAATGCGTCATTATGTTTTGTTTTAGAGACAGAGATGACGTAGTAAGAATTATATCATCGACATAAAGGAGCAAGTATGCAGTGTCGGGTCCCTGTTTGTATATAAATAGCGAATGATCGCATATGTTGTGCCGAAACCCGATGCTAGAGACAAAATCCGTAAACCTTTGGTACCATGCCCGCGGAGCTTTTTAAGGCCATAAATAGAGTGCTTCAGTCGACACACATGATTGGGAAATGCGGGGTGTCGAAAGCCCATCGGCTGGTGCATATAAACAGTCTCCAAAAGATTTCCATGCAAGAGTGCATTTTTGACATCCAATTGACAAATGTCCCATCGTTTCTGAAGCGCCAAACTGAGAACAGTCCGAATCGTGGCCGATTTGACTACTGGACTAAAAGTTTCCTCACAGTCAATCCCCACCTGTTGATATATGCCATCACAAACAAGACGCGCTTTGTAGCGCTCTAAAGATCCATCAGATTTTAGTTTATGTTTAAAAACCCAAATTCATCTGATAATATTAATATGAGGGTGCCTAGGTATGAGCTCCCATGTCTTATTATCGATAAGGGCAGTAAACTCATCTACCATAGCACGGTACCGCACGGGGTTATTTAAGGCATCGGTGGGGTTGCGAGGAATAGGTTCAAGAGAGGAGGTAGCGTGAATATTTAGAGGATGTTTTGGTTTAAATATCCCGAACATGCTCCGTGTGTGGATTATCCGAGTCGGTGGGAGTGGTAGATTTAGTGAAGAGGGATTGGGCTCGACGGTTGTCTGGCTGGAGGAGGGGCTGGTTGGAGTTGACGAGGTAGTGGGGGAAGGTGTGTTGGCTGGGGTGGGGGAGCCGTGAGAAGGGTGGGCCGACAAGGGGGTGGCAGGTGGGCCGGAGGGAGAGTTAGGGGTAGTTGGGCCAACATTGTGTGAAGGAGAATGGGATGGTGGGCTTGGTGGGCCTGATGTGTTAGTAGGTGAAATATGGGGAGTTTGGGGAATGGACCAAATCAATGGGTGAGGTTCTTAGGGGAGATTATGGTGGAGGAAATCATAGGTATTAATGGATGGTGAGGACGAGGCAAATGGAAACACATGCTCATTAAAGATGACATGTCGAGATATGATGATTTTATGTGTTGAAAGATCGTAACACTTGTACCCTATATGATTGGAGGGGTACCCAAGGAAAACACAAGTTGAGGAACGATGCTGAAGTTTGTTAATTGTGGTAGAAGGAATGAGGGGATAGCACAGGCACCCAAACACGCGTAGGTGATCTTAAGACAGATTAGCACGATATAGGAGAGAGGTGGGGGTGAGGTAGTCTTTTGGTTTGAATGGAAGGATATTGAGGATATATGTGGCCATTTCTAAGGCGTGAGGCCAGAAATGTGAAGGAAGAGAAGAATGAGTGAGAAGGGTGCGAAGGATATTATTTATTGACTATATTTTTCTTTCGTCTTTGCCATTTTGGCTGGAAGTGTGAGGACGAGAAAATCTAAATTGCATGCCATGTTGGGAACAGAACTGGTGAAACGAGTTATTATTATACTCAGTGCCATTGTCACATTAAAAACATTTTATGTTCTTTTGAAATTGTGTGTGGACAAGGCGATGAAATTTTTGAAAGACAGAGAAGACGGCAGATTTATTAGTGAGAGGGTAAGTCCATAGAAAATTGCTATAATCATCCAAAAATAGAATGTAGTATTGATGGCCACCCGAGCTACGAATAGGAGATGTCCAAAGATCACTGTGTATAATATCAAATGCAGAATAAGTACGCGATAAAGATTCAACAAATAGCAATTTATATGCTTGTCCAAAACACATGGCTCACACACTTTATTGGAAATAAAAGAGTCAACATAAATGTTTTTATTTTTATTCAAAGTACGTAACAAAGCTAATCCAGGATGGCCAAGCCGATAATGACATAAATCCTGAGATAGAGCAACAAAAGTGGCAGGAGAGGACGGGGTAGCAAGGTTGGTTGGAAGTGGATAGAGCTCTCCAGAGCTATTGAATCGGAGGATAGGCGCCTTGGTCATGTAATCCTTCACAAGAAAACCAAACTTCTCAAATTCAATAGAAACGTTATTATCAGTAGTTAGCCGACGAACCGAGACAAGATTTTTAATCAAAGATGGAGAAACAAGAACATCATTTAGTTTCAGAGGGGGGTTAAAATTTGTGAAAGTGGTATTGCCGAGCCCATGAACCCGAAGTGTGGAACCGTTACCTACTACAATATGGTTCAACCTGCCATTATGGATATAAGACGAGAGCATACCTGGCGTGTGGGTCATATGAGTCGTGGCGCCGGTATCCATATACCAATTTTGATCCAGGTTGAGAGTTGTTGTGGGGTAGCTGTGGTCGAACTAGGTGGGTTGGTAGTAAGTGCTATAGGCTTGCGGTGGCGATCCAATAATCCCGGGGGCTGGACTTGGATGATTGGTTGGTGGGCGTGGGAAGGGTGTAGTCGGGTACGGACACGGTGGGGGAGGAGGCTGCCACGGCCAGGAGGGTGGGGTTGGATGCCATGGGCTGGTAGGATAAGTGGTAGTGTAGTTAGGTGGTGGAGCATCACGACGGCGATTGTTACGATTGTTCCGGCCATTTCTCGAGTTGCGGCCACGGCCCTTAAATTGTTGATCAGAGGAGGGCCGAGAGGTATTTGTGTTGGCAAAGGGATATTGGGTGGGGGGAGGGTGGATGGGGAGGGAGAATGGGGCTGAGTGGGTGAGGCGGATGCATGGAGAGCGGTACCGGCGTGCTTGGCTTGATGAGATTTGCGTGTCTCTTCAAGGATCAGTTTCGATCGTGCTTCGTAAAAATCCGACAACGGGTTGCTTTGTTGAAGAAGCATTGCAACCCCATCATATTGTTCATTTAACCCTGCAATTAGCTTATACATGTTATATTTTAGTGCGTCGAGCTGATGTAACACTGGTTGTAGGCTTTGTATATAAGATGAAGTTTATAATACTATACGATGACTCGTGTACCCCTGCATGTGTTGTATAGATACTGTCCTGTCCCGGAGTCATAATTTTTTAGTAGTTGTACAAATAACACAACCTCATATATAATCTCGTTTTTTAAAGTTTTAATTTAAGAAGAAGCAAATATTTAATTTCACACCTCAATTTCTATCGTATATGTGAAAATGAAATGAATCATACATGCGTCTTAGTGAAACTTGAACCTAGTCTTGTACAAGGGTAGATGAAGAAATTAGAATACACTACCTTAATTCCTTAATATGGTCCATCCTACTCACATCTGGTTTAAAGATCTTCCTTTTTTACATGAAAATGAAAAAACGTGTTTCTGAATGGAGACCGAGAACCAAACAATGTTCAATAAGCTTCTAATTTCCTCTCTGGCCTCAACTCTCTAGCTTCTCTATATATACCCCTATTAGTATGACATGTTTCTTTATCGAACACTTCAAGTGCCTACAAACAAGTATAAATATTGAAGGGAAACGTCAAGTATCACTCAGAGTTCCTCCGATCACTTCATTGGGATGCATCCTTTATGATTTCTATCCTCCTGAAGTGTTTGGGGAAACTCCAAGTGCCACTTCACATGATTAAATTAAGAGTTTTTAAACAATCTAACAATCATCTCATGATGTTTATTTACTTTGTTTTGAGTCCTTGATATTGAGTTTTGCATCTACAGAAGTCAAGATTATGCTGTCACTTGTCACTGTAGACTATTATGTTCATAATTTTGACTGTTGAGAAAAGATTGGGGTAACGTACTGTCTATGATATATCAATTGTTTGAATATTATTGATTGATAAGTCCTTGTATATATAGGGAAGATATCTTTACAAGATAATTACAAATATATAAATACCCATGATTATGGCTAGAGATAACATGAGAATGTATTGGGTGTTCATAATATGCATGGGCTTTTCCATTTTTGTATTTCTTTTTCCTTCGTAGACGAATTTGAATTTGTCATATTTGAGTCATTAATCTTGAAAAGAATAGAATCTATACGGTAGAAATGAACACTTTCCATTTGCACTTTCTACTGTCTATAAAATAACATGAAGCTAAGTATTTTGTACTATAGAAGGAGTTTTCATTGCACACACCCCACCATAAAGGATGTAAAAGCTTAAAAAAGGTAATAACATTGAATCCTCATTTCGTAAGAAATAACTCTATTTCCCATGCAAACAACATATATATGGTTCATTTTACAACTATTTCAACTCGAACAATATGGACAATAGTACAATTAAAGAATCTAAATGACATAGCTGAGAACTTGTTTTGTGACTTGTTTTAAGAAGCATACATATATACGGTTCATTGTTACAACTATTTCAACTCGATCTAGTGGTTCTCTTTTCGGCCCTAGAAGATACTTGTGTTCTCAACGGGTTTTTCATGACGACGGTTAGCTCAACCTCCTCCGACAGATCAACAACACCACCATCAGGAACCGCCCAATCGAAATACCAAATCGAATTCGCCACAAAGTACTCCAAGTGAAACAAAGCCAAATCATAACCGGGACACATCCTTCTTCCAGCGTCAAAAGGCATTATCTTTATCCCTTTTCTTTCCGTTATATCAAACACACCATCATTCACTCCATGGGCTCGTCCCACACCTCCGGGTCCAAACCCATCTCACTGGTCATAAAATTGACTGTCGCACCCTGCGGAATCGTGTAACCTTCAACCTCCACCTCCTTCATGACCCTTTGAGGCAGCACAAAATGGACCGGCGGGTGTCTCCGCAACCCTTCCAAAACCACTGCTTTTAGATACGGCATCTTCTTTAGATCATCCTCGTTTATAACTGACTCTAGCTCTACCTCTGACAGCAGAGGTGTCGGTCCAACAACTTTCGCGATCTCGTCATAGAGTTTCCGTTGAATGTGCGGATGCTTCACTAGACTAGCCATGATCCATTCTAGAGCAGTGGAGGTGGTATCGGTCCCACTGTTAAAAAACTCACTGCACATGCTCACCATGTCCTTATGGCTCAACTTTCCTCCATTTTCGTTCTCGGCTTCTTCTCCACGAAGCTGTAGATTCACCAATGTGTCGACGTATGCCACGTTTCGTGGTTTGGAATCAGTCCTTTCGCTGAGTGGAATCAACACTTGTTCTTTATTACTACATAGTTTCTCAAACTCTTTCAATCTGTTCCTAAATAATATCTTCCCCAATCTTGGGAACATAGTGAGCACAACAAACTGCCTGGAGCTAACTTTCACCAGCATATTCTTTTGTACCTGAAGGGTTAAATAACTTTGAATGTTATAGAAGAAAAATATTGGATTTTAATAATCCAAACTATAATTCATAGGTCGATAATAATTTGTCAAACTATCAGTTTGGCTAATAGTACTCTTAACTTTCATTTTTACTGTCAAGAGCAATAAAGTAGCATATTTATCACACGCTTAAACTTGATTTCCGACTCGTTATTATGATTTTAAACAAAATTGGGAAAAACAAAAACAAAAGTAAGCTGAAAATAAGTGTAAATGTATAATTACGTTACTAGAATTGCCCTTATTTATGAAAATAAAAGTTATGATTGTTAATGATCAATTCGATAACGTGAGACTTTTCCACAAAATATTGATTTGTGCACGTGTGATAAAATCCAGGGAAAAATTGTGACATCCGTGTATTTTTTCATATTTATGAACCGACCCGTTTCTACTATTTATGCTAAAGTCATACCCAAGTCAACCCAAAGCAAAACCATCAGTGATATTATTGGATAACTCTAAAACTATGCATTAATGATGGAAAAATAATAGAGTTTATAAAAGTTAAATATTATACTCTTTTATGATATTGTGACTTATATCAATATCATTCTCGCGGAAAATTGATCCGGCCGAAATTCAAATGGACCTGCATGGTCGGGGCAAAACCGAGGTCAGCCGGATGTCGTTCCGGCTGAAGTCCAAGTGGAATGGTTAAGGCGGACATCGTTCCGTTGAGGTTGAAACATTTATGTTCCATACCTCCGTTAGTTGTAATCTCACTAGAGACGTGATCATTAGCTAGCAAAGCATATCAAATTGAAACTCGTTATTTTATTTCTCTATCTCTCGTATATATGATATCACATAGACCAAACAAATGACTAAAATTAGTCATCGCACATGACTAAAATTAGTCCTCAAGTATACCACCCACATGACTAAAATTAGTCCTCAAGTAGTCCTCAAATGGACCACCCACATGACTAAAATTAGTCATCAAAGACTAAATCTTCTTGTATAAATACCAAAGCTAATTCATTTGTTTTTCTCACACCTACACCTAAAATCTACCAGGTTCGTTACAACCACTTCTACAACCCATATCTCCCTCATAAATCGTCCAAATCCTTCCATTCTTGTCCAGAGATCTTCCACTTCGAGCCCTCTAAAAATACCAATTGAACTCACTCAGTTTCGATAAAAACTCAGCCCTCTAGACAACTTTGAACGACGACTGCTCCAGAAGCTCGCTGCTGTGCGACCTTGTTTTCCATAGCACATTCGAGGTATCAAACGAGATCGGTTTGAGCTGATTCTTTTTCTTAAATTTTCCTCTTTCAAACTACTTAATTTTAGACTAAAAATATGTTCCATTTGGTTTCCTAAATCATCCAGAATCATCCTCCAAAGTCGACCCAACTTTCTGTCAGAAAAGCTCAAGAACTCCTCAAGGCTTCAAGTGTCGATCCAAGCTGAACCGTCATCTTCACTACCTTCTCCTTACTTGTTTACTGTGAAAAAAACATCTTATTTATATTCTTAAATACTCGTTCTTGTTTATACTTACGAACACCCATTAAAGAGACTTGTTGGTTAATCACCTTTAAAGGAAAACTACTCAACTTTAAATTCTGGAAAATCACAGATTCATTGTTAGACTTTAAACCGGCCATATCTTGGTCATTTCTAACTCAAATTTAACAAACTCAGACTCCACGACTAAGTTAGTCGAGTTAGCTTTCCAATGATATATAGTTTGCTTCCTAATCCAAACCGAGTAGCTCACAACAGGCCCTACAAAAATAGTGCGCGTTTCTGTACCTTCTGTTTTGTGAGGCTGTTTCGAGCTTTCTCTTTGCTTTTTCATAAGACATCATCTAAACAAAAGTTTTTTATAATATATTAAACTAGCAACATGTAAATTTTGGTAATTTATAGATAACGTTTGGTATTTAAAAAACGCACTTAAAGTCGCAGCTCATATGCTGTCCAAATTATTCAAATAATGCACTAAACCAAAAACCAATATATATCACCAATGGTCAAAGGGTCAACACATTTAAACAAGACCCAAGTGGGTAACTTAGACATTCGATTCATATCCCTAGACTTAAAGTGTCTTCATATAATCTAGGACACGGATGGTCATCTTCTTATCACTTAGACGATTTTCATATTTCAGTCACCACCTCAAGTGAGTACTCATACCCTTTTTTATTACTATGGAATATTATGCGATATCAATTCTTGTTATTATTAGAGGGGTGATTCCTTCAAATAATAATTTGAGTAGTGAGTATTTATATCCTCTCTCTCTTACTATTTTGGGGTGTAACATGTATCCTATGACAAACTATGGTTTTCAATATCCAATTCTCATTATCATACGAATGGTGATTCAGTCAAATGGTGATTTGCATTATGGTTTAAATAATCAATTTGTGTTATCATTAGAATGGTGATTCATTCGAAATAGTGATTCGTGTTGTGAGTTTACACATTCAAACATAAATTCTTTATTCATTTTACAAACCACGCGATTTCATTATATGTCTATGTGTGATCACATGCTATATGTCAAACTATTACATTTTTATTCATCATTCATCATTCATCAGTGTAATCATTAACATATAAGCCTACAGTAACAATGATAGATCTATTGGCTGACAACCCACCTAAATATGACCGGTTTGGCATTTGGGTGATTGAAACCTAACTCAATCTAAGCGTAACTTTCGAGTTACGGACACTAGTCATCAAGGTTTGATTACACACATACATTGGTTCATTCATACGCACTGAGACTACATTTGACATATGATTCGCTTTCAAACTATTATATATATTCTAACCTTATGTTTACTCACCAACTATTTTTAGTTGACACTCTCTATTTATATACATGTTACAGGAAATACAGTGTGAGCTATACTTGATTGATGTCACATCTAGGATGCTTTGGACCTAGATTTATTAAATCAACTTCATTCCTATTTGTTATGTTTTGTGTATTTGAACCTATTGTTTGACTTGGAATTTGGTAATGATTAAGTATTGAAACTTTAATTAGTGTCATGTGCATTTGGACAATCATCATGCCCCAACGTAAATTCTACCGTTGGTTGGGGTGTGACAGATTGGTATCAGAGCTTTGGCTATAGAAAATTAGGTTATTAGAAATGGTGACCTAGACTATGGCTTTAGGTGTCCAAACATGAGTATCTCATGTCTTGCATGCTTATTACATATTACTCTATGTCCATATATATGCCACTTATTCCTACCTTATTCTATTCAAACGCTTGATCTTTTTCATGACACACACATCTACCATATCACCTTATGCTACCTTATATTCTTATACTTTTTGAAATCTGATTACTCTATTTATTCTTCGATTTTTTTTAATCCCATCAAAAGTTTAAGTTCTAAGTGTCAGACATGTAGTAACTGGAAGGGTTGTCACCGGTAACCGAGTGTTTCTGTCTAAGAAAGGCGTTGCGTACAAATCCCAACTCGAGGGACTCGAACGCCGATCTGGGAACTCTTGGTGAGAGTGTCTTACCTATTAGGCCAAAACATGTCATACGTCACGCGAACTAGAATAACTTTGATCGGTCAAGGTTGTAGTTTCCCACTTGGGAAACGAGAGCCATTCTATTATTCAAATGATTTTCTATGTGCAATCTTTCCATTTTTTACCACATCCAATCTTATCCTTATGATTCTTGATTTCATGATTTTGTGTTGTGTCGCATCATATGCTATGATTTATGACATTTATTTACAATTCTATTTTGATCGAAGTTTAAAATTTCATATACCCCCTTGAATTTCATGATTTCACGATTTTATCCCTGATTCATATTTCACGATTCTTACGCAATCAATTTGCTTCCTTCATGATTTTACATACCTTTAGTTATTTTTTTTCATACATCCCTCTCATGTTTTCAAATACCTATCAATCATTCATTGTCACCACAGTTATGCTATTGGGTTATTATCCTATTTTGACTAAAGTCTCGTGGTTTCATAAAATTTCCTTATGGATGGTCACACCTTTTTGTCTATACACTTCCCTCACCCTCGTCAACATTCTAAAATCGCCCGACTTGTTGTGTCATCTTTATGCTCGCTCAACATTTATTTGATTCCAGACATACCGGCTATACAAAATATACCCATAAATTCGAGTTGCTCATGTAACCCGAACCCAACACCCACTTCTTCCAAGACATAGCCCAACCTGTTACACCAATACCCAATGGACACACCCAATGTGGTGATTCACAATGTGTGTCTAAGGTTGGCCATTGCAAATGATGTTTCGACCAATCTAGTCAATCAGGTTGCGCGTATACGTATCCTTACCTCAAGTGGTACTCCAAGCCTAAACTTATCTTTTAAATCCAGCCACTCGGTTATCAAGCATCCGATGTTTTTTGGTATTTCATTTTTAGTCCTCGTGATTTCATTGTTTGGTGTGCTATGCTTCTTTTTTTTGCAGACAAGTTTTAACTCAATAACGTTTTATGTATGTCATTACAAAAATCTATTTATGGTTCATATCATTTTAATTCATTTACATGTTAGTGAGTTCTTGTTGATGAGTTCATGAGTTTACAAGTTCGCATGATTACGGGATTTCATGCTTACAAGTTAACAAATTTACACGTTAACGAGTTTACGAATTTACATGCACATGAATCTCTATTTTGAAAATCTCAATTTATCCATTTTGAAAATCTTAATTTATCCATTTTGAACATTCTAAGTTCACGTGTTGAGTTTACAAGTGCACTTCCAAGGTATACATGTTTAGAAATTTACTTGTTTAGGAGTTTACGAGTTTACGAGTCCACATGCTTACGGGATTGCATGTGTATTAGTTTATGACTTTATGACTTCACAAGTAAATAACTCTGCATGCTTACAAATTCAAAAGTTTTCATTCATATTCAAGGTTATTTTATTGATCCCTGAACCAACAACCGATGTGCCTCGACGTTATTCGTTAATGGCACCTCTAAGCATTCGTTTCTTATCGAAACCCATCCACATGACTTTCTTATTACGTCAATTAATGTCGAAGTTGTGTGCTTCGTGTAGCTCATTTGTATCCCAGCCCGGACAACCAAGTTCTGGTAGTCTATGGCGATAAACCAGCCAGTGGTCTCAGGCTTATATCTTGTACCAAAGGCCACAAATACTAACGCAAGGAGTACTTGGCCTTCTTTGCCAACATCGTGGAACTTCGTGATTATGAAAGGGGAGTCAAAGACATCCAGTCGTTCAGGATTCTCCTGAGGTGTTTCTCGAAGACGTATCGGTTCTTCCTCCTGTTCGCCAAAACGACTTCTCATCAACACCATATCTGGTGCTACTCCGATGGCAAAGTCACCTTATCGCCTCATACCCTTGGGAATGAAATAATTTTTTCGTGTTAGTTAGGTACTTATCCTAACACTCGAAATTCGTTTGCTCCTGCAAGACTAACCTTCATTTTGACTTTTATCACATTCGTGGTGACGATATTCCTAAACTTGTTATCCTCATATGTTATGATTGATTTTAAGATCACTATAATATCTAACCTTGTTCAAAAACCATGTTTTTGCTTGGCCACGGATTCACTCCTGGCTGATCAAGCACTCCCGTGACACTTGGAAATCCTATTTGCAAACCCTACCTATATAAATTCATTATCGTCGTCACCGCCGATATTTGAATATACTCTAAATCCAAATTCTCTTTCTATTTTGCGTGAAGCTTTCATTCAAACAATAAACTTTGGGGAAAATTTTATTATTTAATTTGTGAACTTGACTTTTGTTAATTTAGAAGTCAATTCATGAATTCAAATTTTGATTTAATTCATGGGCTCAACTTTGTCGATTCAACCTTTGTGCTTAATTCATGGATTCCACTGTTGTTAAGTCAAAGTTCGGTCTATGATTCTGGATTTTTGTATATCTATATTCAAATCATGAATTCAATTACTTTTAATAGTTATCCAATCCATGGATTCGATTTTTGTTCGATTCATGAATTCAAAGTTTATTCAATTCATAGAATTGGCTTTCAATTTGTGACACTTAGTGATCGATTTTGTCCAATCTATTTTCGATTTATACTATCAAAACCTTGCTATTGAGTTCATGTTATTTAGATCACGTTATTCGATTCATGTTTATCATGCTATTCGAATCATGTCACCCGATCAACTCATGATGTTTAATACATGGTATTAGACTCAATCCAGACTACTCGATCCATTTGGCATCGATCGACCTTGAGTTTAATCAATTTATTTACACTTCGATTACACTACATTCAGTTTTAGACTATTCATTTATCATGATTGAATCTATGTGACTTAATATTCTCCATATACAAAACCTTATGTTTTCACTATCTCAATCTTTTATCATTTTATTATTGAACCTTGTGATTTCATTACTCTACGTTTTAGTCATTTGTCATTATGGATTTTCACAAAATCTCATATTTTCAACATATATCCTTTTGCTAACCAAGACTCATATGAACTATGACCATCAATCACGTGTAATACTAGTTACGCATACGATTGAATTTGGGATCATAGATATGGAGTCTTGTGGCATTAGCATGGATTGTTTTGGATTTTGTCTAGACCTCGGACCACGTGGGTGGACTGGATGTGGGTCGCTACCCGTCCATCTCATCTGAACTTGATGCGTTCTCTTGTTAAAAAAATCCACACTGTCATTTTATCATATGAAACATTTATGTTTATTTTCGAGTCAAGCCATCAGCTTTGATTTACAAAAGTATACATGTTACACCCGCCCCTCAGATTCTATTCCCGTTCCCACTCTAAAGTAGGGGAGAGTGTAGTTTTCATTTCGGGGTCAATTTGGTTTGTATGGTTATATGATCTCAATCTTTGTGCAAGTTATGATTGTGATTCCCAGTTTCTCATCACTCATCATATGCGGCGATACCCATCGATCATACTATCAAACCATCTGGTGTCATTCAGACTATATCGCGCTATTGAAATCTTAGATTCATTTACCAAAAACCCATTCGCTTGTTGTGTGGAATGGGTGGTTCTCCATAGACGACTAGCACACTTTCGGAGTATCAAAGATGTGGTGGGTTAGCTGCGGTACATCTTATAAATAAACATTGATGGTCCTCTGAGGGTGGACTATCATTCGGATCGAGACTCGACCCTGGTTGTTCGTGTCAAAAATCTATGTCAGATTCTTTATTACCGTTTGTAAGTGAGCCCTTGCGGTTAGGTGAAAATCTGTACCGACATACATAATGTAGCATCCAAAAATCATTTTCCTATTTTTGATAAAATATCTTATGCCATTTTATACCTATGTTTTAATAACCAGCGATGTATTCTAATTTCCGTAAAATTCCTTTATACTGCTTTTCTCTAATCCAATAAGTCTCTACTAACTGAATTTCTGGACGAAATTCCCTAAAGTAGGAGAGACTGTAACATCCGTGTATTTTTCCATATTTATGAACCGACCCGTTTCTATTATCCATGCTAAAGTCATACCCAAGTCAACCCAAAGCAAAACCATCTGTGATATTATTGGATACCTCTTAAACTATGCATTAATGATGGAACAATAATAGAGTTTATAAAAGTTAAACATTATACTCTGTTATGAAATTGTGACTTATATCATTATCATTCTCGCGGAACATTGATCCGGCCGAAGTTCAAATGGACCTGCATGGTCCGGGCAAAACCGAGGTCAGCCGGATGTCGTTCCGGCTGAAGTCCAAGTGGAATGGTTAAGGTGGACATCGTCCCGTTGAGGTTGAAACATTTATGTTCCATACCTCCGTTAGTTGTAATCTCACTAGAGACCTGATCATTAGCTAGCAAAGCTGTAAGTCCCGAATTCGGTACAAACACGATATCTAATCTCTAGTAAGAGTGTGGAATCCAATTACTAGAGATGATTCAAGATTAGAGATGGAGAAGATGAAATACACACTAAAATAAAGAACGATTAACCTGAAATGTTTGCACACCATCAACTCTGTGATCGTCTGGTACAATACAAGAGAATTTTGATTCTCTTCTCTCTCTCTCTGGTTTACTATTTCTAAGCTTCTCCCAAATGGCCAACCCCTTAAAATGAGGCTTATGTGTGTTTATATACTACTCACATAACCTTACAAGGCTTTCCAAGCCCAAGCCCAATACAACTAATTAATTGTAGTAAACCCACTAAGCCCAGCCTAACCTATTTAATACACAAGCCACTAAATTCGACCCTTACAATCTTCCCATTGGCTTGTGGTATTAAATATGTTCATCTTTTAGAAATTCTTCTTCTTGATATGCTGGTGTAGGCGTTGATGAAGATTCTTTCTTTGACAATCTTCATTGGGCTTCACGCTTCTTGGGAACTTGTCTTCATCAGCATCAGCTTGAACTTCTAAAAACCTGAACAAGTAATGAGAGGAGGATTCTCATAAACTTGCTTCTCTTGAAAAGACTTTGGTTCTTGCTGAATCTTTAATAACTGTCTTCAGCTGCCTTTAAATTTAGAGGATAAAATTTGAAACCTCTATTTTGGCAAACTTGGTTGTTGTTCTTCAGATTACACTATCTTGACTGATCTGCAACATTTGCTTCAACAAGTAACATGATGTCTTTAGCTTGAATAGAACCAACAACTTCCCCTAAGCAGTTTCCTTTCCAGACAGGGAAGTCTTGTCCGGCTGGTTCTTTAACTTGAGCAGTAGCAGTAACCAACTTTTCATCACGTTCAATCATCATCCTGTCTGACATAATTACACACAAAAAAAATACAAACCACCAGACATATGATGACTGCTGGTCTCAAGGTTAGTAGGTGAATAACATCATTTTAACCAAAAACCTTATTATGGTTTTCTATAAAACTTCCCCTTAACCCAAGACCTCTTTTGAAATCATTTAAGATAATACAAATTATCTCTTCTCCCCCTGGGATAATGCATATTATCTCCCCCTGAGATAATGATTCTAATGAGATACTGCTTATCTCCCTATTATCCCTCCTTCTCCCCCCTAAAAATTGAGTACATTTTTGGGGGGAGGGGGGTCCTATTTTCTTGCACAAAACCCACACAAATAGATTGAAACTTCTCAAATTAACCTGGCCAGGTCATCAGAAACAACAAAATTAACCCAAAGACTCACACAAGAACAACTAAATAATAAACAAATATGAATCATGTCAAACATGAGAAGGCTTCTAAGAGATCAAACCGTATGAATCCGACTGAGGAACTCTTTTCAGCTTCTGTTACTCGAACACGTCCAGGTGATTGCCAATATATTGATCCAATTTAAACTCAAAACTATTTCTTTAATCCGGCTGTTTGTTACTTAATTATCTTTTAATGTGCATTAATTATGGACAGAATATGAGCTTCAACAAATCCTAGGTATATAGCACTGCACTCTATCAAGCATATAAATTCCCTACCACATATTGTCACAACTTATACCGGAAGTTTGGAACTGAGCTCGAGACTTGGTTGAGAAAAGAAAATAATAGATCATGAGAGATGGGTATAATATACAAAGACTTATTTGATTTCATCTCAGAGGCATTTTTCAGTCAGGCGTTAACCTTTCTTCAAACACATAAGAATCATCACAAGTCAGGGCTGAAGGGTTTTGGACACTATAGGGTCTCTTTTAGCGTGCACTTTGGCATATTTTGGGTTTTATAATATACAGCGATCTGCAAGCACGTTAGTAATCCTAACCAGGTCATTGCTCACGCAAAGCAGAGGTTAGGTTTACTAACACGTCGGTACAGTCTACACCAGGTCATTGCTTCCGCAAAGCAGAGGTGAGACTGACTAACGGCTTAAGTGTCACCAGGTCTTTGCTCACGCAAAACAGAGGAGACACCGACTTTTTGAGCTCAATTTCACACTCTTGCTGTCAAGCGTGTGTATCGGGAACTTGAACATGCAGTCAAATAGAAATGCAATTAACCTAAGTGTTGTTACCCAACAAACAACCATACGTTATCTTTTAAGTGTGCAACACATACCTTTTCAAATTTTAAGAGTTGAGCCTATCAACACATCACCTTGGATCGAGTCATTCACATCTGCCTTACGCGTGTCAGCCATCTTCAAAACGGAAATTTTTATTTTGCTTTCCGACCTTCTCAAACACAAGCAAACAATTAAAAATTAAAAAGCACAAAAAAAAGAGGGGGCCTCTTTTCAAACTCTTCCCCTTGTTTTTTATTTTTATTGACACTATTATATATTTTTTTTCATCATTTTTAATTTTTTTTTATATTATTTTTTTTATATTATTTTTTTTTAATTTTTTTTTACTGACACACAAATAAGACAAAAACAAATAAATTTACATACAACTGGCCAAGCTAATCTTCAAAGTATTTTAGCTGAAAAATTTTCAAAATTTGGGTTTTGACACACACACAAACTTCACTGAATCAACATCCAAACAACCAACTTAACAGTTACCTTTGCTGATTTCGATCGATTTACCTCTCACAAGGACACATACTCTCCATAGAAATTCTGCATGACATGAGGTAGAGAGATGCATCCTATCATGTGCCTGGAACAATCACTTATCAATAAACAAAAAATGTTAGTGATAGTCCTCCTTGACTGTTCCTGCACAAAGTGAGAGATCAGTTAGCCAATGGTACCCAGGCCATTGTGGTTCTGGGTACTCCCGAGGAGTCAATAAACGACACTTCCTTTAAAAACATTCCTTTTGAGAAATCGGGGACTTGTGTTGTTGCTGACATGGTCTTTGGTTTCCAGGTCTGAGGTGATTTAACAGTAGTTTTAGTCACTTTTGGTGTTGTGACTTTAGGTGTTTCAACCTTCTTCAATTTAGGACCATTTTTCAAAACAGTTTTAGTTACCTTGGGAGGGGTAACTTCAGGTTTTTTAGCCTTTTGTTGTTTTAAAAATTGTTTCTTCACCTTTTTATGAAAATTTTCATAATTTGGAAAAACATGTTTTTGATTTGAAAATTTTCGTTGTTCTTTGACAGTGCCCCAATGTTGATCAGAGGGTTTAACCTTAGGAATAGCAGTCTTCATTGCCTTAGGTGGTTGCACCTTCATTGGCTTAGACTTAACAGGATCCTGAGATGAAACCCTTTGACTCTGTGGATAGTAAGGCTCATAGGGGCGATACAAGCAGTTTCGGGCAACGTGACCAGCATTGCCACAATTAAAAAAAGTCTGCTTCTTTGGGTAGAAGTTAGACATATAACCATTGGTCTTCTTGGGCTATTGAGGAGCAGTATGACAGTTTGTCTGCATCGTAGACCTGTATGCAGATCCAGTGTTAACTTTTGGCTGGTTCCAAGAAGCTTGAGTAGAGTTTGTCTTTGTTGTTCTTGTGCTCCCTGTACCCTTTGATGTTGAAGCACCATTTCTCCAATTGGAACCACACAAAGAGATAGGAGACACAACCACTCCTTTGAGTTTTTCATCTTTGATCACAGCAGCAGATCTTGCATTTGGTGACTTAATCGTGATCTTTGGTCTTTCAACTCTAATTTCACTTGCTGATTCATCGGTGGACGAACTCAAACCTTTGAACTTTGAACTAAAGGAGGGTAGCTCGTATCTATAACCTTGCTCTTCATCGAACATAGATCCAGAAGTCATGAATATCTTCCCCTCAGGCCTTGTTGTCATAATTACCTTCTCTCGCTTCACTTCATCAACCACTTTGAAATATACAGTATCTACTTGTGGATACTGTTTCAGCTTCTTCTCAGCAACAGGCGAGATTGTCTCATTCGAACTGGAACCAACACCCTCAGATTTGGAGTTATGACATATGTTGTACTTTTGGCACTCAGCATCTTCACTGGATACATCCTCTACTGTTCCTTCAACTTTACCACTTGCATCATGCACAGTTTCAGTTGAGTCTTTAACATAAGTCATTGTTGACTCTTTATCAAGTTCTTCTTGTGTCATCGGTGTCACTCCAACCAAGACACTATCAACAGGAGGAGCAGTTTCTTTATATCCAGATGTCGATCGATCAACTTGGTTATCATCAAGTAAAAGCCCAACAATATCTCTGGGAACTAGTGGAGGAATGATACTATTTAGAGCTTCAGATTTCTCTGTCCCATGCCCAGCTTTATCCTTCCCAACCTGACCAGTCACTATTGCACATGATAAGGATTTACCAGCAGTCATCATACGTTGATTTTGGAGCTGATTGGTGTCATATTTGACAAGCAGTTCATCATATTTATGTTGCAATTCATCTAACTGCTGCTTCAACTCCGACACTTCTATCTTGGATCGATCATATAAGATAGACTTTTCAGTGGCTAGGTCGTAATATTTTTGTATGTCTGCTTTCTGAGCCTTTACCTTCTCTTCGCTCTTTTGCCATCTACCCTTGAACGAACTCTTAGCACACTATGCGTCGAATAATTCTCTTTCCAAATTTGTTCGAATTTGTCTAAGGTCAAGAATTAGACGAGCATATGTTGGATTTGAACACGTTGATGTTTCAGCCTCAACACCTTTAAGCTTGTTCTCTTTATCTTCCTTATTTTCTTCATAAGCTTCGTACAAAGCACTCCAGAGAGCTTCAGCAGATTGGCATTTTCGGAATTCTTGAGCAATTTCTGGAGATAAGACCATGTTGATAGTTGCATAGGCCTCTTTATCTTTTTTAATTCTTTCCCTGTCATAATCAGAAAATTCATTCTCATTCTTCAAATTAAAGTTTGCATGATGAGGCGTGAAAGGACCATCTATCACCGATTTCCACAAATCCACATTTTTCAGATAATCTCTAAGACTGCATGTCCATTCTTGAAAGTTATCAAAAGTCATCAAACAAGGAGGACATGTAGGATTAGCACATTCGTCTGATGAAGCTGTATCTGAACTCATTTTTGAAGATTAAGTTCGATATAAGATTCACCAAAATTGCAAAATCCAGAAACCTTAAAACTTTCGGTCCAAAAACGAAGACCTTAACGACAAATTTTGGAGATTAAATAGAATATAATACTTAGAGCTCGTCGAGAGCTTCGATTCGACTGGTAATGGGCCCCGTAACTCCAAATGTAGTTCCAGATATGACTATTTTAGTGAAAACTGGCCAAGTAGAGAAGCAGATTTCGATAGAGAACCGCTTTACGATCGAGAACCTCAATAGAGAACCTCCGATAGAGAACCACTTTACCAATAGAGAACCTCTGATAGAGAACCGCTGTGCCAATCGAAAACCAACACGATAGAGAACCTCCAACCTAAATCGAAAACTAAATAACTTGTTCTCCAATTCACGATCTCAACAAGTAGGCAATCAAATACTTTCCAAAAATCTCCAGAATCGAAATCCCCTATTCCAAAATCGAAGATCACCACTGAATCGAGAACTCCAAACGAGAACCACAAACTCGATCGAGAACCTAGGCAGAAACGAGAACCAGAATCCCAATCGCAAACTGAGGTGATCGAGAACCAAAGATCGAGAACCAACGATCGAGAATCACACTATGAGTCGAGAATTGCAGGATCGTGAAGCTGGGGTCGAGAAGCTTGTAAACGAGAACTGAGATCGAGAAGCTGGGACCGAGAATCTTGTAATCGAGAACTTAGATCGAGAACCAAGTAACTTGTTCACCACGACGAGAATCTTGACAGCTACACAATTGAAATCCTTCCAAAAATAAACCTTCAATCGTAATCCTTGAACAGCAATCGAGAAAAACCAAAACCCTAATCGAGAATCTCAATCGAGAACCAGAAACTCGATCGAGAATCAAAACTAGAACAATCGAGAACTTCAATCTGCAGTCGAGAATCACCTGTAAGTCCACAATAACCACCAAAATCGATTTTCTGAACAAGACTAAACAAGTAGTCACGAAAACTTCTGAAAATTTTTGAAACTGTTGATGGAGAACCAGTTTTCCAGAAACGTAAACTTGTAACAACTTCACAAACTCAAGAAAATCGTTAGTATTTTCCTGAATCGGTATCGTGCGAGCCACGAAACACGCGTTTCTTGGCTCTGATACCAATTGTAAGTCTCGAATTCGGTACAAACACGATATCTAATTTCTAGTAAGAGTGTGGAATCCAATTACTAGAGATGATTCAAGATTAGAGATGGAGAAGATGAAATACACACTAAAATAAAGAACGATTAACCTGAAATGTTTGCACACCATCAACTTTGTGATCGTCTGGTACAATACAAGAGAATTTCGATTCTCTTCTCTCTCTCTCTGGTTTACTATTTCTAAGCTTCTCCCAAATGGCCAACCCCCTCAAATGAGGCTTATGTGAGTTTATATACTACTCACATAACCTTATAAGGCTTTCCAAGCCCAAGCCCAATACAACTAATTAATTGTAGTAAACCCACTAAGCCCAACCTAACCTATTTAATACACAAGCCACTAAAACCGACCCTTACAAAAGCATATCAAATTGAAACTCGTTATTTTATTTCTCTATCTCTTGTATATATGATATCACATAGACCAAACACATGACTAAAATTAGTCATCACACATGACTAAAATTAGTCCTCAAGTACACCACCCACATGACTAAAATTAGTCCTCAAGTAGTCCTCAAATGGACCACCCACATGACTAAAATTAGTCATCAAAGACTAAATCTACTTGTAAAAATACAAAAGCTAATGCATTTGTTTTTCTCACACCTACACCTAAAATCTACTAGGTTCGTTACAGCCACTTCTACAACCCATATCTCCCTCATAAATCGTCCAAATCCTCCCATTCTTGTCCAGAGATCTTCCCCTTTGAGCCCTCTAAAAATACCAATTGAACTCACTCAGTTTCGATAAAAACTCAGCCCTCTAGACAACTTTGAACGATGACTACTCTAGAAGCTCGCTGCTGTGCGACCTTGTTTTCCATAGCACATTCGAGGTATCAAACGAGATCGGTTTGAGCTGATTCTTTTTCTTAAATTTTCCTCTTTCAAACTACTTAATTTTAGACTAAAAATATGTTCCATTTGGTTTCCTAAATCATCCAGAATCATCCTCCAAAGTCGACCCAACTTTCTGTCAGAAAAGCTCAAGAACTCCTCAAGGCTTCAAGTGTCGATCCAAGCTGAACCGTCATCTTCACTACCTTCTCCTTACTTGTTTACTGTGAAAAAAACATCTTATTTATATTCTTAAATACTCGTTCTTGTTTATACTTACGAACACCCATTAAAGAGACTTGTTGGTTAATCACCTTTAAAGGAAAACTACTCAACTTTAAATTCTGGAAAATCACAGATACATTATTAGACATTAAACCGGCCATATCTTGGTCATTTCTAACTCAAATTTAACAAACTCAGACTCCATGACTAATTTCGTCGAGTTAGCTTTCCAACGATATATAGTTTGCTTCCTAATCCAAACCGAGCAGCTCACAACAGTCCCTACAAAAATAGTGCGGGTTTATGTACCTTCTCTTTTGTGAGGCTGTTTCGAGCTTTCTCTTTGCTTTTTCTTAAAACGTCATCCAAACAAAAGTTGTTTATAATATATTAAACTAGCAACTTGTATATTTTGGTAATTTATAGATAACGTTTGGTATTTTAAAAACGCACTTAAAGTCGCAGCTCATATGCTCTCCAAATTATTCAAATAATGCACTAAACCAAAAACCAATATATATCACCAATGGTCAAAGGGTCAACACATTTAACAAGACCCAACTAGTCTAAAGTGGGTAACATAGACATTCGATTCATGTCTCTAGACGTAAAGTGTCTTCATATAATCTAGGACACGGATGGTCGTCTTCTTATCACTTGGACGATTTTCATATTTCACTCACCACCTCAAGTGAGTACTCATACCCTTTTTTATTACTGTGGAATATTATGCGATATCAACTCTTGTTATTATTAGAGGGGTGATTCCTTCAAATGATAATTTGAGTAGTGAGTGTTTATATCCTCTCTCTTTTACTATTTTGGGGTGTAACATGTATCATATGACAAACTATGGTTTTCAATATCCATTTCTCATTATCATACGAATGGTGATTTGCATTATGGTTTAAATAATCAATTTGTGTTATCATTAGAATGGTGATTCATTCGAAATAGTGATTCGTGTTGTGAGCTTACACATTCAAACATAAATTCTTTATTCATTTTACAAACCACGCGATTTCATTATATGTCTATGTGTGATCACATGCTATATATCAAACTATTACATTTTTATTCATCATTCACCATTCATCAGTGTAATCATTAACATACAAGCCTACGGTAACAATGTTAGATCTATTGGCTGAAAACCCACCTGAATTTGACCGGTTTGACATCTTCCAACTATCGGATATTTATGCTAAACTGCAAGGGATAATGAGTTTGTCCAGAGCTGAGCTCCTGCTAAGAATGAGCATAGAACCAAAAGTGCTCGAGCATGGACTGTTCTCTGAAACTCAGGTTGATGAAGACATTGAAGAAAACACAACTAGTCCGATAAAGTTTGTGATTTGGGAAGAAGAAGAAAAACTCTTCTATGTACACAGGGCAGATAGCAGCTTCACAACCCATAAAGAAATTAATGTTCAAGATCAGTGGAATGAACAAGATTGGGAAGCTCTGTAACATGCTAAGGTCACCATGACCAGCATGAGTGATCTCTCAAAAGATGTGAATGCAGGGGATAAGGTCTTTGACAAGTAGGTCAAGGAGAACAATTTTTCTTTTTTTGGGTACAAGTCAATTTTTGAAGATAAACATTGGAATTTGACAGCATCAGCTTAGGGGGTGATTGTAAGGAATATTGCGCTTGGAAGATTTCCGGCTGAATGCCAATTTTACTATGTTCCGGCTGAAGTTGAAGTTGAAGCGGAATTCTCACTTCAAGCGGAACTGGCTGTTCAAGCGGAAAGAAGCAGTTTTTTCTACTAGCGAATATTCCGGGTGAACTCTATTATCCACCAGATAATGAGTTCAACCAGACTTTTCCTGAGATGTCTTTTCAGCAAGTCCAATCCTGCAAAAGCTTCTCGTATGCTTCTATATCTGATTCTAGCCGCTCTCCTAAAGTAGTATGCTGCTGTAAACACGCAAGATATTCCAAGTGCCGATGTTTATTCTTTTGGTAGTTTGTATTTGACTTTTCAGTTTACGGTCTAGATTAGATCGCATGAGATCAATGGATGTCATTGATCTCATTAGCACTATATATAGCATTTGTTAGCTCATAGTTTCACATACACATACATGTACGAGTACACAGTTCTTGAACAACTTGTAATAGTGTAGCTTTGAGTTAATGCAAATAGTGTCAAGTATTTGATACTTTGTTGTTACTATAATTCTGCAAATCAAGCTTTTACATTATACACAAGAACTCAATATTGCTTAAGTAAAGTGATATATAACTTTAATTCCGCAGGGTTATATTTGCAAGTAAAGGGCTTTGTTTAAGTTTAACTCTAACTTATAACACTACTACAAAAACTGCTTTCCTTGACACGCGAACGATGACACTCGAAAATTCTTGACGTGCAATTACCAAAGTGTCAAAATAAAGTGTCAATTATAGGTAATTCCTAAGAATTCATGACGCGCATTTTTGCGTGTCAAGAATATCTGTCATATTTAGAGAAAAAAAAACACGGAGGACACTTAAAATACGCGCGTCAAGAATTATCCGTCGTTTTATAAAAAAAATTCCCCCCAAAAAAATTGCCCTAAATTTCACTCCCGCTCACACAAATTTTTTTTTTAACTTTTTCCCCAAATTTTCCCTAAATACACACTCGTACATTTTTTGCTGTCCAGAATCAAATCGACTCCCTACTTAGGTGAATCACTCCCGCTCCGGCGAGACCTAGCTTCGGCGACCTTGCCGTCCAGAATCACTCCCGCTCCGGCGAGACCTACATGATCCATTCCATGTTATCAAAATCTTTGCATCTATTCAAAACCCTAATTCCCAAATCCATGAAACCGCTATATAAATCGAAGCTGCAATCCCTAGCCTATCAACTCACTCAGAGAATCATCATCATCATCATTATCATCATCTACACGTAATTAGTAAGCTATTCATCCGAATCTACTGTTAGATCTGAAATTCTCTTCGTTTTTCTGTTTCTGTTCCGATTATCATATATGAATAGATGTTTCATCGCCTTTGTGTTTGAAATCGCTTCTAAATTTCAAAAATCAAAGCGATTTTTCACGAACTTACGTTCATTCGAGGCGTAAATTCATTGCGGGAGCGTTGAGTTGCTTCGCCTCAGTTAATCACCAGGTTCAGCTAATAAAACCCCGCTAGATTCATCAATTAACATTTAATCACGTCGTTTTTTGTTAATTTCGTATCGTATTTCGGTAATTAAGGATCCAGTGATGGCATGATATCTTTGAGACCTGATTACATACAATTTGATGATAGCTATAAGCATTTCACGCTGAGGATCATAAATTTACAAAATCTGTTACGAATTTTTTAGAAATTTGATTTTCAGATGATGAAGTTTGCATTGGGCTCTGAGAGCAATCGATTGATTGCTTGATTTGATGCATATTGCAGCCTAGAAAGCTAGTCTGGTTATAAAACTTAAATCGCCAATTTTCAGTTATTTTGTTCAAATTCTGTAACAGATTTTTGTATGATTTGTATTTTGCGATGATGATTGAACTTGCATCCTAGCTCACTATGAGGCCTTAATATGTTTGAGGTTATTGATTACTACTAGTTCATATTTTATCTGAGCCCTTCAAAATCTAATTTTTTGTTTTTGTATTTTATTTTTCATCTCATTCAAAATCAAATTTCTGACATTTTTATGATTTTTTTGTTAATTTTGTGGCAATGATGATGAAACTATCTAATCCCAGCTCTATGAGATCTTAATTTGTTTAAGGTCTAGGAATTACAATGTTTACTGTTTTATCTGAGCTTTCTAAATTATGTTTACAATTTTTGGTTCTTTAGTTTTATAGATTAGAGTTCAATGGATATGTTCCCAATGATTAAAAACTTAACCATGCTAATTCTGACATTGATGAATCATTTCTCAGTCTGTAATGAGGGAATTATACTTCCGTTTATTTAAATTAAAAAACTTGTTATTTGTGATTATATTGTTGTTGTAAAATGGAAGGTTTAAATAAAAACTTTCATGCTTTGTAAATGAAACTTTCATGTTGTTGTAAAAACAGTTGAATTTGTGTTTCTTTACGTTTTGTTTAGCAATGTAACTGTTCTGTGTACTCTTGGTCATTTTTGCCACAGCGTGTAGATTATAAAATTTATTTTATATACTTTTCAAAACCAGTTTACTGTGTTGCAATGCGTTGGGGTTGTGTCTAAAGTATTAGTATTCTTCAAGTGGGCATTATGCAAAAGTCTAAAGATTTACATGTTGTTTGACATATAAATTTGGTCAAAATGCAGGACTTGAATAATGTGATACAGGATTCTCCAAGTGCAAAGAAGATGGTGAGCTAATTGTATTTTTTTCATGTATTGTTTTGATTGTATGCTATGATATTAAATCTGTTTTAGAACTTTTTAACCCAAAGTTGTGTAAACTCATTCTAAATTAACTTGTTGGAAATATTTGTTCCCAACAGCGAGAAGGCGGATCTCTCCCATCGGAGGACATGAATGTGGCCCAACATAGCGGTTGCAGCTGCTACTGCTGTTTCCCTTGTGGTGGTGACAGAATTTGAACCACTGTGGTTTGAGTTTTCGGCAGCTATGGCTGCTAAAGCAGCAGCAACACCAACTACTGAGATATATGTCGGGCAGATGATTCTAACCATTCATATGCTATAGCATTGGTTAAAGGCTTACGCTTTGTCCTGCAGCAGATAGAGGTCTGTGTTTGTTTTGTGTTTGATTCACAATCATTTAATATAAATCGTAATAATAATTATTTCTTTTTATTGAACATTAATACCAAGTCATTCTTATTTGTTTTAGGTAAGTTACAAGTAAGATTTGTGTAAAATTGTTTAGGTGTTTACAAGTTTGTGGAGCTGTGTTTTGAAGGGCAGGTAATATTATTTTGTTTGATGGTTTGTGCATGTGTATTATATCCAATTGTATGTGTTCTTTGTATTTGCAGGTCCATGTTGCTGCTAAGACTCCAAAGAGGCATGAACATGAAGAACTAGGTACATTCCTGTGACCTTAAACAGATAATAGTTTTAGTAACAAAATATACAGTAACAAATTTTGATACAGATGCTACATAAACAAAGAAAAGCAAAGAAAAAGAAGAGTAAACTCAAATGGGTCAACTCAATGGTGAGTAATTCTGTTTGCTGCTGTTTTATGTTGTTATTTTCGGGCTATGATTGTGGCTTTGAATCTGATCTCTTATGAACTGCGGTTGGTTTATATGGAATTAAAATGCATAGGAAACAAATAAAATAGATGGGTGTTCAATGTGCTTTTCTGCAGTTTTAGAAAAGATTTTAGTACTGGAATGCCAACTATGGTTTCTAGAGAAGACAAACTAAATCAATCTTCTATAATTTTCTTTGAAGTCAGTTGAATTCTTTAAAATTTTAATGAATTGATGAATATGGTTCATAGTTTCATAAGATAATTTTCCATTCCACATTTAAATCTCAAATCTGCTTAGAATCTGAATCACATAGAACCATAAACTGGCTTGACATTCTGTGACATGGGAAACTTTTTTGGTCTCATTGATTTGTAAACACTTATATTTTGTTAACTTTGATAGATTTAACTAAATCCTAAATTTCTTACACACTTAATAGCCTGCTGCTTTGTTGATTGGGTTTTTTAAGAGTTTTATTGATTTAGCGTTTATTGATCATTGATCTCATCTTTTCTCTAGGTCTCTCTTCTTTCCTTGACTATTTTTCTAGGAATGTTTAACAAAATACTGTTCTTAATTCTCTTAATTGATTATACACGTTTCAATTTATTAATCAGGTTCAGGACAGCATCTGTAAGTTTGCAAAGAAAGGTCTTACGCCATCCCAGATTGGTGTCATACTTCGTGATTCTCACGGTATTGCCCAGGTGAACAGTGTAACCGGGAGCAAGATTCTTCGAATTCTCAAGGCACATGGTATGCATTATTTCATTCTATTCTATCTTTTCATGCAAAATAATACATTTAGTAAAGTAGGGACTAAATAATAAGATTTTGATAATCATGTCAGTTTTAAGATGAAATTTTATGAATTTGAACTATATTTTTGCAGATGTGCAACTAATGACAGCAGTAGCAACAACAACTAGTAAAGTATTGATAGTATAGTGTTTAGGAAGAAAGAGGTCAAAGAAAAGTTGCAAATCTTGAATGAAAGACAAGCATAAATTGGTACAAGTGTTGAAACAGGTAACTACTTTCCTACAATCTGATATGAGAAGGTTTCTAACACCCCCATATTCATAAGTTTTACATGGTCTTTAGATGTCTATTTCCAACCTTATATACATATTTGTTTTTTTGCAGGTTCATATAGTTCAAAGAGGTGCTGCAGTCACCAGATGCTCAAACAGGGGCTGGAATAGTGGGTTTAACAGAAGACGTGTGCTCCTATTAAGTTATCCAGGTAAATAACTTTCGAAACTCATAGGGTAGGGCTTTGTGGGATTTTGAATCACCCCAATCCGAGTTCGTGTGACTAAGATATGACAAAAACAAGCTTAACGGGTCAAAACACACCTGTCAGGTTACAGCTGCTATTTCTGGCAACTTTAGCAGCTTTTTTTGACTTATTTACCTAGATTATATTGTAAAGGACATAGAGACGAGTTCGTGGCCTTTTGAATCATTCCAATCCGAGTTCGTATGACCAAGATATGACAGAAACAAGCTTAACGGGTCAAAACGCACCCATCAGGTTACAGCTGTGATTTATGGCAATTGTAGCAGCTGATTTTGACCAATTTAGCTGGATGATATGGTAAAGGACTTGGAGACGAGTCTGGGGCCTTTTGAATCACCTCAATTGGAGTCTGTATGAGAAAGATAGGAGAAAAACCGTTTCCTTGTAAATGATATTGTGTTGGCTAGATTTATTATTATAGATTTATTGTTAAATCTATTTGTAAACTCATGATTACTTTGTATTGTTGTTAAATGTATTTTTATTTTGTAATATCAGATTAATTATCATTATTTGTAGAAATTAGTAAATCCACAATTATTTTTTTTTTAATTTTGTCATAAAATGCATGACACGCAGTTTTGCGTGTCATAAAAAGACGACACTAAAAATATATAATTAATTAAAAATTATTAAACACAGACGACACCCTTTCTTGACGCGCAAAATGGGTGTCAAGAATTGAGTGTCATGGATAGCGCGTCATCGTTCGCGCGTCAAGAAGCTTCTTGACCCCCGCATCCTTGACGCGCATTTGCGTGTCAAGAAGGCCCTTTCTTGACGCGCAATGCACGTCAAGAAAGCCAGTTTTTGTAGTAGTGTAACGATCCTACAGCTATACTTGATTAATGTCACATCTAGGATGCTTTGGACCTAGATTTATTAAATCAACTTCATTCCTATTTGTTATGTTTTGTGTATTTGAACCTATTGTTTGACTTGGAATTTGGTAATGATTAAGTATTGAAACTTTAATTAGTGTCATGAGCATTTGGAAAATCATCATGCCCCAACGTAAATTCCGCCGTTGGTTGGGGTGTGACAAAAATACCTTAGCAATCTCGTTGATTCAACTCTCCTCAAACTTCTCCCAAAACACATCAACACCAACCAACAAAACATTGCATAACGAAAATGGTCGACCACCTTAACCCCAGAAACCACATGCTGCTCCTGGACACGACGAAAGTAAACATGTAGAACCCACTTTCGAGCCCAGGAATATGACTTTACACGCGATGGGTGCATGAACTCATAAGCAAGGTTCCGACGGAAGAGCCGCCATGTAGGGCCATAGGATGCTGACGGGATGTTGCGCATTGGGAAGGATTTAGGGCGGTCAGAGAAGACCACCCCATGTTGAATGAGGAGTTTGTGGGCTTGAGAATGATCTGCGACCAATATGGCTGGCCCGGAAAACGTAGAAAGGGTGAAGAATGGGCCATATCTTGCTTTTAGATTTTTGAGAACCGGTTTGAACTGTAAGAGGGTATTGGTTAGTAGTAGGAAGTTGGAGGTAAGGAATGAAGGTCCAGGTGGTAGTTTCTTGTCGGACCTCCGGCGGCGGAAGAGTAGGTATCTGGTGAAGACGGCGATGAGGAGGGAAACGACGATGGCAAATCTAGACTCTATTGTGGACAAATGAATAAGGGTAAGAGATTATATTTATAAAAGGGACTATGAAATAAAAAATGAAAAACAACACAAAGAAATAAAGTGGGAAGACTTTGAAGTAATATTTATAAAATTGGATGATTGGCCGGTTTGCCGTTTGGGTATCAATTTCGTCATGACAATTTCACATGCTCACCAAAAGTAAGCAACGAGGGATGGTTGGAGAGCATCTTCACCAACATTTTTTCATTTCAATAAAACTTAGCTAAATGATAAGTCCCTTTAAAAACAAATAAGATATAGGAGTATAATTTTCTTTTTCTGAAGTTAACTTAAAGTTAAAGCAACTTTCCCTCTGAAAGACTTACATTTCACTTGGAGTAAACAATATGAGAGAAATATATGTATAACGAGGAATCGACCGCGCGTTGCAGCGGATGTGTATTCAAAAAGGCTGGAGATGTAGACTATTCGACACCCATGTATTACATAGCAAAATTTGGAGGTTGTATATGCACATATAACGTTTGAAACATCCGACTGCAGTTTTTTACAAAACATTTAACAACCGATTCTAGTAGTCTTCCCTAAACATGTGGTGGTGCATCATATGAAGAAGTTCCTGAAAAAAAATTAGAAACAGTAGTATCAGTATTAAGGTGTTGTAATATCTTAAAACAGTTGTTATGGTTAGGTAAGATTTAACCCGGTTTCTGTAGGAATAGATCTTTTGACACCGGTTGTTGCTGTCTGACGGTGTGATTGTTTTGTTGGTGTCAGGGTTTGTGTTGGTAGAGGCGTCAGTGCCTCTGGGTCCTCTTCCTTTCATTGTAGTTCTTTGATTGGAATTACATGTTTTTTAATTGTAATTTAACCAAAAAAAAATTTGTTATATTTAGTTTTTTAACATAAGAGGTTGTTTGTAAGGCGTTCATTTAAAAGTGTAGTAAACATTTATGTCATAATTAATAAAGGTTGCACTTTCAAATAATATATTATGCACAAGAGATTGAGATGTTTAAAAAGGTGAGTACCTATATTAGTAAATGTATTGGCTCCAAGAGAAGTAAAAAAAATTAAAACGAAGCCACCATCCGAGTTGAAGATTACTCACAAATTAAAAAAATTTTTTGCTGTAAAGCTGTATTGAGGCAGCATCATTTTGACATCTACCAACCTAAAGATGAGATTCAGAAACTGACTAAGCTCTAATGCGTGGCGTTATATATATTATTGAACTAACAAAACCCATCCTAAATTGATGACCAAATATGTAGGCTGAACAGAAGTGGGTTAATCCAAACCTAACATCTGTGGCTCTAGTATAAAAACATGTAACCAAAAAAACTCGATGCAAACCCAATCTGTTTCCTTACAAATAAAACCACGAACTAATTTATACGTCCGACACATCACATCTTAAAAGCTACATGAGATTAAACTTACACAAACCATACCATCAATTGTAATGGTCACACCTAATTTGGAACGCTAATTCCACAGCAAACATCGTAACTGTGAATTCTAGATGACAGAATAATAACTACGGGTTCATCCCTAACCATGTTTGTGATTCAATTACCTATTCTATGTACATAAGAGATTGTAATTACCAACTTTGCCACTGCTGTGTACATATAAACACTGTGTCTAATTAATAACCTGACAATAAATCAATAAATAAAACATAATGAGATTTAACTTACACAAACCATACCATGAAAAGTAATGGCCACACCTAATTTGGAAAGCTAATTCCATAGTAGACATCATAACTGTGAATTATAGATTAAAGAATAATAACTACTGGTTCATCCATAACCATGTTTGTGATTCAACAAATAAGTTAAGTAATTCATGGCTTCTGTTTCACGTAAGGAATAGGTGCTAATACAGACTACCTGACAATGTTTTAAAAACCGGTTTTTTAGTTGATCCGGAAAACCTTCCGGGACTGGTTCGACCGGTCGGACCGGTTAGACCGGCTGGTTGAACCGGTTAGGGGATTTATATATATTTTTTATAAAAATGCTAATAAACTTGTACACCCCAACAAAGTAGTTAAAATACAACTATAATCCACTCAAAAATAATATCAAATATGTATTTCATAAGAAAATATAAGTTTTAAACTTTAAAAAATAATAAAAAATAAAAAAAAAGTTAAAAAAAATTAAAAAAATAAAAAATCAGAAAACCGGTTGAACCGGAAAAAACCGAAAAATCGGCCGGTTCGAAGCGGGTCGGTTCAACCCAAAAAACCGGACATTAAAGAACCGGAAAGGTGGCCGGTCCCCGGTCAAACCGGTTGAACCGGCCGGTTCGACCCGGGTTTTAAAACATTGCTACCTGATGTTCAAGAATTTATTAAGGACATGGGTTTATATGTATATCTCAACTTCAGTTATATAATTGTATAAGAGAAAACCTTGTCATGTAATGTTTCAGTTTAATATGAAATAAAAGTAATACTTATTTGTACGACTATAGTATACATCATAAATTTTATATGGTTAATTACTCGGATATTTCTCTATTATCTCACATATTTATCCTCAGGTTTGTCTTATACGTTTGTTACCGATTCAAATTATGTATACAGCCAACGTTTACCATTGTTAGTAAATCCTTATGTTATGTGGCTGCGCTTTTATTTGTAGATGCTTTTGACCTATAATAATCACATACAAATGAATTTTCAATATATTTTTAAGGGAAGATAAAGCTATTAGTTAATAATATAAAATGGTATTATAAAAAGTTAAGAGCCTTTATTGTTGAGGACTTAATAATGTTATTATCAGTGTATTGCTTCGAAACAAACATATTTCATCCAACCATCACATCTAACCAGGAGGAGTTTCGCACCTAGCAATTGACAGGTATAATTTTAAATTATCATAAAATGAAATTCAGAAAGAAATTGAAGGTTCTTATTTGTATCTTAGAGATGAGAATTAACTTAAATAGCTTTCTTCAAACATTATTCATCTACCATCATGCATCTTCATTCTTAAACCAAAATTAAGATTTTTCAGACCTTAAATCTGCAAAGGAAGTTCAGAGTAACGACACTCATTTCATCTTGATCACCTAAACAATATTGGACAGAGCTAATGCTAAAGGCTAATCCTATATAAAACCTCATACTTTAGATCATCCAAAACTTGAGTCTCTTATAAGTGAACATCTAACAAAAGACCTCATTGTTGTTTTAGGAGGCTGAAGTAAGAATAAAGTGATAACAAAATTTTTAGTTAAATACATTTTCTTATGAATCACGATAGGTTTAAGGAAGAAAAATTGAAACAGTATTTTACTTTGTTCATGTCTTGCCTGCCCATGGATTCACCAGCAGTTTGAAAGGTCAACCTATTCGGGAATCTCCGGATCTATGCTTATATTCAACTCCTTATATCATAATTAATACAGGTGAAACTTTAAATAATATATTATGTACAACAGATTAAGATGCCTAAAAAAGATTAGTCCCTAAAATGTTTAAAACATCAAAACCAAGTCACCTACTGAGTTAAAAATGACCCACAAATGCAACAAATGTAGTTGTAGACTCACATTCACCCAATACAAAGTGAACGTACACCGGTCTACAGATGAAGTTCAGAAATTAGAAGACCTTATGTGTATGTTTAAGATCAGAATTAAACTTTGACATCTCTTTTTATATATTACTCAACTATCAATACGCTGCCAAAATTAAACACCAAGTGTAACACCCTCTTTTTTTTTAACATCCTAACCATATATATATTTATCACCTAAACAAAAGCGGGCTGCTCTGGTACAAAAAGGTCACCTGATCCCAAAACTGACATTTGAGGCTTTTGTAGAAGAACATCTAACAAAAGGTGTCAATACAGATCGAGCATTCTTCCTTACAAATAAGACCCAAATAAATTTAGCAGCAACCAATTTAAGAGAGACTCCTATTTGTATGTTTTAGGTGTTCATCTACCATGGTACATCTTAAATCCTATATCATATTAAACCTACAGAGAAACGTATCATTAAAGCCATTGGTCACACCTAGCATAAAAAAGTAACCCACAGAAAATCTCGAAGTCTAAATCACTAAAATTTGAGAAGGTTATTAATTAAGTAATGTAATTCCAAACCCGACATCCGAAGGTCTTGTAAAAGAACGTCTAACAAAAACCCCTGATATAAATCAAGCATATTCCCTTAAAAATAACATATGTTTAAGGTGTTCATCTACTGTAAGACTGATGGATATCGAGCTTCAAAATTCACACACCAAACTCACAATACTAAAGATCAGATGCTATCTTGATGAAGTTTAGTATAAGAAATAAATGTAGAAGAAGGTATATGAAATGTGGAGTGATATGATGAAAACTACATTTTATTCAATCAATCAAAGTAGCTATAAATAACCATACAATAGACAGACGTGGATTACCAATAACCAATGAAAACCTATGACTTCCTAAAGACTTTTATGCCAAAGACCTATTCTATTTCCCAACGTGTATGTTACCCAACGTACACTTCTCAAGAACCGGTCAAATCTCTACCCACTTTTATTATTCAACAAAGCAACAAAATTAAATAAAACTCACTTCTAAATTTACTTGACCCATTAAACGATTGACCCATAAACTAACCCAATTAACCCAACAAAGACATCTTAAATCCTAGATCAACTTATAATTGTTCGGTTAGATTAAGAATCGCATCCTCTTTTTGTTTTTTTACCATGGGAAAGTGAATCATTAAAGCTATTGGTAACACCTAATATCCAATGCTAATCCCATAAGAGACCTCACACTTTAAATCACCCAAAAGAGACATAACTGTTAAGTACAAAAAATTAACAAATAATGAAATCTGCTAAGGAAAAATTAGCAAGGTTTACAGACCACTTACTATCTAAAACAGTATTAGGTATGGGTAGCATCCAGTTGAATCATAAGAGGTTACTTAAATTCTGCCTCTATCTTCTGGTTAATACCTTTCAACTAATACATTTATCTTATTTCAATTAAAATGAATGGCTCAATTTCGGTGTGGATAGTCGGTTCATCTTTAACCATGCCTCTCATTTTGTTACCTATCCTGGCCACCTAAGAGATTACGATTACAAAGTCTCCCAAAACTGTTACAATTTTTTCAGTCAATTAATTTATCGATTTCGATTATTAGTATACTATAATTTAATTTATGTTGTACACGTTTTGATCTTAGGCTGTCAGACATACCTACTATTGAAATTATTGATTTAAATATTGGAGTCATTCTCCATCACTTCCCAAAATACACCATTGACCATGAAATCATGTCCAACGGCTATCATTTCCGTGTCTTGCAAATTGCCAGCCATTCCTTTTCAATGCTATTTATTGTATTTTCCATATTTGGTGGTTGGAAGAGTCTATATATGTCTGTACGTAGGCTTGGTTTAATATACAAGAAATACAAATCTATTATTTTGGTTCTCTTCCATGACTTTGATTATCATAGATAACATGGTACCAGAGCATGGTTTATGATCCATAAATCACTTTGTGCTCATCTTTTACTAGAATCAGAAGCATGTCTGAAGAAGATAACAATAACCTAGCCCTCCAAATTGTCAATCTCCTCAAAAAATGGAATCCAAAATCAAACCCAGAACCGAAAACCAAATCCCTCTGATAGCCTAAAAATCAGCCTCAAACTCACAAGCAAAAACTACCCTCTATGGGCTCGAATGATACGAGTCGCCATAGGGGCAAAATCGAAAGCCCTTTTAAACCATCTCACCGAAGACCCACCAAATACCAGTGATGAACAATGGGAACAAGACGATTTAATCGTCTTTTCTTGGTTGATCCAAAATATCGAACCGGCCCTTGCTAGCAACTTAACTGAGTTCCAGTCAGCGAAAACACTATAGGATGCTCTGTCGGTTACGTATAGCAGCGGCAAAGACAAACTTCAAACGTTCGATCTCCAAGTCAAGGCAAATGAGTTCAAGCAAAATGGCGTACCGTTAGAAGAATTCTGGATCGTGATGCAGGGTATCTGGGTGAGATTGAACGTAGGGATCCAAACTCGATGAAGTGCTCTACCGACATCGTCACTTACAACCGAATCAGGTCAGAAAACAAATTATTTCAATTTTTGAATGCCATTTATCGAAAATATGATTCCTTAAACGGGAAATCCTCCAATGGGACCCCTTACCATCTGCTGATGCCGCCTATGCGGCTGTCCAAAAAGAAACCGCACATCAAAGTATTCTGGGGAATACTCAACAGGGGTTAGCGTCGGGTCTGAACTCCACCGGTGATTCTGATGGGTTAGGACTCGTCTCCAAAGGCCGTCGGTCAGACATAAAGTTCAATTCGTCGTCATCCCGTATTGATAAGAGCAAGCTAAAATGTGATCACTGTGGCATGACCAAGCATACGAAAGAACAATGTTTCAAAATCGTAGGGTACCCGGAATGGTGGGCCGACGGACACAAGAAAGGAAGAGATTGCAAGGCTGTCGTCGCAATGGGCGGGAGCATCAGCGATCGCAGCGGCGACCACCAAAAAACCGTCGGAAATCAAGGGTGTAGCGAAACCAGTGAGCATCGAGGAAGTAACGGGTTTGCGGCGTTTAACAAGGAAGAAGGAGGAGGCATCGCAGGTAAAGGGTTTGAAAAATACACTTCAAACCCTACTCTCTCTCAACACTTTCATTTAAAACCATCTAGTCCCAATATGATAAATATAAACCCTCGAATTTTTAACCCCAAAACTCTTGATTTATTAAATAAAGATTTAGAAATTACAGAAAAAATCCCTAACCGTTCGAACTTGAAAGTGGAGTCAAAAAATATTTCTAAAGTAGGGGAAGGTAACATGGCAACAAAACAAAAAAAAGATAACGAATTATGGATATTTGATTGCGGTGCTACCGATACCAATGTTTTAAAACCCGGGTCGAACCGGCCGGTTCAACCGGTTTGACCGGGGACCGGCCACCTTTCCGGTTCTTTAATGTCCGATTTTTTGGGTTGAACCGACCCGCTTCGAACCGGCCGGTTTTCCGGTTTTTTCCGGTTCAACCGGTTTTCTGATTTTTTATTTTTTTAATTTTTTTTAACTTTTTTTTTATTTTTTATTATTTTTTAAAGTTTAAAACTTATATTTTCTTATGAAATACATATTTGATATTATTTTTGAGTGGATTATAGTTGTATTTTAACTACTTTTGTTGGGGTGTACAAGTTTATTAGCATTTTTATAAAAAATATATATAAATCCCCTAACCGGTTCAACCAGCCGGTCTAACCGGTCCGACCGGTCGAACCAGTCCCGGAAGGTTTTCCGGATCAACTAAAAAACCGGTTTTTAAAACATTGACCGATACTATGACCTTTGAAATATTTGATATGTGCTCGATGTCAAAACCACAAAAAACAAGAATTCATACCGCTAATGGCGAAGTGCTCCAAGTAGACGGAGGAGGAACTATTCAAATCTCACCAAACATGAAATTGAAGAATTGTCTCTATGTTCCGTTCTTATCTCATAAACTGCTATCAATAAGCCATATTACAAAGAAACTAAATTGTGTAGTTCTAATGCATCCAACCTTTTGTATTTTACAGGACATCAGGACGGGGAAGATCATTGGGTGTGGTACTGAGCGGCAAGGACTATATTATTTGGATGAAGTGACTCAACAAGGTTCTGTAATGCTTACCCATGGATCTACAGATAGGGAGGCCTGGTTATGGCATCGTAGATTAGGACACCCATCCAGTGGTTACTTGCATCATTTATGACCTGAATTATTTTCAACAAATAAAGTCTTGAATTGTGAGACATGTTTTTTTGGCCAAAAGTCATAGACACACTTACAAATCAAGTGATACTAAGGTCGATTTTCCGTTTCTACTTATTCATTCAGATGTGTGGGGGCCATCAAAAGTAGAGGGGGGGGGGGGCAAAATTTCCGTTATTTCGTAACATTTAGTGATGATTGCACCCGCATGACTTGGATTTATCTCTTGAAGAATAAATCCGAAGTTTTTTCAAAATTTACAAGTTTTTGTGCAATGGTTAAAACCCAATTCAAGAGTGATATACAAATTCTTAGGTCCGATAATGGGGGGGGGGGGGGATTTGTTAATACTTCGATGAAACAATTTTATCAAGAAAAGGGAATAATTCATCAAACCTCATGCGCTCACACCCCCAAACAAAACGGGGTATCTGAAAGAAAAAACCGCATCCTTTTAGAAATAACTCGTGCACTCATGATTGAATCCCATGTCCCAAAATCCTTTTGGCCCGAAGCTCTTGTCACCGCCACCTATTGTTGGTACTAGGATTCAGGAGATTATGAGCAGCTCACATCAGCTCGCAAGCACATCACTGTAAGGATCCTGAATTATATTTCACGACTAACTATTGCTTTCCTTTTTTGTTCGTTATTCGCAGGATGACTCAAGCATGGATCACGTGTCCTAAAGACTCGGTCAACTAACAGAAACGTGGACTAAGTGGACTTCGAACGGCTAATTGGAGAACGTGGAGTTAGTTGCTAGTTTTTAGGGGATGTTGTTATGATGTAATTTGTATTTAAACGGAGCTCTAGGCTTACACACACACACAACCTTTTACGATCACAACTCTCTGCTACACTTAGATTTCGAGATCATTTACTTTGTACCAAAAACGTTCGTTATATAAAAGTTTTAGGAGGCAGGTACTTTGAACCGGCCCCCGAGGTTTTTTGCTAGGCTCCTTGAGGATACTCAAGGATTCCTGGATTTTCCCTCGTTACATCCTCGTGTCAACCTTTACATTTGCATTTTCTTCTTCATTTTACATCAAACACGCTACCTCACTTACAAAGTTTGATCAACTAATTGCTTAGGCAGTTTTTGACCAAAACAATTTGGCGCCTACCGTGGGGCAAACGGTGTTTGAATTCAGTTAAGAGCCTTGATCTTCTTCCCATAATCGATTCTTGAAAATGTCGAGCCAACAAAAAATTACTTCGAAATCTGTTTCATCCACTAAACCGGCTGTCGACACTGGTCTCCCCCCAATGATGAAGAAAGTGACCGTCACCGACGCTAAAAGAGTGGAATATCCTACTTTTCAGGGATCTCAAGGTACGTCCACTGACTCTGCTATTTCTAATAACGATCTCTATGTTTTGATCAGGCAAATGAAGTCTCATGTGGATGAGCAAGCCAAAACCAACGAGAAAATGATGAAGGAGATCATGGAATTGAAGAAATCGAAGAAACCAGTAGAGGAAATTAGCCCTTTGATGCCAAAATCATTCGGGTTCGACTCTCCGGAAATATCGGAGTAGCCAAAACAGAAAGCGAATCTCTCTACTGCTCTAAAGTCAGGTATTGCAACAGCTACTACTGCAGGATTCTCAGGCTCTCAGCATCAGAAGACTTCCAGGGTGATAGATCTGGAATACTCTGGGTTCTACTCCGAGCAGCCCCCAGAATCTTACTACAGTAGATATGGAAGTCAGCAGCTGCCGAGATGCTCGAGTCAGCAACCAGCCGGGTTTTTAAGCCATCAAATGCCGACGGTATCAGTGCAACAACCTGTATCTCAACCACAGCGGTTTGCTGCGACGAACCTTCATGAGCCTTGGAACCAGCAGTCAGCAGCACCTACTCCTCAAATGCTTCAGGGATCTTCATCTCAACCATTCCAACAATATCGGAGCCGCTTCCGAGCTGCTCAGGATCCTCAAGGATCCTTATTTTCTTATCCTACTGTCTCTGCAGGCACAATCCCAGGTTCATCTCAAGAGATGCATGAGGGAGACTTCATCCCCATGCAAGTGGGAACTACAACTGAGCCAACCGTCCTTAGAGATGCTGAATATGGACCCCAGATCCATCTCCAAACTTCCAGGGCTGGTAACAACTTTGATAATTTTTATGCTAACCCTAACCAAGGAATTGTGCAGGATGCAGGTATTAACCCGACTATCGCCAGGGAACTTCAGAGGTTAAAGGACATGATCTCAAGTGTTCCCGGTGTTATACGTCTAATTCCTGACGTGCCAGCAGGCAGCCACAGGGTTTCTAGATTTGCATGGCCCATTTGTGACGTGGAGATACCAAAAAGATTTCAAACCCCCAACATGAAACTCTATGATGGGACCACAGATCCTGAGGAACACGTAGCACAATACAGGGAACGAATGGAAATCAACCCCATTCCTGTAAACATCAAAGAAGCTTGCCTATGCAAGGGATTTGGCTCAACATTGACAGGACCAGCCTTGAAATGGCTGCTCAGTATTCCTCCTAATACCATTACTTCTTTTCCCCATTTAGTTAACTTGTTTAATAACCAGTTTTCTTGCAGCAGGAGCTTTGAGAAGCTCACTGGTGATTTGTACAGGATAGTTCAGAAGCCCAATGAATCCCTGAGGGATTATGTGGCCAGATTTGGTCGAGAAGCTCTGGATATTCCCAACCTAGATATGGTTGCTGCTGTAGAGGCTTTCAAAATGGGGATTAGAGGAGATTCCCGCTTTTATGATGATTTGGTTATGACTCCTTGCAGGAACCTTGATGAAGTTAGAACAAGGGCATTAAGGTTCATCAGGCTAGAGGATGATAAGAAGATCCAAAAAAGAGGTGACGAACCATCAGGCAGAAGGACAGATTCTCCCGGAAAACAACAACGAAACAAACCCTATTATCGAAATGATAATCCTAGGGTCAACGAAGTTGAAGAAGAGGACGACGAAGAAAACTTCCCAAAGGTATCTGATTATTGCTTTTCAACTGACATGGGTGGTTTGTTATGTGCCTTGCAGGATCTAGGTGATAAAGCTAGGTGGCCAAGAAAATCAGAAAAACCAGGATCGTGGAAGGATAAGTCTAAGTGGTGTGCTTACCACGAAGACTTCGGGCACTTAACAGATGACTGCATAGCACTTCGGAAAGAAATCAGTTACCTGCTCAGCAAAGGGCACCTTAAAGAATTGTTTGGCAGGAAGAGAAGTAAAACTCAAGAAGCTGCTGAGCTGCCCAAAAGAGCTCAGTCGCCACCAGCAGATGCAAAAGTAATCAACTTCATCTCGGGAGGATCTGACATTTGCGGAACCTCTTTCTCATCAGTAAAGAGACATGTTAAGGAGACCAAGATGGATTAAGGCAGTCGACCAAAGAAGAACGCGATATTGACTGAAGACAAAGTCATCTCTTTTGACGAAACTGATAAGCTGGACATCCAGGATCCTCACCACGACAGTCTGGTAATTACATTATGTATTGCTAACCATTATGTTCGCAGGATTCTGATAGACAACGGCAGTTCGGTCAACATTATCCAGTTGGACGTGCTAAAAAAGATGAGCATTCCAGAAGAAGAGAATAATCCCAAGATCCTCGGTGTTAGTAGGATTCAGCGGAGAAACCAAGCATACGGTTGGAGACATCAGACTTCCTGTTTACATCGAAGGAGTCAACTCCATGCAGAAATTTTGCGTTATTGACTCCCTTCCTTGTTGCAATGTAATCTTGGGAAGGCCATGGATCCATGACATGAAAGCGGTCCCATCTACCTATCATCAATGTGTGAAGCTTCCCACACCTTGGGGAGTTGTAAGGATACTAAGTGATCAACAAGAAGCCAAAGACTGCTATACTTCTGCCATGAAGAATACCATCAAGTCCAAGCCAGCATAGCAATTAAAGAAACCAGCACGAAGAATTCAGATGACAAAGGAACTGGAAATCAAGGAAGTCCAACTTAATCCTGAAGATCCTGAAATCAAAGTGCTGGTAGGAACCAATATCCCTGAAGATAATGAGGAGCAGCTCGTGAACCTGTTGAAATCCAGAATCACAACATTTGCATGGAAACATGAAGACATGACAGGTATATCTAAAGATATTATTACTCATAAACTTGGTATAGATGAATCTTTCAGGCCAATACATCAAAAAAGAAGAAAGTTTGCTCCTGAGAGAAACGTCATAATCCAAGAAGAAGTTGACAGGCTGCTCAAGTCAAAAATGATTAGAGAGGTTAAATATCCTCGATGGCTGGCCAATGTGGTGGTAGTCCAGAAGAAAAATGGTAAGTGGAGGGTGTGTGTAGATTACACAGATCTAAACAAGGCCTGTCCAAAAGACCCGTTCCCTCTACCACACATTGACTCTATGGTGGATGCAACTGCTGGGCATGAAATGCTAACTTTTATGGATGCATCTTCGAGCTTTCAACAAATTCAAATGGAACCATCGGATCAGGAAGATACAGCCTTCATGACACCCACAGGTATTTATTGTTATATTGCAATGCCTTTTGGTTTACGAAATGCAGGTGCCACATACCAAAGGCTAGTCAACATGATGTTTAAAGACAAAATGGGGGACACCATGGAGGTATACATAGATGATATGGTGGTGAAATCGAAAAAAGCAAAGGATCATCCTAGAGATCTTGAAGCTGCTTTTGATATATTGGACCAGTTCAATATGAAATTAAATCCTTCCAAGTGCCATTTTGGAGTAAGGGTTGGCAAGTTCCTGGGCTTCATGTTTACTGAAAGAGGAATAGAGGCCAACCCTAAGCAGATCCAAGCAATCATAAATTTGAAATCTCCAACGAATGTCAAGGAAGTTCAAAGATTAACTGGAAGAGTGGCAGCACTTAACAGATTCATATCAAGATCATCAGAGAAGAGCAAAGAATTTTATGACATATTGAAGAAGAACAAAAAGTTCGAATGGGGTGAAAAGCATGAAGCAGCTCTGAGCTCTTTGAAAGAATATTTGTCATCTGCTCCGCTTCTAATGCAGCCGGTCAAGGACGAACCATTATCTCTCTACCTAGCAGTTTCAGGCAGCTCAGTAAGCGCTGTACTCGTGAAAGATCATGAGGGACAACAGCATCTGGTATACTATGTAAGCAAAACATTACTAGACGCCGAAACCAGGTATTCTTATTTAGAAAAATTGATTTTAGCTCTCGTAATGGCTTCTAAAAAATTAAGACATTACTTTGGAACCCATGTTATTTATGTAAAAACTAACTATCCTATTAAGTGTGTCTTAAGAAAGCCAGAAATGTCCGGAAGAATGGCGAAATGGGCGGTTAAATTAAGTGCCTATGAAATCATATATGAACCAAAAACAGCAATCAAGTCACAAGCACTTGCAGATTTTGTGGCTGATTTCAGCAGCGACATACTGCCAGAGGTTGAACTTGAGGTCAAGCAGCTCGAAGATGCTTCAGGCAGTTGGATCTTGTACACGGACGGAGCATCTAACGTTAGAGGAACAGGATTGGGTGCGCTACTGAAATCGCCACAGGGGGACATTATTCCTCTATCTATCCATTGTGAATTTAAGGCTACTAATAATGAAGCCGAATATGAAGCTTTAATTGCAGGATTACAACTCGCTAAAGATATGGGTATCCAACACATTCAAGTTTTTATTGATTCTTTGTTATTAACTAACCAGTTTAATGGATCCTATGCAGTGAAAGGCGAAAGGTTAACCAAATATCTAGACCTCGTAAAACAATTAGCATTATCTTTTGAAAATTGCAGCATATCACAGGTGCCTAGAGAAGAAAACGCAGAAGCTGATGCTTTGGCAAATTTAGCATCATCACTAAGGATCCCAGAAGGTGTTAAGATTCCCATAACTCACATCCTGACACCAGCAATCGAAGAACAGGAAGTTAATGACATCACAGCAGATAAAGATCCGGATATGGTAGATTCTCAGGATCCTCAGAATTCCTGGACAGACCCTATCAGAAGATTTATCCAAGAAGGAGAAGTCCCCAAAAACGAGAATCCCAGGCTCTTTCGAACAAAGGTAATCCCATATTCTATAATAAATGGTATCTTATACAAGAAATCTCTTGCAGGACCATACTTGAGATGCCTCGAGTAGCCTGAGGCACTTGCAGTACTCCAGGATATTCACGAAGGTGATTGTGGCAACCACACTAGGGGCAGATCACTATTTTCTAAAGTATTGAGAACAGGATACTACTGGCCTACTATGAAGAAGGATGCAATGGCCTTCGTTCAGAAGTGTGATGCATGCCAGCGGCACGACAACATCCTTCATCAGCCTGCCGAGCCGCTCCATTCGATATCATCTCCATGGCCGTTCATGAAGTGGGGCATGGATATAGTTGGTAAGCTGCCTGTAGAACCTGGAGGAAAAGTCTTCATGTTGGCCATGACGGACTACTTTTCTAAATGGATTGAAGCCGAAGCCTTTGTTCAAGTTAGAGAAAAAGAAGTGATTTCCTTCATTAAAAGGAATGTTCTTACAAGATTTGGAATCCCATCAGAAATAGTGTGCGACAATGGATCTCAATTTATAGGTAAAAGGACGACCAGTTTTTGTGAAGCATGGGGCATCAAGATGGTAACTTCGACTCCCATACACCCACAAGCTAATGGCCAAGCAGAATCAAGCAATAAAATCATCATCAATAATCTCAAGAAGAAGCTAGGAGACAAGAAAGGGAAGTGGGCTGAAGAGCTACCTTTTGTATTGTGGGCAGACAGAACGACCTCCAAAAATGCTACTGGTCGAACACCATTTTCCTTAGTATTTGGATCTGAAGCTGTAATACCTACTGAAATGGTGATGCCAACTGCAAGAACGAGCTGCCGAAATTTTGAAGCAAATAAGCAAGAGCTCCTTGAAGATCTTGAAGCAGTCGATGAAATTAGAGATCTCGCAAAAGTTCAGGATGGCAGCATACCAGCAAAGGATTGCCAAGTCTTACAACAGGAATTTGACGGTCAGAAGATTTCAAGTAGGAGATCTAGTACTCAGGAAAGCTTTTCAAAACACTACCAATCCAGCACATGGAAAACTTGCACCTAAATGGGAAGGTCCTTACTTAATAGACTCAGAAGCTGGAAAGGGAGCATACAGGCTGGCTACTATGGAAGGTGAACTGCTCCCAAGAGCCTGGAATGCGATTCACTTGAAGTTGTATTTTATGTAAGTGCTCTCCGGATCCTCTGGGCATATTAGAAAATCTTTGTGTGAATTCCAAGAACATCAGGTATGATTTTTATTCTTATTTCAATTCCCTAATCATTGTATTTGTGAAATGGTTACTAACTTAGGCATCGGAGGGGTGTTAGTCAAACTAACACCCACCCCTAACCAAGCCTTGAGGTATTTTGCAGATGTTTTAAGCTTCTTGTCGCAAACTAGAGGCTGATCACCTCTTCTAAGTATAAGGCATTCAGAATGCTATCAAAGGTTTAGGAGGTTTTCACCTTCTCGTTCACTAATGGGAATCGCCAGGAGCGCAAGACCCTCGCCAGGAGCGCATGATGGTGGCCTATGGTTCAAGGTGGTGCGACCATAGAGTGCACTTCAAAATGGGTGGCAGACGTGTCATCTCGTAAAAGTTCTAAGGCTTTTGGCATTTTCATGTCAACTAAGGTTTAGGCACTTTCGTGTCTCTCAAGTTTTTGGGCTTGACCCCAGTTGGCTTAGTCCCAAGTGTTATTGAGCTTGTCCTCAGTTTAACAAAGGTTTTTAATGTTTTCACATTAACTAAGGTTTAGGCACTTTCGTGTCTATCAAGTTTTTGGGCTTGACCCCAGTTGGCCTGGACCCAAGATTTATAGGGCACATCGCACTTCAGAAGACGGATCAGGCTTGATTCCTGTTTAAATCATGCCTAAGTGCTCAAGATTTATTCCTGGTATCATTGGAATTTCACCAAGTCTATCTTAAGGATTCCTAAGGATCCTCACGGATCCTGACTATCTCAACGGTTGAAGTGCTTCTTAACAGGTGACGTTGGTACTGTCTATGCTACGAATTTTTATTACTAACCAAGTATTGGCCATCATCATGGTTTGTTAAAATTAGCAAAGTTTTCTAAAACTTTTGAGTTTCTATACTAAACTATGTTATTGAGCACCCTATAGGATCCTCATACAGACATTTTTCAAAATAATTAAAACATACATAACACATCATGATGATCAAAATACTACCAAGTTATATATTTGCAGGAAATTAGAAAGATTGACCCCAGGCTTCGTCTTGGAACCCAAGATCCCTCCACCTGAGGTCAACCACATTGTCTAAGGAGCTTGGACTTCGCCTTGAAACTCAAGGTCCCTCCATCCAAGCCCCCAAAAGTTAAGTCACCATTGTATCTGTTTCACCATGATCATTGTTTCACAAAAACCAACCATCAAACAAACAAACTAAAAAAGTGGGTTCCGACCTAGTCAAGAATGCCTTTATCGCCCAACTTATCACCAGCAGCCTCCACCTGCTCCACCTCCTTGCCTTTGCCATTTTCCTTCTCAGCTTCCTTCTCGACCTCCGGCTCGACCTCCTTCTCAGCCTTTTCAGGAGCATCTCCCCTCTCAGCCAACAACTTCTTAAGGCTCACCTCCCAGTCCTTCACCGGCCAGCTCTCCGGAGTAAAACCCTCAGCCTGAGCAGTAGTGGCCATCTCAATCATACACTCCAGCACACTGATGGCGGCTGAAGATTGAGCGTTTTGTTCGGCCAGCTTTAGGGCTTCAGCAGCTAGAGCATCTTTCTCTTTGAGCTGCTTCTCATAGTGGCGTGTGTTGCTGGCTGCTGCCTTACTCGCTTTCTCAAGACGGAGCGTGGCCTGGTCAAGTTTAAGCTCGGAAGCTTCAAGCTTCTGCTCAGCTGCTTTAAGCTTCTGCTCCATGGCCTCCAGTTTGCCTTCAAGATCGATCACCTCGTGGCTCAGCTTGTCGATACCCTGCACCAAGGCACAAAACATCAGAATCAACAAGGGAAGTACTATAATTATAATCTTAACATACTTCTCTATTATTGTACTATTACTTACAATGTTCACCACAACTTGCAGCGAAAGCAGCTTGTTAGCAGCTGCAACAGGAGGAAGATCATCAAAGCTGTCCACGTTGATGGTGGAGTCTGTAGCCTTGCGCTTCTTTGCAGAGGAGGTCTTGGATCGAGTGCTGGGGGCTTGAAACTTAGCGGCTGAAGGGTCAGTAGGGGCCTTGCTGCTGGTCTCCTCGGTTTTCTCTTTCTTGGCAATGAGCAGCTTGAGGTCCTTGAAAGAGAAGTTTGAAGCAGAATCTGGAGCTTCATCATCAACAGAAAGTGATCAGTTTCCAGAAATCATAAACAATAACTTAAATCAGAAGAGGAGCAGACTCATATAAATACTTGTTGACATGGTTCTTGAGGGGCTGAGAGACTGCCGAGTGATGCTTCTGGCACTTGAAACGTCTTTGGGCTGACAGCTTCTTTCTACAACTGGGATGCTGAAGAGATCCTTGAGCTTCTTGGAGGATTCACGGGTCGGCTTGATCAGAGCTTCAAATTTGGGCGCTACAAAGTTAAAGAAACAAGCATATCAGTTATATGAAATTGAAGAGTGTTCAGAATTAGAATGTTACAAAAACTCTTCCTACCCTTGACAACCCATTGGGTAGGAAGGTTCTCACAACCAACAAGGCTACTCCTTTTTACAAAGAAGAACTGTCGCTTCCAATCATGGTCATTATGAGAAATCCTAGGGATCATCTGAGCTTCTCCGGTCCTAACCTTCAACACAAACCTGCTGTTGCCATGTGTGGCCAGTCGGTACACTTTGTAGATCTCGGCGACCCCAATGCTGAGGTTGCGAGTCTGATTCAAGTGATGGAGAGAAAAAAGAATTCGCCACACCATGGGCATCACTTGAGAATAGGCGAGGTTGGTGATGGAAAAGAAGTCGGTGACCAATTCCGGGAAAGGAAAGGACATTCCGAGCAAGAAGGGGTAGTGAAGGAAACAGACCCAATCATCGGAGATGTGGTCGGCTTTCAGAGTCGGGTCGAACGGACGGAATTCACCTCCGGCAGGGAAGCTTGCTGAACGCTGCAACATTGCGATCTTCCGATCGTCGAAGTTGCAGGTCTCCTCCGCCGTCGCCGGGAGGAGTCCTTGATCGGTGAATTCGTCGGCCACTTGGTCGGAGACCGTGGCCGATGATCGCAGTAGTTTTTTCCCCATTATCGGAAAAGAAAACGAGAAAGAAGATGAAGGAAACTAACCTGAGAAGATGGGAGAAGCTCTAGGGTTTTTCGCCGAGAAATAGCTGTGGATAATAATGAAAGAGGAGAGAGGATTATAAAGAGAAATCAAACGGGAACTTCGCCTAGGAAGTTGGTGCTAACTATTTTCTCTCAAATCTCAGTTAGATAGCGATAAGGATTGATTTCAAATTTTCGACAGCTGGCTTGCATGCGCCAACCGCCAAAAATTTGGGGGCAATTGTTGGTACTAGGATTCAGGAGATTATGAGCAGCACACATCAGCTCGCAAGCACATCACTGTAAGGATCCTGAATTATATTTCACGACTAACTATTGCTTTCCTTTTTTGTTTGTTATTCGCAGGATGACTCAAGCATGGATCACGTGTCCTAAAGACTCGGTCAACTAACAGAAATGTGGACTAAGTGGACTTCGAACGGCTAATTGGAGAACGTGGAGTTAGTTGCTAGTTTTTAGGGGATGTTGTTATGATGTAATTTGTATTTAAACGGAGCTCTAGGCTTACACACACACACAACCTTTTACGATCACAACTCTCTGCTACACTTAGATTTCGAGCTCATTTACTTTGTACCAAAAACGTTCGTTATATAAAAGTTTTAGGAGGCAGGTACTTTGAACCGGCCCCCGAGGTTTTTTGCTAGGTTCCTTGAGGATACTCAAGGATTCCTGGATTTTCCCTCGTTACACCCTCGTGTCAACCTTTACATTTGCATTTTCATCTTCATTTACATCAAACACGCTACCTCACTTACAAAGTTTGATCAACTAATTGCTTAGGCAGTTTTTGACCAAAACACCTATCTTGTGAACCGTCTCCCAACAAGAGCTCTTGACTTAAAAACCCCAATTCAAGCCTTGTCTAAATTTCACAAACCTCCATCCACCCTTACCCTTGAACCTCGTGTCTTTGGTTGTTCTATATTTGTTCATATACCAAAATCAGAACGGTCCAAACTTGATGCATGTGCCGAGAAATGTGTATTTGTTGGTTATGGTGTCAATCAACAAGGTTATCGATGTTATAGTCCGAATAAACGTCATATGTACACCACGATGAACTGTGACTTTCTCGAAACCGAATACTTCTACAACCCCCAACACACTGGTCAGGGGGAAAAGGAGTATGATGACACATTGAGTTGGGTGAAATGGATGACATCATCAAGAGGAACTAATCACGGAACTCAAACCACGTCACCATCCACGAGTCCTAGAGACAGTACCACTAACAATGATCCCCCCAACCTGGCGTCAGAGGTAAGTAATTCTCAAACTCAAGAACAAGAAAATGGTGATTCTCCCATTATCTCTGATTCATCTACTAACTGTGAAACTGAGCATGTCGAAATTCCTGATTTGCCTAACCAGGCGATAGCAGGACAAGAGTCATCACAGGTTGAACATGCCGGATATATCCTACCCCCAAGATCCAACAGAGGAGTTCCTCCGAAAAGATACTCCCCCGAGAAGGAAGCTCGAAGGTCTCGATATCCGATGGCAAACGTGGCAGCTGGAAATCTTTCACCGGAAGCCCAAGCCTTTGCCACATCTCTATGTTCTGAAAAAATTCCAACTACAGTTGAACAAGCTCTTGAATCTAAGAATTGGCGAGAGGCAATGAAAAGTGAAATGGATGCACTGAATAAAAATGACACGTGGGAAAAATGTACCCTTCCTACTGGAAAAAAACCAGTAGGATGTCGTTGGCTCTTCACTATAAAATACAAGCCGGATGGAACAATTGAAAGATACAAGGCCCGAATGGTAGCAAAAGGGTACACTCAAACATACGGAATTGACTATTCCGAGACTTTTTCTCCTGCGGCCAAAATTGACACGACCAGGGTCTTATTCTCTGTAGCTGCAAATAAAGAGTGGCCTCTCCTTCAATTTGACGTAAAAAATGCCTTCTTACATGGAGAACTAAAAGAAGAAGTCTATATGGAATCCCCTCCAGGATTCATGAATGATTCTAATCCTAGAGAAGTGTGTTGCTTGAAGAAATCCTTATATGAATTAAAATAGTCGCCTCGTGCCTGGTTTGGCAGGTTTACTTTAGCCATGAAAAAATATTGCTTCAAACAGAGTAACTTAGATCATACTTTGTTCCTTAAACGAAGGAATGGTCTTATAACATGCTTAATTATTTATGTTGATTGTTTTGGTCAAAAACTGCCTAAGCAATTAGTTGATCAAACTTTGTAAGTGAGGTAACGTGTTTGATGTAAATAAAGATGAAAATGTAATTGTGAAGATTGACACGAGGATGTAACGAGGGAAAATCCAGGAATCCTTGAGTATCCTAAAGGAGCCTAGCAAAAAACCCCGGGGGCCTGTTCAAAGTACCTGCCTCCTAAAACTTTTATATAATAAATATCTTGAGTACAAATGAAATGAGCTCGTAATCTAAGTGTTGCAGAGAATTGTGATTGTAGAAGGAAGTAAAGAAAAAGTGTGTTGTGTGCAAGCCTAGAGCTCAGTTTAAATACAGATTACATCGTAACAATATTCCTAAAATCTAGCAACTAACTCCACGTCCCTCACACGTTCGTTAGAAGTCCGCTCAGTGATCCATGTTTCCGTTAGTTGACCGGGTCTTTAGGACACGTGATCCATGCTCGAGCTAACCTGCGAATAATAAACAAAAAGGGAAAGCAATAGTTAGTCAAGAAGTTTAATTCAGGATCCTTACAGTGAGGTGCTTGCGAGCTGATGTGAGCTGCTTGGTGTCTCCTGAATTCTAGTACCAACATTGATGATATGATAATTACAGGAAATGATACGGAAGAGATGTCAAAGTTAAAGATAAGCCTATTCAAAGAATTTGAAATGAAGGATCTAGGAAGACTTAAATACTTCCTTGGGATCGAAGTCCTGAGGTCCAGACAGGGGATTTTTATTTGCCAAAAGAAGTACATCCTTGATCTTCTTGCAAAATCAGGGATGATTGATTGCAAACCTGTAGATACGCCCATGATGGTGAACCAAAAGCTCTATATGGAGAAAAATGCTAAATTAGCTGACAAAGGAAGATACCAACGGATAGTAGGGAAACTTATCTATCTCTCACATACCCGGCCTGACATTACCTACGCAGTGGGAGTTGTGAGCCAGTTCATGCATCAACCTCAAGTTACCCATATGGAAGCCGTGTGGAGATTCATCAGATACCTCAAAGGAACACCTAGTCATGGAGTTTTGTTCAAGAGAAATGGGAACCTTGAAATCCAAATATATACCGATGCTGACTGGGCGGGAGACAAAGGAAATCGGAGATCAACATCCGTTTACTTTACTCTCGTTGGTGGAAATTTTGTTACTTAGAGAAGCAAAAAACAAAAGGTGCTGGCTCTTTCAAGTGCTAAAGCAGAATTCCGAGGAATAGCACATGGCCTAGCAGAGATAATATGGATATGGAAACTCCTGAAAGAAATCGGGTACCCTCCAACCCATTCCAGTAAAATTATGTGCAATAACTAGGCCGCTATTCAAATTTCAGAGAATCCCGTCCAGCATGATCGCACAAAACATGTTGAGGTAGATCGTCACTTCATCAAAGAAAAACTTGAAACTGGGATAATTGAACTTCCGTTCGTCCGCTCAAAAGATCAACTCGCAGATATATTAACAAAGGCGGTCAATGGGAAAATCTTTAACGAGTGTCTTAGCAAGTTGAGTATCGGGAACCCCACTACTCAACTTGAGGGGGAATGTTGAAATAATTGATTTAAATATTGGAGTCATTCTCCATCACTTCCCAAAATACACCATTGACCATGAAATCATGTCCAGCGGCTATCATTTCCGTGTCTTGCAAATTGCCACCCATTCCTTTTCAATGCTATTTATTGTATTTTCCATATTTGGTGGTTGGAAGAGTCTATATATGTCTGTACGTAGGCTTGGTTTAATATACAAGAAATACAAATCTATTCTTTTGGTTCTCTTCCATGACTTTGATTATCATAGATAACACCTACCTATGGTTTTTTGTACATGTATGTTGTCTTTAAACTCAATATAGCCTCTGTGTATGCAAAACATTACACTATAATGACTATTAATCTAGAAAAAACATTAAAATCAATGACCTTAACCACAGGTAAGTACCTAATCTAAATCATAAAACACAAACATATATAAGAATCTAAACAGCAGAGAAAATACAAACTAAGTCAAAATCAGATAAAAGTTGTAAAGAAGATACATGAAAGCAACAAAATCAAAACCCGGATGTAACCTTTGAAGCAACAGGGCGTGCTCGTTTCTGAGAAAAGAAAACAAAAACTAAGGCTAAACATCAGTAAATTAGATGTATTAACAAACTTGCAGTAGAACGAAAAACACAAACATCAAGAAAAAAATGAAGAAGATAACCTGTATAAGCAGTCGCAATCTGGAAGGTAGATACTGTCAAAAAGAAGATTAAGGAACGGCAAAAAGTTATAGCGCTGGCATAGTGACGGTGCAAGGGAAAAGGGTTTATGAGTCACGTGTTGGATACATGGCATTAACCGTATGAGCGAGCAGTTTAAAAAAAATTAAACAATCCGGTCAGCAACGGTGAGCCTCGAACCTGGGTGTCCACAATCAGAGACCGATGCCGTAACCATCAGAGCATATCATTGGTCATTCATATTTCCATACATATTGTATATATATAAAACGGGGGTGTGGGGAAAAGTCAACGTAAGTCAGCTTATGTTGTCTAATGTGTTAATATGTAATTTTAATAGTTATGACCAGATTTGCAAATCATACGAATGGAATTATTGTAAGTTTTTAAATAACAATTTTGTTACTTATAAATACTACTATTTACAAGAGCCAAATGTAATTATTTCTAAGTTTTTAAGGACGGCACAGCACTCACTTGAGCCGTTCTAAATCTAATTCACTTGTAACCGTCTTTTTAAGGTTAACGTGACATCAGAGTTTTTTAATTGCCTCCCTTTGTCCATTCATGTTCTTTTTATATGTTTTCTTTGTGTCCTCTTCCTTATTGTCTTTTCTTCATATGACCCAAGGTTGATACTAATGATCGAGTCACACACAGCGGCCTTATTCACCTAGCACGCGGTGACAAACATCAAAATGGGGTGGTGTGACGCTACAACTATATTCTCCTCCGCCGTCCTGTATGCTGTAGTGAAGAATACGCGAAGATTTTTTTTTTATTAAGTCATATCTTTACTACTTTATAAAGCATCTCTTTCAAGTTCTTAAGTAAACTCTTAAATTTAAAACGTACAAGAAATAAAGCATTATGTACAACCACATTAAGCATAACCGGTTCCAAGCGAACCATGTTCGGTTCCACATGAACCTAACCTCCGAATTTCAACTAAAAGTACAATTTCACTTTTCTTTTGCAGCTTTTGCAGGCTTGCAGCATCGGTACCTCCTCAATGCTTACTTTGGGCGCTCATTTGAAATTCAAATCACTTCGATCTAAATCACAGTTCTCTCCGTCACATCTCCTCTGCAACCCTCGAACACCGGTAACTTTTCTCTCTCCCGTCTCCATGGATGATCTGTTTTGCAGTTGTTGTTCTGCATCGCCACCGCCTCCATGAAATCCGTCTACGATAACTTCCAGATCTGGAAATCGGTAACCGACGTAGGTGACGATGGAACTTGGTGGTGTTTGTTCTCGGTTCAATTTAGGGATGGGGCCGATGGAGATGGATTAGGGTTTTGGATGGTGACTTCATCACAAATTGTGTCTTCCTTCTCTTCGTTTTTTGGTTTCACATATTTATTTTTCACATATTAATTTTGTGTTCCTATAGGTAGAATTATTATATCATCAGACATTTTTTACTTGAAGCATTGATGTTGGTGGAGTTTGGTTCACAGCCCTTGATGTTTTCAGGGATCATCAATCTGGTCAAGATGCCGGTACCAATTTCTCTGCTTGCATTAGAAATTTAATCATGATCGATAAGGCTCCAACGAAAGGTGAAAATCCAGTTGCAATGAAGAACAAAATGGTATGATATTAAAGATATTTTAGTATTCATAATTAGCTTCTATATACGGTTCAATATATCTTCTTGTTGTTCGATCTTTGTCCAAAATTTGTTATGAAAACGATATTATATAAACCCTTGCTGGAAATGAATTAGAATTTTATTTGCTTGGTTTGTGTTAACACATTTTCATAGCTTTACTTCTCCGCTGCTTCTCAAGAGGAGAAACATGTTGCCAGTGAACACAAAGTCAAGCGAAAAAGTGAATCAGGTAATTTTGTTTCATTGATATTATGATATAACTAAAACTCACATAAGATAGAGAGTTTTTATTTCAGCAGCATCTGCTCATTTTTAAAATTTCAGTCCTATGTAGAACTATTTATAAGCACTCCTAAGTTAACTTTCATGTTGGTTTTGCAAGAAAACATGTTAGGAAGCAGAAGTTCCCTTATTGGTGGACGTACAAGGGAAATTCTCATGTGTTTGGTAAGCAATTCTATTATTATTTTCAAATCCATACTAATTTTGAGCTATCATTAATATTAATATCATTTTTTGAAGGGTCATTAATATTAATATAAAGTTCAAAAGAAACAATTTTGAAATGAAAATTGTAGATGAATGAATGGGTTCTATTTTGTATGTTTTTTAATTTTGTAAACATATTTTAGCAGAACAAACCAAGGTGTTTATTTTTATAGATGATTGTTAACTGTTCCATGATTATCAAATAGAGAAGTGATGAGAAAATTTTGCCACATTGATGAGTAAACCTAGGTGTAGTGGTCAATTGATTGACTTGGGTGGTCAAACTGTTGAGATTAATGTTTTTTTGAGGTTTCGTGGTCTAAGAGTTCGGCATGCCCCATTTTGACCAACACATCCAAGCAAAATTTTGACCCAAACCCATTATGACATGTTAACCAATAACCCCATTTTCAAATGTTGATATGGCTTTAAGAAAAGTTTAAGAAAGCATGTGTAACTGCCTCTACGGAATATGACATGAAGTTTAAGAAAGCAAAATTCTATGTGATTCTCCATGTGCAAATCTAGATATAGGCTTTGAATTTATTACAGTGAGAGGAACTAAGGAACACGTTTGAAGCACCTGATCTGGTTGATTTATTCTTTTGGTTTTGTTGTCATGCATGTTTCATGTTGCCAATGTATCTTTAATTAGGAGATCATTTATATACCTTCGGATATCTCTACATTGTTGATAATATTTATATTAATTCTGCAGATCAAGTTATTGTTTCTGACAGTGGATATCAGCAGCCACACGTATGACCACCTTCGCGGCTACACAATCATTTTTTGCTTTCTACATATTAAACATGCAATTACCGGGTCAAAACGAATGGATTGGTTGGGGAAGGTTGATCATAGTGAAGGAGTTGAATCGGACTTTTGCTGCTGATGACACTAAATTTGGGTTGTTCACCAACAGGACATTTACTAAATTTGGGTTGTATTTATGCAGGTAAGATTTCTATGTTTTTCATTATGGTTGATATAAACATTATTGAGGTAAGATTATATTGTGTATTTGTTTGAATGTTTGGCACATTCTAATCATTTAAGACATTAGTAAATAAAATGAGCAAACATTTAAGTGAGAAATGAGAGTTTATGAAACGAAAATTACCCTCTACAATTTTCTTGTGTATGAGACGTCAATTGATTTCAATTTAAGCTCTTCATTTTTAATGTTTAGTTTTTAGTCTTAGTTTCTAATTGATGTGCTGTATATATGCAGGATGAGCTATAAGGTGGTTGCCCAATCTATGTGAGGCTGGGAGCCTTTTTGTTCTATAGTTTGTGTTGTTAGGGCTTGGTATAGATATTGGAGGCTTTATTCAGATATCTCCTTCTTATGTTTTTGTTTCGAGTTGCCATTGGAAGTGCGTTCTTATAACGAACATGTGTGTGTTTCAGTTAAGGGTGCGCTTGACATTGACATTTATCTCCAGTTTATAATCTTGAAAGTTAGAAAAAACAGCTTGTTATGATATAGATAAATAAATAACTTGGTACTTCGGTTGTTGGGGATCCAGTTCAGCTGGTTTTGACATGGTTTGTGGGTTGAACATGTAACTATTGTTGTTTAGTCGTTGCATTTTTGTGTTTTTAGATCAAATTTTCCTAACCTAGACCAAGATGATCATTTTTAGATAGAATTTTCCTAACCTGGACCAACGAGTCCCGCGTTGTAAGTTACGATCGCTGACGCATCGCGCACATAGAAAACGAGTACCGCGTTGTAAGTTGTCGCTGCACCGTATTGCACTAACATAAATGAATACCAGGTTGTAAATTTTCGCGTCGTTCCAACACGCGAACAAAAGATGAATAACGCGTTATAAACAGTTGCTGCCGCCGCAACGCGCGGGTATTCCCCTAGTTATAATTATAACTATGAATACTTTCGAACACAATGATGAAGAATACTCTAAGATTTTTTTTATTAAGTCATATTATAATTATGACTATTATAGACCCCGGCGAGTTAACTGCATGCTATTTTGATCCTGGCCGTTCAAAGTCTGTGTAACAATCGTTAACCATCTTAAGACTAAATCTCAAACATTAGATCAGCAACAATTTAATGGTTACATCTTCTCTCGGGAAGTTATTGCAAGTGCCCCCCCCCCCCCCCATTTTCTTGCTATCTTCGTACTCACTAGATTCAAGTTCAATTATCTTTACATATTATATTTTTCAAGGTCGTTTCTAAGAACGTCAAAAAAAATTTGGGCCCAACACAGAAAAAAAAAGTGCCCCTATATTATGTTGGAAAAATGTATGTGTGAATGAGACCATATAAATTAGTATATATTGATTTTTAGGTGGCTGGATGGTGCGCGGTGAATTTGGAAGAAAACAAGAAAAAAACGAGAGCAGATTTAGATATCGGATGTGTAAATAATATATATATATATATATATATATATATATATATATATATATATATATATATATATAATTGTATGTGTGAATGAGACCATATAAATTAGTATTTATTGATTTTTTTTCCAAATTAAGAAAATAAAAAATAAAGAAAAAACTAAATACATTAGAAATAAACCCTAAATTAAAATATAAAGATAGAAATATGACAAAATAAAAAAAAATATTTGTTTTTAATTCAACAGCAATGAGTTTTATAATTTCTAGTGAGTTTTATAGAACAATATAGGGGGTCTACGGGGTCTACACTTTTTAAGGGGTCTACAATGAACTTTTGCTATATATATATATATATATATATATATATATATATATATATATATATATAGGGTTAGGTTCAAATGAGAACTTTTTATTTTGAGAACTTTTGAGAACTAAATCTCAACCACAAATTTCAGGGGGGGACCACTACAATTCATGGGAGGGGGGATACATGTAAATAACTTGTGGCTCAAAGTAGTTCTTTTTAGTTCTCAAATCAAATTGGTTCTCAAATGATCCTGTCCCTATATATATATATATATATATTAACTTTTCCCTATATAAAAGGTGAGTTACCATGCTTGCATGTATTATATTTTTCTTTTGTTCACCTCTCAACAACAAACAACTGATAGTTTTCATAATTGATTGCTTACTTCCAAACAATACAAGTCCTATATAAAGGATATAGGATACGTTCGATGCTAACAGAAAACCTAACTAATAGGAAAGACAATCAAACTTAATCTTTTAAGTTAATAAAATATACTATCTCTAATAGTCCCCCTCAGTTGGAACGGGCTGACACGTTCAAGCTGGACCGAAAAGACTCGAACAAATGACGAGGTAGCCCTTTGGTGAAGATGTCTACGTATTGATAGGGAGCCGGAATATGAAGAACCCGAATGTGACCAATTTGGACCTTTTCACGAACAAAGTGTATGTCCATTTCCACATGCTTGGTACGTTGGTGTTGAACAGGATTCCCGGACAGATAAACGGCGGACACGTTGTCGCAGTAGACTATAGTAGCTTTGGGAACCGGAACACGAAGCTCAAAAAGCAAATTGCGAACCCAAGAAGCTTCAGCGACTGCGTTTGCCACTCCTCTGTATTCGGCTTCAGCACTGGAACGAGAGATGGTAGGCTGTCGTTTTGACGACCACGAAATAAGGTTAGGCCCTAAGAATATGCAATATCCTGATGTCGAGCGTCTAGTATCTGGACAACCCCCCAGTCGGCATCAGTGTAGGCGGTAAGTTTGGTGTCCAATGAAGCTATGAGGCGAAGACCGAATTCCAGGGTTCCATGAAGGTAGCGTAGAACACGGTTAAGAAAAATCATGTGTGGTTCCCGTGGAGCGTGCATGAAGAGGCATATTTGTTGGACGGCGTAACAGAGATCTGGACGAGTGATCGTGAGGTACTGAAGCGCGCCAGCTAAGCTACGATATAAGGAACCATCTGCCAGGAGATCCCCATCATTGGCACTAAGTTTGGAGTTGGTATCCACCGGTGTATGACATGGCTTGCAATGTGTCATGTTTGCCCTGTGAAGTATGTCACGAGCATACTGAGACTGATTGAGAGACACCGTGTTAGCGGACCTAGTAGCCTGAATGCCCAGAAAATGATGCAGAGGGCCCATGTCGGTCATAGCAAATTCCTGGGAGAGACGCCTGATGACCTGAGATAAAACCTGCGGATGGCTGGCAGTGAGTATGATGTCATCAACATAGAGCAATAAATATGCCACCTGGTCCCCATTATGATAAATAAACAATGTAGTATCACATAAGCTCCTTTTAAACCCAAGAGATATAATGAAATCCAAAAATCTTGAGTACCAAGCTCGTGGTGCCTGCTTGAGTCCGTAAAGAGACTTTTGCAGACGACACACGTGATTGGGAAACTGAGGATTAACGAAACCTGGAGGTTGTTGCATGTATACCGTCGCCTGAAGTGTGCTGTGAAGAAAAGCATTTTTCACGTCGAGTTGGTGAATAGGCCACGATTTGGAGACAGCAAGAGAAACAACTGTGCGGATTGTTCCAGGTTTTATTACTGGGCTAAAAGTTTCCATGCAGTCGATACCAACAGTTTGCGACTTCCCATTGCAAACCAGGCGAGCTTTGTATCTATCCAGCGACCCATCTGCTTTAAATTTGTGCCGAAAAAGCCATAGAGATCGAATAACTGGACGATCCTGTGGCCTGGGAACCAGTTCCCAAGTACTATTCACCTACAAAGCACTAAATTCATCTTTCATGGCTTGTAGCCAATTAGGGTCCGACAACGCTTTGACATGGGGACAGGGGAGGTTTCGGTGGAGGCAGCACACGCGTAGCGGGGGTTTGTTTTGGTGACCCCGTCTTTACCACGAGTTTGCATAGGGTGGGCGTTGGTGGTTGTCGGATGGGGTTGGACTGTAGCCGTAGCGGGGTTGGGTGCAGCAGTTGATTGGGGCGGGGTGGCGGATTGCGTTTGGTGGGGCTGGTGTTGGGCCGGTGTGTATGTTTGGGCTGGGTCAGGGCTAAGCGGGCATTGTGATTGAGAGGGTGAATGTGTTGGGCCGGAGCTGATTTGGGTTGGGCTGTTCGGGGCAGTGGATTCACCCGTAGGTGGGGGATTGACGTTGGGTTCATTTGGTGGATTGGGGGAAGGGAAGGCAATATTGGGAAGATACGGAAATGGTGGATCTTCCTCCAAATTAAGGAAGTCATATGATTGATTGGTTGGGGAGTTTTTGTAGGGAAATGTGTTCTCATCGAATTGAACGTGACGAGAGAGGTGTACTCGACCGGTTTGCGGGTCAAAACACCGGTAGCCCCGAAAGTCGGATGGATACCCGAGGAAAGCACATTTGATGGATCGAGGTGAGAGTTTGTGGGGTTGAGTGGCGGACATGTTGGGGTAGCACACGCATCCAAACACACGAAGATGATCATATGTAGGGTGGCGGCGGTATAGGGCAAAAGCCGGGGTGTTAAATTGGAGTTTCTTTGAAGGTAGGATGTTGTGGAGGTATAGGGCATCGCCCGAACAATGTCGTTAAGCCGTCTAATCATGCGTTCAGATCGCCCGTTTTGTTGGGAGGTCTGAGGGCACGAAAAACGGAAAACAAGCCCCTGTTGATTGGCAAATTGTTTGAAGTTATGGTTGTCGAATTCCCCCCCTAAATTACATTGAAATGTTTTTATTTTGGTGTGAAATTGGGTTTGGATAAGCTTATGAAATTTGGTAAAATTTGTGTAGGTTTCAGATTTGAATTTAAGGGGATATATCCAAACAAAATTAGTAAAATTGTCAAGCAATACCATGTAATATTTGTAACCGGAGTTACTTGGAACAGGGGATGTCCACAAATCACAATGTACTAAATCAAAGGCACTAAACGTTTGCGATACAGAATCATAAAAAGGAAGACGTTACTGTTTGAAACTTGACAAGAATTACAAACCAAAGAATCAACAGGTTTATTATTTTTAAGGGAAAATAAATGGCTTAAATGCTGGAGCACGTTCGATCCGGGGTGTCCGAGACGATCATGCCATGGGGCGGAAGCGGAGGTGGCAAGCAATGTTGATGATGGCGGAGTGAACGGGTATAAATCTCCACTGCTATTGTGGCGGGAAAGCGTACGGCCATCCTTGAGGTCCTTCAAAGAAAAACCAAAAGGGTCAAATTCAATAGAGACATTATTATCTATAGTGAATTTTCTAACAGAAATTAAATTTTTAATGACCGTGGGTGAGTGAAGGATGTGTTTAAGCTGGTAGGTTTTGGTAGGGGTATGGTAAAAGCCGTTACCGGAACCACTGACTGGCAACAAGTTACCATTGCCGACAAAAATAGGACTTGCAGGTAATAAACTAGGAATTTTAATGTTACCTGGATCATACGTGACATGTGTGGAGGCACCCGAATCCATAACCCAAGGTCCTTGATCATTCGGATTGAGGTTCAACGTAGTCATAGCCGTCCCGATGTCCTGCGGAGAAAGGGCGTTAAGACCTGTGGGTGCCTGTGGACCATACCCAAATCCTGGTGGAGCAATGATCACGGGCTGCTGAGCTCCTTGCGCCAGATGGGCCTGTTGGGCCGGGTACTGGGCCGCCAAAGAGGGAAAGGGAGTGGGCGGTGGGTTCCATTGTGGGTTATACCCATATCGTGGTCCCTGTTGAATTTGTTGCTGACCGTAGGTACCTCTTGTGGGGTAATGAGGTTGAGATCCCCAAGCTGGTTGAGATCCTTGACCGCCTCCTCCTCGTCCGACTCCTTTTCCGGGAGGGCCCTTGCCGCGAGCAGCCTTCACTGGGTCATAGTTATTACCACGATAGCCATTGGGATACGGTGACCGGCCGGTGGCACTGGAACTGGAAGCTGCTGTATTACGAGGTGGTTGTTGGGCGGCGGCGAGGACGGTGTCCCTGCTGGATGTTGACCTAGCCGCCTGCCGCTGCTGTTCTGCTTCCACCATTCCTCTTGCCTGATCCCACGTAGGGCATTGCTGATTAATAATAGCACCGACTGTGTCGAATTCGACCGGAAGCCCGCGAACCATCTGTATTACAAGACGACTTTCAGACACGGGTTGCTCGATATCTGCAAGTTGGGTAGCAATATCTTTTAATTTTTGGCAGTATTCGTCGAAAGACGCCGATGCGGAGAGGGTGGTATTGGTGAATTGTTGCTCGAGGGTGGCAGCCCGAGCGTGTTTGTTGTTAAGATAGATCTCCTGAATTTGTAACCATGCCTTCCGGGCTGTGGTGTCATCGTCGATTATTCGGCCAAGGATATCATCCGACACGGTGCTGTAGATCCATTGAAGGATGAGGGCATCCAGTTCTGCCCATGATTCGTACGTCTGATCGGTTTTGGCTGGCGGTGGTGTTCCATCAATATGATCGAGGGTTTTGTAAATTTTTCAAGTGATTCTTGAAAAGCATCACCCAATTGGAATAGGGTGTTTTCTTGCCATCTAAGATTCGGATCTTTAGATGAACGTTGGTGGCGGTGAACGCCGGATGCAGAGGAGGTTTTTCGTTGTTGGGGGTTGGCGATTTGTCGCCGGTTTCCACCATGGTGGTGACGGCGAGATTAGGGTTGAAAGAAAAAAAATAGGTTTACGCTCTGATTACCATGATAGTTTTCATAATTGATTGCTTATTTCCAAACAATACAAGTCCTATATAAAGGATATAGGATACGTTCGATGCTAACAGAAAACCTAACTAATAGGAAAGACAATCAAACTTAATCTTTTAATTTAATAAAATATACTATCTCTAATAACAACCATCAATTACATCCATTTACGTTCATTTCTAGGTTAACCGATATTAACTAAACCATCCATTTTATTTGAGCTCGTGCCTCCAATTCATCTATAAGTACCACCCCACGTCAACCCTTTCATTCCACACTTCATTCTCATCTTCCTCTCCTAAAGGTATGCTCTCAACCTCACTTCAAACCCCTTATATTTCTGATATAAACCCCTCCCAAATCAACCCCTAAACCAAGCCAAATCTAACACCAAAAAGAGTTTCAAGTCTGGCTAACCCACTCCAAATCCTTACCCTTTGTAAGTAACCATTTTATAGTGGTTTTCAAGCTTAATGTTCATTCTTTTATCTTTAAAAGTTCACTAACAACACTAATTTATGCTTATTTAAAAACTATAAGTTATGATTCAACAATGTTCATCACATTTTTAGTTATCTTGTTACTTGTTTTTATTCTTGCATTTTAGCAAATAAACATGTCATCTTAAAACTTCCACTTACACAAAGTCATAAGATGGTAGAACATGGTTCAAGAACCCCATGGGGATCTAAAATGGTGAAGTTTCAAGATCCATCCAAAAATCATGAACCTTTTTTAAGTGTTTTTCTTAAAAAAAAAAAAGAAAAAAAACTAGTTTTAAAGAATGATTTTTATAAAATATGTTAAGGTGTCATGAGCTTGTTGATTACCAACCATATTACCATACATCAAGGATGGTGATCGATGATCAAGCCAAAACCATGAAACTTTCTAACCTTAAACAAAAAAAAAATGTCAAGTGCAAAATACAAGAATTTATGTTTATGAAAATATTATATAAAATGTCGAACATGTGTCACTCTTAAAAGCATGAAAACATCACCTATAATTTGGTTTCATATTTTTATATCATATATATCATGTGGATGGGATGTTCTGGATATTTTTATAATTAAAATTTACGGATTTAATATAAATAAGCCGTTATAATGCCCCAATACCGACGAAAATAGAGGAAAAATACTTATAAAATTATATAAATTACCAAATTTTTACAGAAACCTTAAAATATTCTAATAAGATCAGAGACAAAATTTCATAATTTTTAAAAAATGTTTATCTATTTTAAATTCTTGTTTATAAAATAACAGGAAGAGGATAAAATCATACTTCGCATGAAAAACAAAGCTGGATAAATTATAGGAACTTTATTATCATATAAAAAATGAGAAAATATCTACAGAAAACCAACAATTATCAAAAAAACCAAAAAATCAACTTTTTTCTCCTTCTTCATATATTAATAACTTTTAAAAAGAATTTCACTAAAATCTATAATTTTATTAGGTTTATTTATGAGAAAAACATTTTAAAAAATAAAAAGTTTAGTGATTTTTTATTAGTGCAACATACAATAGTACTAATAGTATTGCATAATGCATTATAATTAAAACTACTTAAAAAGAAGAAACTTAACTTAAATATGGACATGGTTTATGTGAATAATGTAAAAAACACAGAATTGACATTCATAAACCAATTTTATATTATTGTTGCATAGTTCATTATTAATTTTAAGCTAAAATCCGAATTTTATTTTATTTTAAAAAAAACTCGAAAATGTTTTTAAGTTTTTTCTTTTTTCAGTATTCTTAAAATCATGAAAGAAACATATAAAAAAAGTTTTAAAAAAATATTTTTTTTTCTTGGTTTTTTACAAAATATTGGTTTTCTATAGAACCCAACCCTATCAAAAATATCCCTACAAATTTTGGTTACTTTTAGAAAGGTTTAACTATTTTTTCGATTTAGGGCATTATAACTATAATTAAATACTTAAAAATATGAAAAATTATTATAAAAATATAAGTTTCTGAAAATAATAAATTTTCCAGTAGCCTAAGTCCAATGATTTTTTTTGGGTGATTTACATATATCCCCTTACTAAGCCATTCAATTACATATTTACCCAAGCTTAA